>JAVIAB010000073.1:57530564-57985564 GCA_032433765.1 Megaustenia siamemsis
ACTTATTTATAATAAAAGAGCAATGTCCATTTTTAAACAATAAATTAAATTTTCGAGAATGAATGGAAGAATGCGAATGAATGATTTTCAACTATTCAAGTAGAAAGGCACACCTGTCAAGCCTTTTATCACCCTTGTTTGCCACACTTGGCGGCATCATCAAAACAATACAGCCGCCGACGACAGACGTCAGAGTGCTCGAGGCTATTGTTGCCTCGTTTTAAGCTTTCACTGGCGCTAATGGATAGACAAGATATCAGTTAAGACGCCGAAGAGACTTTCACACCTGCCAAAACACAGGCTCGAGGCTATTTGTCGCCTCGCTTAGCTACCTTTAGTGGCGACAGTCATAAAGAAAGGTCCACCCTTTAAGTCGCCGACAAAGGTCGGGGTGATTAAGTCTATTGTCGCCTCTGGCGCTCCTATTTTCTTTTGAACGGGTGTCGCAATTTTTGGTCGAGTGGTGCAATAGATTGTCTAACTTTTTAAATTACATGGAAAATATATGTATCATCACTCATCATCATCAATTTTTTAAGAAATTTATTGTTGTAAAATTGAATGTTTTGTTTTAAAAACGAAATAAAGATTTATTAAAAAAAAAAAAAAACTGCCCAATTTTCTCTTTGGCTAAGACGCAAGGCTTATAAACCTTGTCCTAGGTGCAAAGCCGTGTTGCCTGCTCTAGCAACACAGACTGTGTCACGTCGGCTACGTGACACAGTAGTCTTTGGGTACTGCTTTGCTACCTCCCATTATGTCAAAGTTTGAACAGAAAATTGGGGGGGTGGAAGATGCGTGGTCGGACTAGGTTAACACCCCATGTCCTTAGTGTCGAGATTGCAATCGGCACGTCTGTGTGCTGTTGAATCTGGGCTAGTTTCCACTAGCTAGGCAGCTCCTAGCCTTGGGCATCAGTCCTAGTGAGGTGGGGATCCTGGGGACAGCAGCCCTTCCATTTACACAAATGACATGAATGGTTATCCCCTTAACTTCTGTTCCCTACATTTCATGTGGAGTGTGAAAATACACGAGAATGTACCCCTGTATGACGTAGGCACAGGTAAACTACTCCTCGCCAGCGTTGGTAAATCATCAGACCTGTTTGATGACATATGCTCTTATTAGAATTAATGGTGTTTTGTTATTTATAATCTATTTCTGAAGCATTATGTAAAGTAAGCCTGAGTAGGCAGACGCACACATGCGAGAGTATCCAGTAGAGAAGTGAATTCTGTGATATGGTGTGTGACTGGCCGAGCGAGATGTGTGATCGCTGGCCGCTGTGAATAATTGTGACATCTGCTCTTATTAGAATTATTGGTGTCCTGTTCTTTATAATCTATTTCTGAAGTACTACTTTTATATTTGAAATGTTTGTTTATATTTATTATTTAATTAAATGCAGAGCCAGTCTAAACATAGTTAAACTATCTAACAGTCTAAACATAGTTAAACTATCTAACAGTCTAAACATAGTTAAACTATCTAACAGTCTAAACATAGTTAAACTATCTAACAGTCTAAACTATAATTAAATAAGTTAGTAATTCACACCTGATCCTTGGACAATGAAAGTACACACGCAATGTGTATATTTCTTGAGCAAGAAGCAGGTTACTCTCACGCGGTCACGTGATTACACGGCTATCTCTCCAGACACGTTTTAAGTTCGGCGATCTCACAATGTTCCCTAGTTGACCTGGATTTGTCGTACGCTAATTGACAATTTCAATCTTAATCAATCTTAAACGTGCACTGTTGTCTTGCAATATTTGACAGTCTCGTGACATGACGGGCTGAAGTTACTTGGATTCTTTAGTTGTGAACTTGTTTGCATAAATTTGAATTGTCTCGATAACTTGAGCATGTCTTGTCTTGAGCTTCTATGATAATTTTGCTATTTCCAGTTCTTGATCATTTGTCCGACTTGCATATTAAATACTAACTTGAGTATATATATATATATATATATATATATATATATATATATATATATATATATATATATATATATATATATATATAACTTGCTAATTCCTTGCACTGAACCTGTCATTTCTTGCTATTTAATTTACTTCGTAAGTTAGATCTAATATCAACATTTATACTGTTAATATAATACGTATTTTCTTGTTATACTTTGTAACCTTGTTTATCTATTCTTGACAGCTGGATTCTTGGGGATTTTTTTTTTTTTTCAAAAAAGAAATGCTTCATCATATAGCTTGATTTATTTCACATCCAAAATGTCTAAAGGAGTATTTTACTGATTCATTATACTTGGAAAAATAATAATAGTTCATTAACAACTTCTTAATGTTCACCCAGTACTTTTATGGATTAATCTATCACACCTGGTTTTCACAGCAACAAAGTGAAGTATGTGCTAGTGTGATTCAATATCTATGATTGAGCACAATAACCTCACCAGATCTCAACAACTGTTATCACGTGCCTTAATGGAATTTAGTAGTTCTATACAGCGTCACATGGAACCTCGCAACAGTTGTAGTTACAATGACAGACAACTGCACTTAAGTTTCAAAACAGTTTATTACATTAGTCTCTCGATCTTGACACAGTGGTCATATTCAATATCACATCAATGTCTTAGGCAAATTAATGTTCCCTGCACATTCACAACTGTGTTTATCTTAATTCTTCAATATCACATCCATGTCTTACGTAAGTGAATGTTCCCTGCACATTCACAACTGTGCTTATCTTAATTCTTCAATATCACATCCATGTCTTAGGTAAATGAATGTTCCCTGCACATTCACAACTGTGCTGATCTTAATTCTTCAATATCACATCCATGTCTTAGGTAAATGGAATGTTCCCTGCACATTCACAACTGTGCTTATCTTAATTCTTCAATATCACATTAATGTCTTAGGTAAATGAATGTTCCCTGCACATTCACAACTGTGCTTATCTTAATTCTTCAATATCACATCCATGTCTTAGGTAAATGAATGTTCCCTGCACATTCACAACTGTGCTTATCTTAATTCTTCAATATCACATTAATGTCTTAGGCAAATGAATTCTCCCACACATTCACAACTGTGCTGATCTTAATTCTTCAATATCACATCCATGTCTTAGGTAAATGAATGTTCCCTGCACATTCACAACTGTGCTTATCTTAATTCTTCAATATCACATTAATGTCTTAGGTAAATGAATTCTCCCACACATTCACAACTGTGCTTATCTTAATTCTTCAATATCACATTAATGTCTTAGGCAAATGAATTCTCCCACACATTCACAACTGTGCTTATCTTAATTCTTCAATATCACATTAATGTCTTAGGTAAATGAATTCTCCCGCACATTCACAACTGTGCTTATCTTAATTCTTCAATATCACATTAATGTCTTAGGTAAATGAATGTTCCCTGCACATTCACAACTGTGCTTATCTTAATTCTTCAATATCACATTAATGTCTTAGGTAAATGAATTCTCCCGCACATTCACAACTGTGCTGATCTTAATTATTCAATATCACATCTATGTCTTAGGTAAATGAATTCTCCCACACATTCACAACTGTGCTTATCTTAATTCTTCAATATCACATTAATGTCTTAGGTAAATGAATTCTCCCACACATTCACAACTGTGCTTTATCTTAATTCTTCAATATCACATCCATGTCTCAGGTAAATGAATTCTCCCACACATTCACAACTGTGCTTATCTTAATTCTCATCACATGATAACTCAGTGCAGTACTTATAACTAAGAATGTCTCAGCTAAATGGTTTCTCTATTACAGTCACATCTGCTCTAACTCTGATTCATCTTTTGGCACGTGATCCATTAGCGGCAGTTCCGAAACTATCGTCGTGTCTTTAAATAGATGAATTGTTAGGCTATAGCGGGTTGTTATGAATTGTCAGGCTATCGCGGGTCGTTATGAATTGTCAGGCTATCGTGGGTCGTTATGAATTGTCAGGCTATCGTGGGTCGTTATGAATTGTCAGGCTATCGCGGGTCGTTATGAATTGTTAGGCTATCGCGGGTCGTTATGAATTGTTAGGCTATCGCGGGTCGTTATGAATTGTTAGGCTATCGCGGGTCGTTATGAATTGTTAGGCTATCGCGGGTCGTTATGAATTCATTTCCGGTATTCCTATCCATCCATCTGTCAATGCATCCATCCATCTGTCGATCATTCCATCCATCCATCCGTCGACCCATCCATCCGTCGATCCATCCATCCATCCATCTGTCGATCATTCCATCCATCTGTCGATCCATCTATCCATCATTCCACCCATCTATCCATCATTCCACCCATCCATCCATCCATCTGTCGACCGATCCATCCATCCATCCATCGACCCATCCATCTGTCGATCCATCCATCTGTCGATCCATCCATCCATCCGTCCGTCCATTCATTGACCTTTCGAGCCTTAGCCGGTTCATAGGGCGTAGATCGAGATACTCCTCTTATCTAAATTTTTATTCTAGAAGTTTTCAATCCTTGTAAAGATCTTTTATCAAATCTCGCCGTTTGTCTCTGGTCTGTGCAAGCAGCTCTATCTCATTTAGGGAGCCGATTCCTGCTGCTATTGCTTCTCTCATCAATGTTCTCAGTGTCTCTCTGAGTCTGCCTCTTTTCCTCTTACCCGTTGTTTTCCACATTGGGGCTTCCTTTGCTATTCGGTTATTATTACTTCTCATCACAAGTCCAACATATGACCATCGTCTTTTCTTTATTACTGAAGGTATTAATGGTTAATTAGCGATTTCTCTAATTTCCTCGTTTGTTTTGAATTCGTTCCACGCTATACCAAGTATTTTCCTTAGACATTTATTTTCGAATGCGTTCAACTTTGTTTCTATATCTCTTGTTGTTTTCCAGCTCTCACACGCATACGTAAGGGTTGATAGTACATTTGATTTGAATAGTCTAAGTTTTGTGTTTGTGCTGATGAGTTTCGATTTCCACAAATTTTCGGGGCTTCTGAAAGACATTACTGCTTTAGCTTTTCTTATAATTTTTTTTACTTGTATCCTCTTCTAGATCGATGTGACTTCCAAGATAGATAAAGTGATTGATCTCTTCCACTGGTTTGTTTTCCATGTATATTTTGTCATCTGTTGGATATAAGCTTTTCGTGGCCTTAGTCTTTTCATGATTGATCTTAAGCCCAATTTTGTTGGCTATTGATGATAGTTCATTTGTGTTTTCATGCATCGTTTTTATCTGACTGCTGATGAGGACTATGTCATCAGCAAAGTCGAGGTCCTCCGAATGGTCTCCTTGTATCCATTCGATGCCTTTATTACAAGTGCGGCATTTCTTCATTATGAAGTCCATAACAATTCCAAATAACAAGGGCAAAAAATACATCTTTGTTTAACTTCAGTTTCTATTTGGAAACATTCGATCAGTCCTCCCTCTGTTCGAACTGCACATGTGTAGCCATCATAAATGTCTTTAATAATATTTATGATTTTTGATGGTAAGCCATATTGCTTCAGAATTTTCCACAAAGAACCTTTATGAATACTGTCGATTATTATTATTTTTTTTTTATGTCGAAGTTAAGTACAAAAGGTTTTTGCTTTTCAGTGTGTTCCTCCAATATAAGTCGTAGAGTAAAAATGTGGTCAAGGCAGCTTCTCTCTTTTCTAAACCCAGTCTGTTCCTCAAGTATTACTGTATCTATCGAATGCTTTATTCTATTCATATTGATTTTGCAGAATAACTTTGAGGCAACTGACAAAAGTGTCACGCCTCTCCAGTTGTTATAATCTGAGATTGCCCTTTTTGGAATCTTAACAATGATTCTTTTTTTTTTCTACTTATGAGGAACCTTCTCTGCTTTCTTATCTGCATCTAGGTAAATATCTATATTTTTTGTTCCCACTCAGTGATTTGTTCTTTTCCTTCTGCAATACAAGGAAGCAGCGACAGAAGACCTTGAAAAAAAGAAAAAAAAAGCCCGTGATCTGCGCTAGAGCCGTATGTGATCCCTAGTGGGATTTTCTTTAAACTCTTGCATCGTCGTGGATTCCCGGGGCACTGCCTTTATTTTCTCTAATATTAGTCACCTAACATTTTCTAATCTAGTATTATCTATTGTTAGTGATATTAATTAAATTACTTATAAGCTACAATGGACATTGATTTTCATTCCGTTAAAATATAATACTAAAGCCAATATATATATATATATATATATATATATATCCAATACTTACGGAGTAAATGAAATATTGAAGGAATACATATATCAAGTACCGGGCCTAGTGGCGTAGGTGATCATGCTTCTCCACAACTTTCGATCTCGGCAGCTATTTATCATTTCTGTTGTTGACCTTCTGCCAAGCCATTCTCTTAAGCTGTCTGTTATTTTTTCTCTTTGCTTCCCTCTGTCTCTTCGTCCCTCAATGTTTCCAGTTGTTACAATATATTCAAGTTGTTCTCTTCTCATTACATGGCCAAAAAAATGATTGTCTCTTCCTAATATTGGAAATTAGCTCTCTTTTTGCTTTGACCTCTCTCATAACCTCGTCATTACTCTTTGATTGTAAGCCATATTGCTTCAGAATTTTCCATTACAGATGGAATACACACATAAGGTTAAATTTCATGCATTGCTTAAAATTACAATGTAAAATAATCTAACAATGGGACAACAATTACTACTTATAAAATACACTACTTTATAATGAACATTTTCTATTTTTGTAAATGTACAAGAAAGTTGGAGAATTAAAACGCCTATTCTCATATTTCCCCCAATACGGCTAGTCCACTCAAGTATCTATAGCAGCCTAACAGTAGAATTAATTTATTGTAAATCTCTTTTGTTGTTGTTGTAGGTATAGTGTTGATCATGAATTGTTTGACATGTCTGTTGTCTGAATTGTTTGAGTGTTTGAGCTTCTAATGTGTGTTGTAATGCTTTTATTGTTGGTCCTACTGTCGGGCATCTGTAGAAGGTGTATTCTTCGGTTTTCTCGTGGGTTTTCGGTGCACATCTGGCAGCAGTCTACGTGTGGTTGTACTGGTGTCACGTTAGCCTGTAGGTGACCTCCTTGGCTCTTGGGTTGATGTCCGCTTGATGCAGGATTTTAAAAGTGGTTTTGAAGTTCTAAGTTTTGTAGTGTTAATTAGGTGTAATTCCATTTGATTTTACTTTGGAGTGAGGGTTCCTGCTGCTTGACGAACTGGTTGTAGATGTCTCGTGTTTTGTGATGCATCATGTGGTCGTTTGCTACAAGGGTTGGACGCAGATCTTGTAGATGTCTCGTGTTTTGTGATGCATCAGGCGGTCGTTTGCTACAAGGGTTGGACGCAGATCTTTTAGATGTCTCGTGTTTTGTGATGCATCAGGCGGTCGTTTGCTACAAGGGTTGGACGCAGATCTTGTAGATGTCTCATGTTTTGTGATGCATCAGGCCGTCGTTTTCTACAAGGGTTGGACGCAGATCTTGTAGATGTCTCGTGTTTTGTGATGCATCAGGCGGTCGTTTGCTACAAGGGTTGGACGCAGATCTTGTAGAAGGACGGCATTGTCCCGAAGTGATGCGGTTTGTCGTTGCATAGTTTTTTTGGTATTTTAATCATCTTAGGCCCATGTAGTAGTTGGCGAAAGTATAGCGTTCCGGAAGGTGGATGATGCGACCCACATGACTGATCCTGAGGGCATTGACTTTTGTAGCGATGTCCTGAAGTGAAGTACCTACTTCTTGTTTGTCTTGGATGAGTGTTTTGTGTTGTATCTTGTGAATGGTGCTCCGGAAGACGAATTTTCGAATTTGTTTGTTGATTTCCTTAATGACGTCAAGGGGTGGATAAAAAAAAAAACTCTGGCCGTGTTGGTTAGTTTAGGAATGATGTACGTGTTTACTATAACACTTCTTCCGAATATGGCCGCTGTTTTATGTTTGTATCGTTAGAGTGTAATGGTGCTCAGTGCGATTAAAATCCGCCATGTGTGTTTGCGTATTCCAGGGTGCTGTGGAAGATGATGCCGTACACTTTCATGATGTTGACCGGGGTCATTTCTAGTTGGAAATCCACTTTTGTTCTCCTTTGAAAGTGGCAATACTATTGTTTATATTTTGATGGCTTATTGCTGCATTGGGAAAATAAGATTAAAATTTAGAAGCCAACAAAAGAGGTCAATTACACATAAAATTGATAGTCATAAACTGAAAGATGAAAAGTAATTGTTATACAGCACTTGGTGAAATAGACTTAGATATCAATGAAATGTGGGACTCACAGAGCAAAATACTAATGACAGCAGCAGAAGCAAGTGCCGGACTGAAGAAAATGGTAAAACGAGCTTGGATCTCAGACACCACATGGAAATACATCAAAGAAAGAAGAGAAGCGAAGAGAGCCATGACTAATGTAAAGACAGATCTTGGAAAGATTCTGGCAAAAGCAACATACAAAGAATTAGACAACAAAGTGAAAAGTTCAGCAAGAAGAGATACAAGAGCTTATATAGACAATTTGGCAGAGAAAGTAGAGACAGCTGCAATTACAGGAGACAGCAGAACTCTCTATAATGTACAAAAGATGCTGACAAACACCTATACATCCAGTGGAACACCAATTCTAGACAACTCTGGGTTAATGCTAACAACAAGCGCAGACATAAAAGCTCGTTGGGCGGAACACTTCAAAGAAATTCTTAACCGTCCACTACCCCACAGTTTAATAGATTTTGAGGCTGAAACACCAGCAGCAGAATTAGATGTAAATTTAGATGACTTCACCTTGAGTGAAATAGAAACCACTTTAAAGCTTATGACCAATAACAAGGCTGCTGGAGAGGATAAGTTAACAGCTGAGATCCTCAAGGCAATTGATAGCCATAATCTAATACATCTCCAAAAAATGTTCAACATCATTTGGAAAACAGAGAAGACGCCTCATAAATTGAAAAAAGGAATCATTGTTAAGATTCCAAAAAGGGCAATCTTAGAGATTGTGGCAACTGGAGAGGCGTGACACTTTTGTCAGTTGCCTGAAAGTTATTCTGTAAAATCATCCTAAATAGAATAAAGGATTCAGTAGATACAGTAATGCGTGAAGAACAGGCTGGGTTTAGAAAAGGGAGAAGCTGCCTTGACCACATTTTCACTCTACGACTTATATTAGAGGAACACATTGAAAAGCAAAAACCTTTTGTACTTAACTTCATCGACTTCAAAAAGGCATTTGATAGTTTTCATAGAGATTCTTTGTGAAAATTCTGAAGCAATATGGCTTACCATAAAAAATCATAAATATTATTAAAGACATGTATGATGGTTACACATGTGCAGTTCGAACAGAGGAAGGACTGAGCGAATGTTTCCCAATAGAAACTGGGGTTAAACAATAGTGTATTTTATCGCCCTTGTTATTTGGAATTGTTATGGACTTCATAATGAAGAAATGCTGCACTGGTAATAAAGGCATCGAATGGATACAATGAGACCATTTGGAGGACCTCGACTTTGCTGATGACATAGTCCTCATCAGCAGTCAGATAAAAACGATGCATGAAAACACAAATGAACTATCATCAATAGCCAGCAAAATTGGGCTTGAGATCAATCATGAAAAGACTAAAGTCATGAAAAGTTTAATTCCAACAGATGACAAAATATACATGGAAAACAAACCAGTAGAAGAGATCAATCACTTTATCTATCTTGGAAGTCACATTGATCGAGAAGGGGATACAAGTAAAGAAATTAGAATCAGAATAGCTAAAGCAGCAATGTCTTTCAGAAGCCTTGAAAAGTTGTGGAAATCAAAACTAATCAGCACAAACACAAAACTTAGGCTATTCAAATCAAATGTACTATCAACCCTTACGTATGCGTGTGAAAGCTGGAAAACAACAAGAGATATAGAAACAAAGTTGAACACATTCGAAAATAAATGTCTAAGGAAAATACTTGGTATAGCGTGGAACGAATTTAAAACAAACGAGGAAATTAGAGAAATCGCCAATCAACCACTAATATCTTCAGTAATAAAGAAAAGACGATGGTCATATGTTGGACTTGTGATGAGAAGAGATAATAACCGAATAGCAAAGCAGGCCCTCATGTGGAAAACAACAGGTAAGAGAAAAAGAGGAAGACCCAGAGAGACACTGAGAAGAACATTGATGAGAAAGGCAAGAGCAGCAGGATTCGGCTCCCTCAATGAGATAGAGCTGCTTGCACAGAACAGAGACAGATGGCGAGATTTGATAAAATATCTTTAAAAGAAAACTGCTATAACAAAAATTCAGATAGGTGTATCTTGGTCTACGCCCTATGGGCCGGCTACGGCTCGAAAGGTCAATAGATAGATAAATTGCTACATTACTAGCAAAAAATCCTAAAGATCTACAACGATTACTTAATGAAATAAACATGACAAGCACAAAATATGGACTAGATATGAATAACCTATGATCATAAACAAAGAAAATACGCAAAACCCACAAGCGGATATCAAAATTGAAGGAATAGACCTACACCCATTGATATAGAAAGAGGAGTAAGACAAGGATGCATCCTATCACCAAGCTTGTTCAATTTATAAAATGAGCAAATCTTTAAAAACATCACATAGATGACAGGCCTAAACATTATTGGGAAGATAATCAATAACCTAAGATATGCTTTATGATACTGTACTAAAAGCGGAAAATCCTAAAGATCTACAACAATTACTTAATGTAATAAACATGACTAGCAAAAAATATGGACTAGATATGAATATCAAAAAGACTAAAACTATGATCATAAACAAAGGAAATTCTCAAGACCTACAATTAAATATCAAAGTTGAAGAAATGCATCTAGAGACAGTTCAGAACTACAACTACCTGGGACATACTATAACCAGTGATGGAAAATGTACAACTGAAATAAATAAAAGAATAGGTATGGCAAAAAGTAATTTCAATGCCATGAAAAATATACTAACATCAAAACAAATAACACCAGGGCTAAAACTAAGAATAGCAAAATGTTACATCTTTTCAATATTCCTGTATGGTGCAGAAACATGGACATTAGACCAGAAAACAGAACAGAAAATTGAAGCCTTTGAAATGTGGATTTATAGAAGAATAGGTAGAATTGGATGGAAAGAAAAGAAAACAAACAAGGAAGTTATAAAACAACTAAAAATGAAAAAAGAACTACTAAACACAATTAGAGCAAGACAAATGAAATATTTTGGTCATGTTAAAAGACACAAGTCTAATAAAAGTAATATTAGAAGGGAAAGTACAAGGTAATAGAGGCAGAGGCAGACCAAGACTAACATGGACGAGTAACATCAAAAGATGGACAAGTCAGCCTAAGACAATCTGTACCATCAAAGCAAGAGACAGAGTAGAATGGCGCTCCATGGTAGCCAACCTTCGATGCGGAGACGGCACTCAATGATGAGACCTGGAGACAGTTCAGAACTACAACTACCTTGGACATACTATAACCAGTGATGGAAACTGTACAACTGAAATAAACAAAAGAATAGGAATGGCAAAAATTAATTTTAGTGTCATGAAGAACATACTAACATCAAAACAAATAACACCAGGTCTAAAACTAAGAACAGCAAAATGTTACATCTTCTCAATATTCCTATATGGTGCAGAAACATGGACATTAGACAAGAAAACAGAACAGAGAATTGAAGCCTTTGAAATGTGTATATATATATATATATATATATATATATATATATATATATATATATATATGAGGACAATATATATATATATATAGAAGAATAGGTAGAATTGGATGGAAGGAAAAGAAAGCAAACGATGAAGTCTAAAAACAACTAAAATGAAAAGAGAACTACTAAGCACAATTCAAACAAGACAAATGCGATTTTTGGGCCATGTTAAAAGACACAAGAGCCGACTAAAATTAATCCTGGTGGGGAAAATACAAGGTAAATGAGGCAGAGGTAGACCAAGACTAACATGGACGAGAAACATCACAAGATGGACAAATCAGCCTATGACAACCTGCACCATGAAAGCAAGAGGCAGCAGAATGCCGCTCCATGGTAGCCAACCTTCATTGCAGAGACGGCACTCGATGATGATGATTGCAACACTCAACTCACCTACCGTTTCAATTGCTAGTCTCATCGCTTCATTGCCAGGATCTAAGGTTTTTGTCATGTTTTACTATTTTATCTTTAGCACTAATATAATATCTCACTTCGATCGATTGACTCGGTTGTAAGCAAATTTTCTATCGTCTGCTTATATCTAACTGTTGATTCTATATGTGCAAGAATTTGTTCCATATTTATATAATTAGGCAATTAACATTTACCTTTTGTACACTGTCATCATTTGCATGAAACGATTTATAATTTAATATAATTTAACAACATATTTTCAATTCATAATACAAAGGTCTTGATTCGTCTCTCTGGAAGGAAAACAAAGTTTATATTAACTGCTGTGGACAAATTTCAATTCAATTTATTAACTTAAAAATATATTTCAATTAAATACTATTTTATAACGCTTGTATTCAACTAAAAAATAACAATTCAGTAATTTTCATTTCAACAATCAATTCAAAATGGCAATCAATCAATTTCTAAATATAATTAAATAAGTAAGTAATTCCCACTTGATCCTTGGAAAATTAAAGTACACACGCAATGTTTATATTTCTTGAGCAGGAAGCAGGTTACACTCACGCGGTCACGTGATTACACGGCTCTTTCCAGACACGTTTTAAGTTCGGGGATCTCACAATGTCACAATGTTCCCTAGTTGACCTGGATTTGTCGTACGCTAATTGACGATTTCAATCTTAATCAGTCTTAAACGTGCTCTGTTGTCTTGCAATATTTGAGAGTCTCGTGACATGACGGGCTGAAGTTACTTGGATTCTTTAGTTGTGAACTTGTTTGCATATATTTGACTTGTCTCGATAACTTGAGCATGCTTTGTCTTGAGCTTCTATACTAACTTGAGCATGTCTTGTCTTGAGCTACTATGATAACTTTGCTGGTAAATGAATTCTCCCACATTCGCAACTGTGCTTATCTTAATTATTCAATATCACATCAATGTCTTAGGTAAATTAATTCTCCCACATATTCACAACTGCGCTTATCTTAATTATTCAATATCACATCCATGTTTTAGGTAAATGAATTCTCACACACATTCACAACTGTGCTTATCTTAATTCTTCAATATCATATCAATGTCTTAGGTAAATGAATTCTCCCACACATTCACAACTGTGCTTATCTTAATTCTTCAATATCATATCAATGTCTTAGGTAAATGAATTCTCCCACACATTCACAACTGTGCTTATCTTAATTCTTCAATATCATATCAATGTCTGAAGTAAATGAATTCTCCCACACATTCACAACTGTGCTTATCTTAATTCTTCAATATCATATCAATGTCTTAAGTAAATGAATTCTCCCACACATTCACAACTGTGCTGATCTTAATTCTTCAATATCACATCAATGTCTTAGGTAAATGAATTCTTCCGCACATTCACAACTGTGCTTATCTTAATTCTCATCACATGATAACTCAGTGCAGTACTTATAACTAAGAATGTCTCAGCTAAATGGTTTCTCTATTACAGTCACATCTGCTCTAACTCTGATTCTTCTTCTGGCACTTGATCCGTTAGCGGCAGTACCGAAACTATCGTCGTGTCTTTAAATAGATGAATTGTTAGGCTATCGCGGGTCGTTATGAATTGTTAGGCTATTGCTGGTCGTTATGAATTGTTAGGCTATTGCTGGTCGTTATGAATTGTTAGGCTATCGCTGGTCGTTATGAATTCATCTCAAGTGTTCTTATCCATCCATCTGTCCATCAATCTGTCCATCAATCTGTCCATCAATCTGTCCATCAATCTGTCCATCCATCTGTCCATCCATCTGTCCATCCATCTGTCCATCCATCTGTCCATCAATCTGTCCATCCATCTGTCCATCCATCTGTCCATCCATCTGTCCATCAATCTGTCCATCAATCTGTCCATCAATCTGTCCAATCTGTCCATCCATCTGTCCATCCATCCATCTATTGACCTTTCGAGTCGTAGCTGGTTCATAGGGCGTAGACCGAGATACTCCTCTTATCTAAATTTTTATTCTAGAAGTTTTCAATCCTTGTAAAGATATTTTATCAAATCTCGTCATTTGTCTCTGTTCTGTGCAAGCAGCTCTATCTCATTGAGGGAGCCGATTCCTGCTGCTCTTGCCTCTCTCATCAATGTTCTCAGTGTCTCTCGGGTCTTCCTCTTTTCCTTTGACCTGTTGTTTTCCACATGAGGGCGTCCTTTGCTATTCGGTTATTATCACTTCCCATCACATGTCCAACATACGACCATCGCCTTTTCTTGATTACTGAAGATATTAGTGGTTGATTGGCGATTTCTCTAATTTCCTCGTTTGTTTTGAATTCGTTCCACGCTATACCAAGTATTTTCCTTAGACATTTATTTTCGAATGCGTTTAACTTTGTTTCTATGTCTCTTGTTTTCCAGCTCTCACATGCATACGTAAGGGTTGATGGTAGATTTGATTTCAATAGTCTAAGTTTTGTGTTTGTGCTGATGAGTTACGATTTCCACAACTTTTCAAGGCTTCTGAAAGACATTGCTGCTTTAGCTATTCTGATTCTAATTTCTTTACTTATATCCCCTTCTCGATCACTATGACTACCAAGATAGATAAAGTGATTGATCTCTTCCACTGGGTTGTTTTCCATGTATATTATGTCATCTGTTAGAATTAAGCTTTTCTTTACCTTAGTCTTTTCATGATTGATCTCAAGCCCAATTTTGCTGGCTATTGATGATAGTTCATTTGTGTTTTCCTGCATCGTTTTTATCTGACTGCTGATGAGGACTATGTCATCAGCAAAGTCGAGGTCCTCCAAATGGTCTCCTTGTATCCATTCGATGCTTTATTACAAGTGCGGCATTTCTTCATTATGAAGTCCATGACAATTCCAAATAACAAGGGCGATAAAATACATCCTTGTTTAACCTCAGTTTCTATTGGGAAACATTCGCTCAGTCCTTCCTCTGTTCGAACTGCACATGTGTAGCCATCATAAATGTCTTTAATAATATTTATGATTTTTGATGGTAAGCCATATTGCTTCAGAATTTTCCACAAAGAATCTCTATGAATACTGTCGATTGTTTTTTTTTTTATGTCGATGAAGTTAAGTACAAAAGGTTTTTGCTTTTCAATGTTTTCCTCCAATATAAGTCGTAGAGTAAAAATGTGGTCAAGGCAGCTTCTCCCTTTTCTAATTCCAGTCTGTTCTTCACACATTACTGTATCTATTGAATGCTTTATTCTATTCAGGATGATTTTGCAGAATAACTTTGAGGCAACTGACAAAAGTGTCACGCCTCTCCAGTTGTTACAATCTGAGATTGCCCGTTTTTTTTATCTTAACAATGATTCCTTTTTTCTACTTATGAGGTACCTTCTCTGCTTTCATATCTGCGTCTAGTTCTATATTTTGTGTTCTCACTCAGTGATTTGTTCTTTTCCTTCTGCACTACAAGGAAGCAGCGACAGGAGACCTTGAAAAACATGCCCGTGATCTGCGCTAGAGCCGTGTTATGATCCCTTGTGTGATTTTCTTTAAACTCTTGCATCATCGCGGTTTCCCTGCGCACTGCCTTTATTTTCTCTAATGTTAGTCCCCTAACATTTTCTAATCTAGTGTTATCTATTGTTAGTAATATTAATTAAATTACTTATAATCTACAATGGACATTGATTTTCATTCAGTTAAAATATAATACTAAAGCACAATGTATCCAATACGTAAGGAGTAAATGAAATACTGATAGAATACATGCATAAGGTTAAATTTCTTGCATTGTTTAAAATTACAATGTAAAATAATCTAACAATGGGACAAAAATTACTACTTTATATAAAATACACTACTTTATAATGAACATTTCCTATTTTTGTAAATGTACAAGAAAGTTCGGGAATTAAAACGCCTATTTTTATATTTCCCCCAATACGGCTAGTTCACTCAAGTATCTATAGCAGCCTAACAGGAGAATTAATTTATTGTGAATTTCTTTTGATGTTGTAGGTATAGTGTTGATCATGAATGCTTTGGCATGTCTGTTGTCTGATTTGTTTGAGCTTCTATTATGTGTTGTAATGCTGTTATTGTTGGTCCTACTGTCGGGCAACTGTAGAAGATGTGTTCTTCGGTTTTCTCGTGGGTTTTTGGTGCACAGCTGGCAGCGGTCTACGTGTGGTTGTACTGGTGTCATGTTATAAATCCTCTTTTGACCTCTTTTGGCTCTTGGGTTGATGTCCGCTTGATGCAGGTTTTTAAAAGTGGTTTTGAAGTTCTAAGTTTTGTAGTGTTAAGTAGGTGTAACTCCATTTGATTTTACTTTGGAGTGAAGGTTCCTGCTGCTTGACGAGCTGCTTGTAGATGTCTCGTGTTTTGTGATGCATCAGGCGGTCGTTTGCTACAAGGGTTGGACGCAGATCTTGTAGAAGGACGGCATTGTCCCGAAGTGATGCGGTTTGTCGTTGCATAGTTTTTTTTGGTATTTGAATCATCTTAGGCCCATGTAGTAGTTGGCGAAAGTATAGCGTTCCGGAAGGTGGATGATGCGACCCACATGACTGATCCTGAGGGCATTGACTTTTGTAGCGATGTCCTGAAGTGAAGTACCTACTTCTTGTTTGTCGTGGATGAGCGTTTTGTGTTGTATCTTGTGAATGGTGCTCCGGAAGACAAATTTTCGAATTTGTTGATTTCCTTAATGACGTCAAGGGGCGGATAAAAAACTATGGCCGTGTAGGTTAGTTTAGGAATGATGTACGTGTTTACTATAACACTTCTTCCGAAGATGGTCGCCTTTTCGTGTTTGTATCGTTAGAGTGTAATGGTGCTCAGTGCGATTACAATCCACCATATGGGTTTGCGTATTCCAGGGTGCTGGTGGAAGATGATGCCGTACATTTTCATGACGTCGGCCGGGGTCATTTCTTGGTGGAAATCCACTTTGTTCTTCCACCTGCCAATTCCTATGATGGACGATTTTTGTACGTCGATGTTGGCTCCGCAACCGGTTCCGAAATCCATGAATGTTTTGATGATGTGGCATATTGATTCGGTGTTACTTGGGAAGAAAATTGCGTCATCGGCGTACACTATCAATTTCTTTTCGCCATCACCTGGTGTGAAAGTGCATCTGATGGTGTCGTCTTGTCGGATTTTCTCCAACAGAGGCTCAATGACTACGACGTTGAGTAGTGGTGACAGGCAACATCCTTGTCTCACTGATCGGGTCAGTGTGAAAACGTACTGACTACAGAGCAACTCTTAGACAGCATTAGACAAGACAACTCCATAGCAGGCACACTCATACCAGGGAAAGGAGAACAGAAGCTGTTAGCCTATGCTGATGACACTGTTTTCTTTCCATCAACCACTAGATCAATAGACAACATCCTCAGCACGGCACAGATAAACATATAGAAATCTTTTATTATGGGTATAGGCAGGTGGAAGAACAAAGAGAACTTTCCCTCAGCTCTAACACCGGTTACCAACTTAAAACTATACGGGATGATATATCCATGAAGCCCAAATAAAACACACAAATCAACATGGCAGAACCTAGTCACAAAGACAACAGACATGCTACAGAGATACAAATACAAAACATCAACAATTATTGGCCGGAGCATCACAGTAAACATATCATCCCTAAATTGATTTACACAGCCAGTTTTCCACCCACCGCAATCAACAATCAAAGAGATAAACAAACTGATAAGAACCTTTGTATTTGGACACACAATACACAGCATAAAACAAAAAACACTAATACAGCACAAAAGACAGGGAGGAATCTCACTACAGAACATACACACAAAAATAAAAGCTCTCAGAATAAATCACATAAGTCGCATTATCAAACAACCAGACAACCACACCTTGCACACTACTGCTTGGGGATGAGATTAACCAGATTCAGAAAACTTAATTCATTGCCTCACCATTTCGGCACCACACCCACATATTTCCAAGCATGTCTACAGGCCATACGAGGACATGGCAGTTGATTACACCAAGGTACAAACAACATCTACAAACACCTAATTAAACAACAGGCACATCCACTACATCACAGAATCAAAAGAGGCCAAAAGTACATTCTCACAAACTACACCAGCACTTTCTCAAACCTCCACAATCCAAAAATCGCCCCCAAAGCGAGGCAAGTCACATATAGACTCATATATAACACGACACCCATTACAGCGAGGGAAGTCACATACAGACTAATATATAACATGACACCCATTACAGCGAGGGATGTCACATATAGACTCATATATAACACGACACCCATTACAGCGAGGGAAGTCACATATAGACTTATATATAACACGACACCCATTACAGCGAGGGAAGTCACATATAGACTCATATATAACACGACACCCATTACAGCGAGGGAAGTCACATACAGACTAATATATAACACGACACCCATTACAGCGAGGGAAGTCACATATAGACTCATATATAACACGACACCCATTACAGCGAGGGAAGTCACATATAGACTCATATATAACACGACACCCATTACAGCGAGGGAGGTCACATATAGACTCATATATAACACGACACCCATTACAGCGAGGGAAGTCACATATAGACTCATATATAACACGACACCCATTACAGCGAGGGAAGTCACATACAGACTAATATATAACATGACACCCATGACAGCGAGGGAGGTCACATACAGACTAATATATAACATGACACCCATGACAGCGAGGGAGGTCACATACAGACTAATATATAACATGACACCCATGACAGCGAGGGAGGTCACATACAGACTAATATATAACATGACACCCATTACAGCGAGGGAGGTCACATACAGACTAATATATAACATGACACCCATTACAGCGAGGGAGGTCACATATAGACTCATATATAACACGACACCCATTACAGCGAGGGAAGTCACATATAGACTCATATATAACACGACACCCATAACAGCGAGGGAGGTCACATACAGACTAATATATAACATGACACCCATTACAACGAGGGAGGTCACATACAGACTAATATATAATACGACACCCATTACAGCGAGGGAGGTCACATATAGACTCATATATAACACGACACCCATTACAGCGAGGGAAGTCACATATAGACTCATATATAGCACGACACTCATTACAACGAGGGAGGTCACATACAGAATAATATATAACATGACACCCATGACAGCGAGGGAAGTCACATACAGACTAATATACAACACGACACCCATTACAGCGAGACCAACCCACAGATTACGACGGACATCCCTCTGCAGACAAAACACTCAAGAAACAGAAGAGCACCTATTCTATAGGTGCAGTACAATCATACCGGCAAGAAGGGCACTGCAACACACATTAAAATCACACACCACACAAAAAGTCGACACACACAGATCTATTATGCTTAACACACTGCCAAAAACAACAACACAAGATCTCTTTACAAAATTACTTATACTGCTATCAGAATACATATATTCATATAATATGGACCTGCAGGAATGAGGCTATGTACGAATGTAAGAATTTTAATTCCCATCTTTTCCTAAACATTTTTAACCAAAGAACAATGTCCATCTTAAAATAAACACGTTAACTGTTGTGAATGAACGTATGTGAACGAAAGAGATAATTTTTTAAAAATGTACATTATTTTTGTAAACGTTGTGGGTGGAACTAAAATATACAAGTTTTACTGTTGAGCATGAAAGTATGTGAACGAAAGAGATAAATACTATAGTCCGTTTCATAAGTCCTGCCCAATTTTAAAAATCGATATCTTTTAAACCGCTTTTTATAAGCTTTTCAAAATTTGCAAGTAAAGTTATAATGATTAGAACCCAACAGGGAATTAATTTCATTTAAAAAAAACATTTGGTTATTATTGTTGCTTATTTGATTTATATAAATTTATAACGACCCATTGATGTAGTCAAAACTTAATGTTTACAGTATTTTAAGTTAAAAATAGCGATTAAAAATCCATACACCGTACAATTGACGTTTTTGCACGCTTTCCACGTGAGTTGTCTGACACAATTAGACACTTGTAGAAAACACGAGGCATTGTGTGTTCCATTTCCGTTCATTCATAGGTGTAGACGTGGAACAATAACATTTATCATGAGTCTTAAAATGAAATTCTGCAGTTTACAAAACATCGCAATAAAAATGTATGACTATTTTTGCAAAGAGGCTAAACGAGGAAGATTATTTCATTCTTTAGAAAACCCTGAGAATAGGACAAGACACATTTTGGATTTATCTAAACGGTCATTTAATCGCTGGATTCAAGCACGTGACCGTCAATGTTCAAAATATACAAAATCACAAGGAAGAGCAAAAATGTTGGATAATTTCGACAGTGAACTTATTAGAAGTGAAATTCGCAAAATGTTGGGTATGAATGAAACTGTTACAATAAGAAAATTAAAAGTATCGCTGAAAAAGAACAACAGTATTGAAATATCAAAGTCTACATTATGGAGGAATGTGAGAGCTGCAGGCTTTACATTCAGAAAGTATTCCAATGGACGAAACATCATCTGTGAGAAGCCACATATAGTAGTCATGAGAAGCAAGTACTTACGTGAAGCAAAAGAGGTGCGCAAGCAAGGTTATGATATTGTGTACTTGGATGAAACATGGATCAATGCTCACCACACTAACCAAAGGGAATGGCAGTCATCAGATGGAAAGATTAAGAGATTAATACCTAGCAGCAAAGGACAGCGCTTGATAATTGCTCATGCAGGTAGTCGACAACATGGACTAATACAGAATGCAGAGCTCATTTTTCTTTCAAAATCCATAGACAATCGGGATTATCACTCTGAGATGAATGGTCACATATTTAGACATTGGATTGAAAATTCTGTTCTCCCAGCACTAGATCGACCATCTTGCCTAATAATGGACAATGCAGCGTACCACAACATTGTTGCACTTGAAGATAAAGTCCCGACGTCATCCAGTACAAAAGATGCTATTAAGATATGGCTCACAAAGGAGCACATACAATTTAATAACATGTACTTAAAACCTGAATTACTATCTCTAGTAAAGCAAAAACAGAGGACAAAGATTTTTCAAATAGATAAGATTATCCAAGAGCACGGTCATATAAGTTTGAGGCTGCCACCTTACCATGCTCATTTAAATCCAATAGAACTAATCTGGGCAAAATTAAAAGGACAAGTGGCAGATGAAAATACAACATTCAAAACATGCGATGTAAAGACTCTTGCTAATCTCGCTTTATTAAATATAGACAAAGATTATTGGGCTAAATGTGAAGACCACGTCTTAAAACAGGAAGAGGAATATTGGAAAAATGATGGTTTGTGGAATGTTCAACCCCAAACAGTTACTAATCTTTTAGACTCGTCTGATTCAGAATGAAAGTATATAGCCCCCACAATGTTGGCCCCTATATTACCTTAAATTAGTTCAACAAACGGTCCTTTTCAGGACCACACAACTATGAAAATTGGACATACAGGTATACCTTGATATTATCGTCCGTCCTTGAACTGAGCAGACAATAATTCTCCTGGTGTTTTGTTTTATCCAGTCATTTCCCCATTACGGCCACGCCTTTACCTAGTGAAAATTAATCATAGACCAGCAACTACGGTAATTTCTATTCTTTAGGGCTTCACAATTTACAATTTTGACAAACATCAAAGAAATATCGTCGCTTTAAGAAAACTGCAGCTGCAAGATATTTGTTAAATATACATTTAAAGGGTCTTTTGCATTCTAATAACATTTGGAAAATTTCAAAAGTTTTTAAAAAACGGTTAGAGAGTAATAGCGTTTTGAAGTTGGGCAAATGATTTGAAACGAGCTTAAATGTTCTTTCTTCTTTGAAATGTTATGAATGGAATGTGAGAGATGCTATTTCATTTTGTTTTTCATGAATGTTATCATGTACAGTAATATGGAATTTAAAGATACAATAAAGATTTATAAAAAAAATAAAAAAATTTAAAAAAAGACAGAAATGTTAGACGAGAGCAGAGAAGATTGGATACCTGCCTCAAGGCAGAAGATAGAATTAAGAGTCAGGCAGTTTATAACAGTCGTCTAGAGATTTTGTTATAAATATTTTGGATTTAGAAAGTTCTCAAGTTAGTATTATATTTAAGCATATATTGACGAAGAACATTAATACGATCATATATTCTTCGTTTTTTTCTGTTGTTGTTTGTCTGTCAATTTTTCCGAGTGCAAACACATACTTCTTTATTCTATTATTCCCTATTATCACCTCGGAAGTTCCCCATATAATAATATTTATGTATTATTATTTGTAGCCATTAATACGATCACGAAGTTACTTAAGATAATCATCGCCGATAGACTCCATCAAGTAACGCTATAGTAATGTCACATTTATAAGAGAATTGAGAACTTGTTGATTGTATCAGAGACTTATTGTCCAACCACATGTGGATGTCATTAATAGAGAATAATGTCTTGTCCTGCGTATTTGTAGATTCACTAGGTGTTCGTAGAAATGAGGCTGATCTCGTTGGTGAGGTGGTGCATGAATGTTAACTATCGTGTATGTGTGTCAATCATCTTTAGCTTGCACTATGACTGTACTGCCATCACTGTCCCTGCACATCTTCCCAAGAATCCACTTGTCGAAGTCTGGAGTATAGCGACACCAAGCGGTTTGAACCGCCAAGCTGAAACAGGAATGTTTTAGGCCTAACTGTGTTGTTTTTTGTTGTGCGTGGTAATCTTTGTGTATGTTCGTTTCTTACACTAAAATGAAGTCTGGTTTGTACCGGTGTGTTAATGAAATGATATGCTGTGTTTTTGCTCTTAGGCCCCTAATGTTGATGGATACAATCTTAATGTTAGCCACGGTAAACAAATTTACTAAAATTAAACATTCTGAATTGTATATGTATATGGTTTATTTATGTTTAGTATAGTTTATTGAATAATCTAAAATCTAATTAATGTGTTCCATTCTTTTGCGCTTAGCTCTTTTTCTGTGGCGATGTTACTTTTATTCATGCTGAAGGCGGGAGCAATCTGTGTCAATCAACAGGCCATGAGTAGCGGGAGCCTTCGGTGTATCGTCTTCACTGTCTGTGTCTGGTGCTCCACGTGCCAGAATCTTATGCTCAGGCGACTCCTTTACTTGTCTGAGCTGACGGTGTTTTCTGCCGGTCAACGCATCTGTAGAAGTCTCTGGGGTTTCCACTGTTTTATGTGGCAGTGATGGCGGCAGTCAATTTATGCTCCCAGTGTTATGCTCTTTCTCTATATGTTGCAACTTTATGGAGATTTGTGGAGATTTAAGGTGGAGTTCTTTGTCATATATTTTTTTTATAGTGGGTTAGGTGGGCTGCTGTCGATAATGTAAAAAAAACTTACGGGGGATTGCAATGCGGTATAGCATGGCCTCGTCGCTGGTTCCGAGGCCGACTGGCCTCATCAATATACACATCAAGGTTGAGTGGATCATTTTATGGGCTTCTGGCCCGCTGATATCCGGCTACTACAGTCCATTTTCCGTGAATCTTTCCACGTTCGAGATCGACACCGTGGATTGGGAAGTATCGTGTGAATTCAGCTGAAGTGGCAGCCACGTAGTTGAGACTCTTGGGCAAATCGTGTCACTTGTGGGTTTCTGTAAAATAGTCGTCTATAGCTCGTTTCAAATCACGTGCCCAACTTCAAAACGCTATTACTCTCTAACCGTTTTTTAAAAACTTTTGAAATTTTCCAAATGTTATTAGAATGCAAAAGACCCTTTAAATGTATATTTAACAAATATCTTGCAGCTGCAGTTTTCTTAAAGCGACGATATTTCTTTGATGTTTGTCAAAATTGTAAATTGTGAAGCCCTAAAGAATAGAAATTGCCGTAGTTGCTGGTCTATGATTAATTTTCACTAGGTAAAGGCGTGGCCGTAATGGGGAAATAACTGGATAAAACAAAACACCAGGAGAATTATTGTCTGCTCAGTTCGAGGACGGACGATAATAATATCAAGGTATACCTGTATGTCCAATTTTCATAGTTGTGTGGTCCTGAAAAGGACCGTTTGTTGAAATAATTTAAGGTAATATAGGGACCAACATTGTGGGGGCTATATACTTTCATTCTGAATCAGACGAGTCTAAAAGATTAATAACTGTTTGGGGTTGAACATTCCACAAACCATCATTTTTCCAATATTCCTCTTCCTGTTTTAAGACGTGGTCTTCACATTTAGCCCAATAATCTTTGTCTATATTTAATAAAGCGAGATTAGCAAGAGTCTTTACATCGCATATTTTGAATGTTGTATTTTCATCTGCCACTTGTCCTTTTAATTTTGCCCAGATTAGTTCTATTGGATTTAAATGAGCATGGTAAGGTGGCAGCCTCAAACTTATATGACCGTGCTCTTGGATAATCTTATCTATTTGAAAAATCTTTGTCCTCTGTTTTTGCTTTACTAGAGATAGTAATTCAGGTTTTAAGTACATGTTATTAAATTGTATGTGCTCCTTTGTGAGCCATATCTTAATAGCATCTTTTGTACTGGATGACGTCGGGACTTTATCTTCAAGTGCAACAATGTTGTGGTACGCTGCATTGTCCATTATTAGGCAAGATGGTCGATCTAGTGCTGGGAGAACAGAATTTTCAATCCAATGTCTAAATATGTGACCATTCATCTCAGAGTGATAATCCCGATTGTCTATGGATTTTGAAAGAAAAATGAGCTCTGCATTCTGTATTAGTCCATGTTGTCGACTACCTGCATGAGCAATTATCAAGCGCTGTCCTTTGCTGCTAGGTATTAATCTCTTAATCTTTCCATCTGATGACTGCCATTCCCTTTGGTTAGTGTGGTGAGCATTGATCCATGTTTCATCCAAGTACACAATATCATAACCTTGCTTGCGCACCTCTTTTACTTCACGTAAGTACTTGCTTCTCATGACTACTATATGTTGCTTCTCACAGATGATGTTTCGTCCATTGGAATACTTTCTGAATGTAAAGCCTGCAGCTCTCACATTCCTCCATAATGTAGACTTTGATATTTCAATACTGTTGTTCTTTTTCAGCGATACTTTTAATTTTCTTATTGTAACAGTTTCATTCATACCCAAAATTTTGCGAATTTCACTTCTAATAAGTTCACTGTCGAAATTATCCAACATTTTTGCTCTTCCTTGTGATTTTGTATATTTGGAACATTGACGGTCACGTGCTTGAATCCAGCGATTAAATGACCGTTTAGATAAATCCAAAATGTGTCTTGTCCTATTCTCAGGGTTTTCTAAAGAATTAAATAATCTTCCTCGTTTAGCCTCTTTGCAAAAATAGTCATACATTTTTATTGCGATGTTTTGTAAACTGCAGAATTTCATTTTAAGACTCATGATAAATGTTATTGTTCCACGTTACGCCGCTGAATTAACGGAAATGGAACACACAATGTCTCGTGTTTACTACAAGTGTCTAATTGTGTCAGACAACTCACGCGGAAAGCGTGGGAAATCGTAAATTTGAGCGTGTATGGATTTGTAATCGCTATTTTTAACTTAAATACGGTAAACATTAAGTTTTGACTACATCAATGGGTCGTTATAAATTTATATAAATCAAATAAGCAATAATAATAACCAAATGTTTGTTTTTAATGAAATTAATTCCCTGTTGGGTTCTAATCATTATAACTATACATGCAAATTTTGAAAAAATTACAAAAAGCGGTTTAAAAGATATTGATTTTTAAAGTTGGGCACGACTTATGAAACAAGCTTTTATAGTCGATTTTTGGCACAAAAATTAACAAAATCGTTATAGCATTGAAAACACTTACTTGGCTCCTTTACTCGAGATCTTGGGAGGCGTGGTGTGTATTCCCAAGAAAAACAACAACAGTTTTGAGAAAACAAAGTTGTAGGTAAATATCTATATTAGGTCGTAGACCTCTAAACTCTTTCTAGATCTGGTCTAATTCCTGCAAATCCTATGTGCTTAAGTTTAAATACTCCAGTTTCATTCTCCCAAGCTCCCCTGCTCAACCAATCAAAATTCGACACGCAGAATTATCTTTGTCTCTAATTTATAAAAATAACACGTCAATACTCAACTTTGCCCAACCTTCGAAGTCTCCAGACAACTCAACCTTGAACTTATGGCCTCGATAATCTCACGGATTTAGTCTGCCTATTGTCGACCTATTCTCTACGTGTCACCAGTCACGTACTGTTCTATTAACAGCTTTCCCATGCTTTAGGAAAATTCCATTCTCAACTGACTCCGTTACTGTTATACCATTACTTGATGTCGCTATGCTGTTACAGAACGACCATCATCCAAATAAAAGACGCCGGACAGCGATACACCATGGTCAACATCCACTCACCACCAGTACCGGCACAACAACCACAATTCTACGAGGACCTCTCCCTCCTACTAACGAGGAAATACACGGGACAGAAGACCATCCATAGGGGGAGATTTCAACTGCTTCCTGTCAAGGAACGATGTGGAAGGAGACGCATACAGCACACATACTAACGAGGAAATACACGGGACAGAAGACCATCCTTAGGGGGAGATTTCAACTGCTTCCTGTCAAGGAACGATGTGGAAGGAGACGCATACAGCACACATACTAACGAGGAAATACACGGGACAGAAGACCATCCTTAGGGGGAGATTTCAACTGCTTCCTGTCAAGGAACGATGTGGAAGGAGACGCATACAGCACACATACTAACGAGGAAATACACGGGACAGAAGACCATCCTTAGGGGGAGATTTCAACTGCTTCCTGTCAAGGAACGATGTCGAAGGAGACGCATACAGCACACATACTAACGAGGAAATACACGGGACAGAAGACCATCCTTAGGGGGAGATTTCAACTGCTTCCTGTCAAGGAACGATGTCGAAGGAGACGCATACAGCACACATACTAACGAGGAAATACGCGGGACAGAAGACCATCCTTAGGGGGAGATTTCAACTGCTTCCTGTCAAGGAACGATGTCGAAGGAGACGCATACAGCACACATACTAACCGCCCCAACGTACTGTACGACATACTAATCGTCTCATAAGTGTGTTCTCACATGCTTTTGAAAGTTAAAACTTGCTGTAAACCTTATACCACACACATAACAAATGCCAGGTTTCTTTCATGTATGTGTCCGTCTATGTGTATGTGTGGTATGAAAGTGAGAAAACCCCAAATCTAGCTCTCCAGCTTTCAACTTTTATCTGGAAGTGGATAAATTGTCCCACTAGTTTACAACAAAAAGCGATACTTATAGATTCTCGTGTTTGTGTAAACATCGGTGATTTTAACTGACTTCAATGTGTAAAGCTGTCAACACAAATATCACGCCTGTACGGCTTCACTTTTGTGTGTTTAAACGTATGTGATTTTTAGATTTATGTAGCACATTATGTTTTTTTTTTTTAAATAATAATCTTTATTTCATTTTCAAATTTAAAATCATCACAGTACATAAAAATAATTACATTGATATGATTCAATAATGGGAGTGAAAGATGTTACATATATTTTAGATGTAATTAAGTGGTCAATACGATATGACATCACACGACCAAGGACTTTCAGGAGCACCAGTGTCGACAATGAAGACAAAAGCACCCCAACATGTCAGTTTATTTAAGGGGTGTGTGACGTCACCGTTTATTTTGGGAGGTGTGACGTCTCGCAGGCGTCTGTAAAGCAAAATTGACTGATGACTGGCGCCTTCCGCCTGTCCCCAACAAATGTAGCAAACAAGGGAAAGGAAAGACTTGAAAGGTGTGTCTTTCTAAATGAATATTGGAAATTCATTCATTCATTCTCACAAATTAAATTGAGTTGTTTTAACGATGGACATTGATTTTTTTATTATAAAACTGTACAAACAGGTTGGCATTAAAAGTTTTGAATTGGAAAACGTCATCATTTCTACAGGTCCACACTAAATTTCTATATTCGGATATTAGAATTAGCGCTTTAGTGTAGGATTCTTGTATTGTTTTTGACAGTGTGTTGAGCATGATAGATCTGTATATGTCTACCTTCTGTGTGTTTCTAGTGTAAGTTGTAACGCCGTTCTTGATGGTATGATTGTGTTGCATTCGTAGAATAAGTGTTCTTCCGTTTCTTGTATGTTTCTGTCTGCACAGTTGGCACTTGGCTGTCTGTCCTGATATGTGAGCTTCTCTTTCTGTTGTGGGTGTCATGCTGCATATGAGTCTGTATGTGACTTACCTTGCTTGGGAGTGATGTGTGGATTGTGAAGTTTTGAGAAGGTGCTGGTGTAGTCTGTTTGAAAGTGGCCAGGAAATCTGGCAAGTGTAGCATTACGGTGTCCAGCACGAGAACGGAGATAGAAGCAGCAACGGCGGCGATAACAGGGTTGGTTACACAGAATGTGGATCTTGGTGACCGACTCTCAAAGTATGTAACAGAAGATTGATAGAGAATGTCTGCAGCAGGAGTGGATGCAGCTCCCAGCAGACTCCAATAATGGGAAAATAACATAAAGATAGTTTTCAGACAGATCCGTCACAACTCCTTGTCACTGATATTTTATTTGATTTGCTATTTGTCTCTTTTGAGAAATGCATATCCTTTGTCTTTTGTACATTCAAGTTGATTGCACGAATTTATATATCTTAAATAATGAGAAAATTTGGCGTTGAAAAATTATTTCAAAACAGAACGTGTCAAATTTGACAATTTTTGAAGAAAAAAACAATTATAATTACTAGTATTATTCTATTAAAACATCATTCATGCACAGATTAATTAAGCCACAAGTTTGGAGCCTCGGTGGCTGAGTGGTTAGTGTAAACAGTGCTTGATTAGAAGGATCTAAGTTCGATTTCCAGAAGTGGATATTTTCGGACCGACAAGGCTTCAATCTTCACTCGGTCTCTGTAAATGGGTATCGGATGTTTTTTTCCGGGAAGTATAGACGGCCTGGAGTGATACCGACCACCTCACTAAACAATTTGCCTTGTCATGGAAACATATGGTCACTAACACCATATTCCACACATGCCTAGCAAGGCAGGGAAGTGAACCGTAACTTTTACTTGTTAGCTATACTAGAAGCTTCACTTGTGTGTGTGTGTGTGTGTGTGTGTGTGTGTGTTTGGTGTCACAATTTGAAACCACTCCCATAAAATAATCATTTTTGAATGGGCAAAATGTTGTAGATTCAGGTCATCTTCACATATTAAAACTGCAAACGTTTCAATGTTGGAAGTAAATTGCCACTTTAAGATTGAAACAAGCAGCTGTGCCGTAGCTTTGACTTTAGAACGGAATGGCTTCACTACAGTCTGGGCACCTCCATATCTGCTCAGCCAGCAACCAACAAAATGTCCATCTCGATCGTTTATACTTTTCCATAGAACACGCTGAGTTCTTCTCTCAAAATGGTGTGCTACTTGATGCATAGAAAACTGTGTAATATTGAACGCGCTGAACTCTGTACAAAAAGCGTGCAGCTCATAATGGACACACCCGAGTCACTGTAACGTCCGTTACAAGCAGCATAACTTTATGTGTCAGCGACAAAACCGTGGACTTAAGATTAGTGAGTATGCCACAACAATAGTCGCTGTCCCAACAAATGAAGTCAGGTCACCACTTTCGTGAGACACTCGATTCGACAGCGGTCCAGCTTGTGGCAAATTTTTACTTGTAAACAGACAAATCATAAACCCCGTACCAAGGCAAGGCCGAGGCCTGTTACCGTTCTACTAAACTCAAGAGCCAGTGGCACTGCAACACTATCTCATCGCACACGAAATTCATGTCACGGTAGAGGGAGAGAGGCAGTTTAAAATCGTAACATTAAGAGAGAGAGAGAGGCAGTTTAAAATCCTAACATTAAGAGAGAGAGAGAGAGAGAGAGAGAGAGCGAAAAAAGAGATGCAGTTTAATATATTAAACATTAAGATATAGATAGAAGAGAGTGAGAGAGAGAGAGAGAGAGAGAGAGAGAGAGAGAGAGAGAGAGTTTCAATTTCCAACAGTAATATATAGAGATCGAGATTTAAATGAAGGAGTTAAGAGAGTTGAGAAAGTTTATACTTCTAGCATCAAAAGTTAAACATTTAAAAATCCTAGAATGACCAGAGAGACAATTTAAAATACAAGCATGAATATGAAAGCAGTTTAAAATATTAGTATGTAAAGAGATACATTTAAAAGTCCTACTATTAAGAAAGAAACAGTTAATAATGCTAATATGTAAATGAAAACAGCTTAAAATCATGTTATGAAAAGAGAGATAGACAATTACATCTCAAGCATTAAATTAGAGAGACAGTCATTCTTTTTCATTTTTTAAAATTGAGAATCAAGTTCTGAATAGTTTATCAAACTTGTAGTAACAAGTGTTATATAAGGTGTTTATAATGTCTCTGTGCGGTGACTCGATCAATATATAGAAAAGAAAGGGGGAGCAGGGTATACATAGAGTACCCAAAAATAACACCAGGGATATGGAAAAGATAGCAACAGGGAAATATTATCACAATTACGATGGAGAAATGCAAGCAATAAAGTTGGCAACAGAAAAACTGCTGAACAGTAATATAGCCCACAGCCTGTAGACTTTTTGACAGATGCAAGATCATTGCTTCAGGCACTGTAATCCATAAAGTTGATACATCTGCAAACTTTATTGACTGAACTCTACAAACACCACAGAATTGCCGTGAAGTGGATCCCATCTCACTATGGAATACCAGGAAACTAGAGAGCAGATCAGCTTTCAAAAGAAGGTGCAACAGGCACACAACCAGATGCGCCGGTTACATAGCATCATAAGATACAGGCAATCAAATCAATCAGAAGATCAAATGCCGCAAATCAGGATGCATTTCATTATATGAATAGATGGGAACAAGTTATCATTATACGAATTAGAACAGGACACAATTGACTCCACAGTCACGTGTCTACAAAATTCAAGATCAGTACCTCAACTACATGCACATGTGTACAGGCGCCCCAGTCAACAGAACGCATATTTCAAGAAAGAACTGAATATAGTAGACTGAGGAAAGTCCACTTATACCTTTAATATAATACTACAATATTACAATACTACAGACAAGACTATATGCACCACTGCAAGAATGACAAAAGACGGTAACATTTATACAGGAAACGACATTGCAGATATAGACAATACTTCAGGCGAGCGAAAGATAAATATATAGATCCAGAAGGTTTTCGAAAATATTAAGAGACAAGTTTCAGAATGTCTTGAGGCCTGCAGTGGATATTTTGAACACATGCTGTGAACACAACTCCATCGTGTGACAACTTCTTTATATAACCTTATTTTCTAAGTTGACATTTCAGTAACTAAAGGTAGATAACTTTAATTTTTTTAAAGAAATTATAAATAATTAATATTTGCAACCACACTTGAAAGGAAGATACATTTCTTTTAGTTCGCTTCTTCAGTATCTATTCTTCTCTTATTGATATTTGCAAAAAAACGTGAATACTTAATGTCATTTTTTTGGGGCAAGACAATATGCATATGAATGACACTTTAGACAATTTACAATATACTGAAATATCAAGAATTTTTTTCTATTAATCTAACAGGAGTTGCTTCCCTTTTAATAAAAGAAGACAACTTTTAATTTCTACAGCAGATAACAAATATAATAACATTTTCATCAATAATTCAACGGTAGAACATTTATTGCATTTAAGTTTGATATATTAGGACGAACCGTTCCTGTAAATATTACGCAACATTTGAATATATATTCTTCAAATAATTATTTGTTTTCTTAGTCGATTATCAACTGAGTAAAGTTTCTAAGCATTTTTGTACATTACATGTGGAAAATAAGTTAATTACCAAAAAGTAACCGACGCTGTATCATCATTTCACTGTAGAGTCTAGAAGAGATAATTTGTTAGAGAGAGGTATCAATAACACAAGTAAAATACTATGCAGTTGAAATTTCACATTTGTGGTAGAAAAAGGTAGGGGAGTGGGAGATAGACAACTGCACGAAATTCATGTCATTGGCAGAAGGAGAGAGGCAGTTTACATTTCTAGCAGTAATAGATATTGATTAAATGTAAGAGATCAGAGAGTTGAGATAGTTTATATTTCTAGCATAAAAAGTTAGCCATTTAAAAAACCTAGAATCATCAGAGAGACAGTTTAAAAAAACCCCGCCTAATTATAATCTGTGGGGTGAGCTGAAAAGAAAAAGTTTATCAAATATTCTGAAGACAGATAATGACCTGAAGGCAGAAATCGTCACTCTGAGCCAACAATATCACCGGTCATTATCCGGAAAGTATGTGTAGACAAACACAGACATATCAAGCGTTGTTAACATTCTACTGCACATACGGGAACAGACTCCCTTAACAGAGGAATCTGGATTGTCAATACAAATACGTACAGAAATGAAAGGAATACTCGACAAGCAGGAATAGAATAGTCAACAGCGTAAAACAACCACTTTCAGTTTCTTGGATGAAGAATACACACACGACCTATGGATTCGTGTGTACACCGATGGGACAGCACAGAATGCAGTAAAGAATGGGGCAGCAGTTGCCTATATAAAGTACCCAAACAACAATAGTGATATAAATACAAAAGCAACAAAGAAATATTGTAACACTTACGATGCAGAAATCCAAACAATAAAGTTGGCAATAGAAAAACTGCTGAACAGCAATATTATCCCACTACCTGTAGTGTTTTTTTTTTTTTTTGACAGATGCAATATAAGTACTCCAAGCACTGCAATTCAGAAAATTGCCACATCTGCAGACCTTTTTGACTGAACTCTGCAAACACCACAGGATTGTCCGGCAGTGGTCCCACCTCACTATGGAATACCAGGAAACGAGGGAGCAGATCAGCTGGCAAAAGAAGGTGAAATAGGCACACAACCAGATGTGCCGGTTACATACCGTCATAAGAAACAGATAATCAAATTAATCAGGAGACAACATGCCCCAAATCGGGATAATTTTCATAATATGAATAGATGGGAACATGTTATCATTATACGCTTTAAAATAGGACACAATTGACAATCAACAGTCAGATGTATGCAAAATTCAACATCTGTACCTCAATTATATGTACATGTGGACAGGCACAGGCGGAACGCATATTTCAAGAATGCACTGAATATAGTAGACTGAGGAAAGTCCACACATCCCATTGATACAACACTACAGACAAAACTATATGGACCACTGCAAGAATGACAAAAGACGGTAACATTTATACAGGAAACGAAATTGCAGATATAAACAATATTTAATTCGAACGAAAGATAGATACATAGATCAGGAAGGTTTTCGAAAATAGTAAGCGACAAGTCTCAGAATATCTTGTGGCCTGTGCTGGATATTTTGAACACATGCTGTAAACACAGTTTCATCGCGTGAACAGATTTTTACCTAATACAAGCCAGCCAACAGCAGTAGTATCTAGATGAATAACACAAATTTTACATACAATTTCACGTAATTTCAAAAATATGTTCACGGAACCGGACTTTATACAGCCTCGTTTTCTTATTTAATACAGAAGTTGACTTTTCTGTGAGCAAAGGAAGATAACCTTTAACATTTTTGAGAGATATTATAAATAATTAATATTTGCACCACAAATTAAGGATAGGTACATTTCTTTTAATTTGATACTTTAGGATTTGAAATTTGTTATAGAAATTTTCAAAGACCATGCACATTTTATGAGAAAATTATTTTCTGGTAAACAATATGCATTTAAATAAAACTTTTGACAATTTACAATTACAATAAATCGACGTGTAAAGAATTCTTAAACTAACAGGAGTTGCTTCCCTTATAATTAAGCAAAGATAATTTTCAATTTCTAATTCATATAATTTTATATTAATATTTTCATCAACAATTCAACGGTAGAACACTTTTTTGCTTTTATGTTTGATATGTTAGAACGAATCATGCCTGTAAATATTATGCAACATTTAAATATATATTCTTCAAAGAATTATTATATTTCTTATATGATAATCAACTGATAAGTTTCTAAACATTTTTATAGATCACAGGTCCAAAGATGTTAATTTACAAAAATTAGCTGATGACGTCTCATCACTTTACTGTATAGTCTTTAAGAGATAATGTTAGAGAGAGAGAGAGAGAGAGAGTTATAAAAAAAAAAACTAGGAAAATACTATGCAGTTGTAATTTCAAAATTCTAGTAGAAAAAGGGAGAGGAGTTGGAAGTTGACAAATGCACAAAATTTTTGTCACTGAAGAGAGAGAATGGCAGTGTAAAAATCTAACATTAAGAGAGAGAGAGAGACAGAGAAAGAGCGAAAAAGAGAGATGCACTTATATATATATATATATATATATATATATATATATATATATATATATATGTATATATATATATTAAACATTAAGATATAGATAGAAGAAAGAGAATGAAAGATAGGCATTTTAAATTTCTATCATTAATAAACAGAGATTATAATGTAGGAGTTAAGAGAGTTGAGAGAGTTTATATTTCTAGCATCAAAAGTTAACCTTTTGAAAATCCTAGAATGACCAGAGAGACAATTTAAAATACAAGCATGAATATGAAAGCAGTTTAAAATATTAGTATGTAAAGAGATACATTTAAAAGACCTACTATTAAGAAAGAAACAGTTAATAATGCTAATATGTAAATGAAAACAGCTTAAAATCATGTTATAAAAATAGCGATAGACAATTACATCTCAAGCATTAAAATAGAGAGACAGACATTCTTTTTCATTTTAAAAATTGAGAATCAAGTTCTGAATAGTTCATCAAACTTGTAGTAACAAGTTTTATATAAGGTGTTTATAATGTCTCTGTGCGGTGACTCGATCAATATATAGAAAAGAAAGGGGGAGCAGGGTATACATAGAGTACCCAAAAAAAAAAACACTAGGGATATGGACAAGATAGCAACAGGGAAATATTATCACAATTACGATGGAGAAATGCAAGCAATAAAGTTGGCAACAGAAAAACTGCTGAACAGTAATATAGCCCACAGCCTGTAGAGTTTTTGACAGATGCAAGATCATTGCTCCAGGCACTGTAATCCAGAAAGTTGATACATCTGCAAACTTTATTGACTGAACTCTACAAACACCACAGGATTGCGTGCAGTGGATCCCATCTCACTATGGAATACCAGGAAACTAGAGAGCAGATCAGCTTTCAAAAGAAGGTGCAACAGGCACACAACCAGATGCGCCGGTTACATAGCATTATAAGATACAGGCAATCAAATCAATCAGAAGATCAAATGTCCCAAATCAGGATATATTTCATTATATGAATAGATGGGAACAAGTTATCATTATACGAATTAGAACAGGACACAATTGACTCCACAGTCACGTGTCTACAAAATTCAAGATCTGTACCTGAACTACATGCACATGTGGACAGACGCCCCAGTCAGCGGAACGCATATTTCAAGAATGCACTGAATATAGTAGACTGAGGAAAGTCCACTTATACCATTAATACAATATTACAATACTACAGACAAGACTATATGCACCACTGCAAGAATGACAAAAGACGGTAACATTTATACAGGAAACGACATTGCAGATATAGACAATACTTCAGGCGAGCGAAAGATAAATATATAGATCCAGAAGGTTTTCGAAAATATTTAGAGACAAGTTTCAGAATGTCTTGAGGCCTGCAGTGGATATTTTGAACACATGCTGTGAACACAACTCCATCGTGTGACAACGTCTTTATATAATCTTATTTTCTAAGTTGACATTTCAGTAACTAAAGGTAGATAACTTTAAATTTTTTAAAGAAATTATAAATAATTAATATTTGCAACCACACTTGAAAGGAAGATACATTTCTTTTAGTTTGGTTCTTAATTATCTAAGCTTTTCTAATTGACTTTTGCAAAAAAATGTGCATATTTAATGTCATTTTTTTTTTGACAAGACAATGTGCATATGAATGACACTTTAGACAATTTACAATATACTGAAATATCAAGAATTTTTTTCTATAATCTAACAGGAGTTGCTTCCCTTTTAATAAAAGAAGACAACTTTTAATTTCTACAGCAGATAACAAATATAATAACATTTTCATCAATAATTCAACGGTAGAACATTTGTTGCATTTAAGTTTGATATATTAGGACGAACCGTTCATGTAAATATTACGCAACATTTGAATATATATTCTTCAAAGAATTATTTGTTTTCTTAGCCAATAATCAACTGAGTAAAGTTTCTAAGCATTTTTGTACATTACATGTGCAAAATGGGTGTCCGGTTAGCGCAATCGATAGGCGGTTGGCTTACCACGGCAACAGCCGGGGTTCGTACCCTGGCGAGGACACCTGGGTTTTACTAATTCCCTAAAAATTAGTGGGAGCCGCGATAGCTCAGTGGTTAGTTAACTGGACTACTACGGACAAGGGGTAGGGTTCGATCCCAACCGACGGCTCCGGGTTCACCCAGCCTTAAATGGGTACCGGATTTTTTCTGGGAAAGTAAAGCAGCACGGGCGTAATACCGACCACATTACCCCAAAAATCATGTGCTGAAGGTCTGTAAAATATAGGGTCACTAACACCATATTTCCCTATACGCCACTTGGCGTGACGGGGGGTACTTTACTTTTTACTTTTTACATGTGCAAAATAAGTTAATAACCAAAAGTAACAGACGCTGTATCATCATTTCACTGTAGAGTCTAGAAGAGATAATTTGTTAGAGAGAGGTATCAATAATACAAGTAAAATACTATGCAGTTGAAATTTCACATTTGTGGTAGAAAAAGGGAGGGGACTTGAAGATCGACAACTGCACGAAATTCATGTCATTGGCAGAAGGAGAGAGGCAGTTTAAATTTCTAGCAGTAATAGATAGAGATTAAAATGTAAGAGATCAGAGAGTTGAGATAGTTTATATTTCTAGCATAAAAAGTTAGCCATTTAAAAAACCTAGAATCATCAGAGAGACAGTTTAAAAAAACCCCGCCTAATTATTATCTGTGGGGTGAGCTGAAAAGAAAAAGTTTATCAAATATTCTGAAGACAGATAATGACCTGAAGGCAGAAATCGTCACTCTGAGCCAACAATATCACCGGTCATTATCCGGAAAGTATGTGTAGACAAACACAGACATATCAAGCGTTGTTAACATTCTACTGCCCATACCGAAACAGACTCCCTTAACAGAGGAATCTGGATTGTCAATACAAATACGTACAGAAATGAAAGGAATACTCGACAAGCAGGAATAGAATAGTCAACAGCGTAAAACAACCACTTTCAGTTTCTTGGATGAAGAATACACACACGACCTATGGATTCGTGTGTACACCGATGGGACAGCACAGAATGCAGTAAAGAATGGGGCAGCAGTTGCCTATATAAAGTACCCAAACAACACTAGTGATATAAATACAAAAGCAACAAAGAAATATTGTAACACTTACGATGCAGAAATCCAAACAATAAAGTTGGCAATAGAAAAACTGCTGAACAACAATATTATCCCACAACCTGTAGTGTTTTTTTTTTTTTTGACAGATGCAATATAAGTACTCCAAGCACTGCAATTCAGAAAATTGCCACATCTGCAGACCTTTTTGACTGAACTCTGCAAACACCACAGGATTGTCCGGCAGTGGTCCCACCTCACTATGGAATACCAGGAAACGAGGGAGCAGATCAGCTGGCAAAAGAAGGTGAAATAGGCACACAACCAGATGTGCCGGTTACATACCGTCATAAGAAACAGATAATCAAATTAATCAGGAGACAACATGCCCCAAATCGGGATAATTTTCATAATATGAATAGATGGGAACATGTTATCATTATACGCTTTAAAATAGGATACAATTGACAATCGACAGTCAGATGTATGCAAAATTCAACATCTGTACCTCAATTATATGTACATGTGGACAGGCACATGCGGAACGCATATTTCAAGAATGCACTGAATATAGTAGACTGAGGAAAGTCCACACATCCCATTGATACAACACTACAGACAAAACTATATGGACCACTGCAAGAATGACAAAAGACGGTAACATTTATACAGGAAACGAAATTGCAGATATAAACAATATTTAATTCGAACGAAAGATAGATATATAGATCAGGAAGGTTTTCGAAAATAGTAAGCGACAAGTCTCAGAATATCTTGTGGCCTGTGCTGGATATTTTGAACACATGCTGTAAACACAGTTTCATCGCGTGAACAGATTTTTACCTAATACAAGCCAGCCAACAGCAGTAGTATCTAGATGAATAACACAAATTTTACATACAATTTCACGTAATTTCAAAAATATGTTCACGGAACCGGACTTTATACAGCCTCGTTTTCTTATTTAATACCAAAGTCGACTTTTCTGTGAGCAAAGGAAGATAACCTTTAACATTTTTGAGAGATATTATAAATAATTAATATTTGCACCACAAATTAAGGATAGGTACATTTCTTTTAATTTGATACTTTAGGATTTGAAATTTCTTATAGAAATTTTCAAAGAACTTGCACATTTTGTGAGAAAATTATTTTCTGGGAAACAATATGCATTTAAATAAAACTTTTGACAATTTACAATTACAATAAATCGACGTGTAAAGAATTCTCAAACTAACAGGAGTTGCTTCCCTTATAATTAAGCAAAGATAATTTTCAATTTCTAAATCATATAATTTTATATTAATATTTTCATCAACAATTCAACGGTAGAACACTTTTTTGCTTTTATGTTTGATATGTTAGAACGAACCATGCCTGTAAATATTATGCAACATTTAAATATATATTCTTCAAAGAATTATTATATTTCTTATATGATAATCAACTGATAAGTTTCTAAACATTTTTATAGATCACAGGTCCAAAGATGTTAATTTACAAAAATTAGCTGATGACGTCTCATCACTTTACTGTATAGTCTTTAAGAGATAATGTTAGAGAGAGAGAGAGAGAGTTATAAAAAACAACTAGGAAAATACTATGCAGTTGTAATTTCAAAATTCTAGTAGAAAAAGGGAGAGGAGTTGGAAGTTGACAAATGCACAAAATTTTTGTCACTGAAGAGAGAGAATGGCAGTGTAAAAATCTAACATTAAGAGAGAGAGAGACAGAGAAAGAGCGAAAAAGAGAGATGCACTTATATATATATATATATATATATATATATATATATATATATATATATATATGTATATATATATTAAACATTAAGATATAGATAGAAGAAAGAGAATGAAAGATAAGCATTTTAAATTTCTATCATTAATAAACAGAGATTATAATGTAGGAGTTAAGAGAGTTGAGAGAGTTTATATTTCTAGCATCAAAAGTTAACCTTTTGAAAATCCTAGAATGACCAGAGAGACAATTTAAAATACAAGCATGAATATGAAAGCAGTTTAAAATATTAGTATGTAAAGAGATACATTTAAAAGACCTACTATTAAGAAAGAAACAGTTAATAATGCTAATATGTAAATGAAAGCAGCTTGAAATCATGTTATAAAAATAGCGATAGACAATTACATCTCAAGCATTAAAATAGAGAGACAGACATTCTTTTTCATTTTTTAAAATTGAGAATCAAGTTCTGAATAGTTCATCAAACTTGTAGTAACAAGTTTTATATAAGGTGTTTATAATGTCTCTGTGCGGTGACTCGATCAATATATAGAAAAGAAAGGGGGAGCAGGGTATACATAGAGTACCCAAAAAAAAACCACTAGGGATATGGACAAGATAGCAACAGGGAAATATTATCACAATTACGATGGAGAAATGCAAGCAATAAAGTTGGCAACAGAAAAACTGCTGAACAGTAATATAGCCCACAGCCTGTAGAGTTTTTGACAGATGCAAGATCATTGCTCCAGGCACTGTAATCCAGAAAGTTGCTACATCTGCAAACTTTATTGACTGAACTCTACAAACACCACAGGATTGCGTGCAGTGGATCCCATCTCACTATGGAATACCAGGAAACTAGAGAGCAGATCAGCTTTCAAAAGAAGGTGCAACAGGCACACAACCAGATGCGCCGGTTACATAGCATTATAAGATACAGGCAATCAAATCAATCAGAAGATCAAATGCCCCAAATCAGGATACATTTCATTATATGAATAGATGGGAACAAGTTATCATTATACGAATTAGAACAGGACACAATTGACTCCACAGTCACGTGTCTACAAAATTCAAGATCTGTACCTGAACTACATGCACATGTGGACAGACGCCCCAGTCAGCGGAACGCATATTTCAAGAATGCACTGAATATAGTAGACTGAGGAAAGTCCACTTATACCATTAATACAATACTACAATACTACAGACAAGACTATATGCACCACTGCAAGAATGACAAAAGACGGTAACATTTATACAGGAAACGACATTGCAGATATAGACAATACTTCAGGCGAGCGAAAGATAAATATATAGATCCAGAAGGTTTTCGAAAATATTAAGAGACAAGTTTCAGAATGTCTTGAGGCCTGCAGTGGATATTTTGAACACATGCTGTGAACACAACTCCATCGTGTGACAACTTCTTTATATAACCTTATTTTCTAAGTTGACATTTCAGTAACTAAAGGTAGATAACTTTAATTATTTTAAAGAAATTATAAATAATTAATATTTGCAACCACACTTGAAAGGAAGATACATTTCTTTTAGTTCGCTTCTTCAGTATCTATTCTTTTCTTATTGACATTTGCAAAAAAATGTTAATATTTAATGTCATTTTTTTGGGGCAAGACAATATGCATATGAATGACACTTTAGACAATTTACAATATACTGAAATATCAAGAATTTTTTCTATTAATCTAACAGGAGTTGCTTCCCTTTAATAAAAGAAGACAACTTTTAATTTCTACAGCAGATAACAAATATAATAACATTTTCATCAATAATTCAACGGTAGAGCATTTGTTGCATTTAAGTTTGATATATTAGGACGAACCGTTCCTGTAATTATTACGAACATTTGAATATATATTCTTCAAATAATTATTTGTTTTCTTAGCCGATTATCAACTGAGTAAAGTTTCTAAGCATTTTTGTACATTACATGTGCAAAATAAGTTAATTACCAAAAAGTAACCGACGCTGTATCATCATTTCACTGTAGAGTCTAGAAGAGATAATTTGTTAGAGAGAGGTATCAATAATACAAGTAAAATACTATGCAGTTGAAATGTCACATTTGTGGTAGAAAAAGGGAGGGGACTTGAAGATCGACAACTGCACGAAATTCATGTCATTGGCAGAAGGAGAGAGGCAGTTTAAATTTCTAGCAGTAATAGATAGAGATTAAAATGTAAGAGATCAGAGAGTTGAGATAGTTTATATTTCTAGCATAAAAAGTTATCCATTTAAAAAACCTAGAACCATCAGAGAGACAGTTTAAAATAACCCCGCCTAATTATTATCTGTGGGGTGAGCTGAAAAAAAAAAGTTTATCAAATATTCTGAAGACAGATAATGACCTGAAGGCAGAAATCGTCACTCTGAGCCAACAATATCACCGGTCATTATCCGGAAAGTATGTGTAGACAAACACAGACATATCAAGCGTTGTTAACATTCTACTGCCCATACCGGAACAGACTCCCTTAACAGAGGAATCTGGATTGTCAATACAAATACGTACAGAAATGAAAGGAATACTCGACAAGCAGGAATAGAATAGTCAACAGCGTAAAACAACCACTTTCAGTTTCTTGGATGAAGAATACACACACGACCTATGGATTCGTGTGTACACCGATGGGACAGCACAGAATGCAGTAAAGAATGGGGCAGCAGTTGCCTATATAAAGTACCCAAACAACACTAGTGATATAAATACAAAAGCAACAGGGAAATATTATCACACTTACGATGCAGAAATCCAAACAATAAAGTTGGCAATAGAAAAACTGCTGAACAGCAATATTATCCCACAACCTGTAGTGTTTTTTTTTTACAGATGCAATATAAGTACTCCAAGCACTGCAATTCAGAAAATTGCCACATCTGCAGACCTTTTTGACTGAACTCTGCAAACACCACGGGATTGTCCGGCAGTGGTCCCACCTCACTGTGGAAACGAGAGAGCAGATCAGCTGGCAAAAGAAGGTGAAATAGGCACACAACCAGATGTGCCGGTTACATACCGTCATAAGAAACAGATAATCAAATTAATCAGGAGACAACATGCCCCAAATCGGGATAATTTTCATAATATGAATAGATGGGAACATGTTATCATTATACGCTTTAAAATAGGACACAATTGACAATCGACAGTCAGATGTATGCAAAATTCAACATCTGTACCTCAACTACATGTACATGTGGACAGGCACATGCGGAACGCATATTTCAAGAATGCACTGAATATAGTAGACTGGGGAAAGTCCACACATCCCATTGATACAACACTACAGACAAAACTATATGGACCACTGCAAGAATGACAAAAGACGGTAACATTTATACAGGAAACGAAATTGCAGATATAAACAATATTTAATTCGAATGAAAGATAGATATATAGATCAGGAAGGTTTTCGAAAATAGTAAGCGACAAGTCTCAGAATATCTTGTGGCCTGTGCTGGATATTTTGAACACATGCTGTAAACACAGCTTCATCGCGTGAACAGCTTTTTACCTAATACAAGCCAGCCAACAGCAGTAGTATCTAGATGAATAACACAAATTTTACATACAATTTCACGTAATTTCAAAAATATGTTCACGGAACCGGACTTTATACAGCCTCGTTTTCTTATTTAATACAGAAGTTGACTTTTCTGTGAGCAAAGGAAGATAACCTTTAACATTTTTGAGAGAAATTATAAATAATTAATATTTGCATCACAAATTAAGGATAGGTACATTTCTTTTAATTTGATACTTTAGGATTTGAAATTTGTTATAGAAATATTTAAAGACCATGCACATTTTGTGAGAAAATTATTTTCTGGGAAACAATATGCATATAAATAAAACTTTTGACAATTTACAATTACAATATATCGACGTGTAAAGAATTCTTAAACTAACAGGAGTTGCTTCCCCTATAATTAAGCAAAGATAATTTTCAATTTCTAAATCATATAAGTTTATATTAATATTTTCATCAACAATTCAACGGTAGAACACTTTTTTGCTTTGAAGTTTGATATGTTAGAATGAACCATGCCTGTAAATATTATGCAACATTTAAATATATATTCTTCAAAGAATTATTATATTTCTTATCTGATAATCAACTGTTTAAAGTTTCTAAACATTTTTATAGATCACAGGTCCAAAGAAGTTAATTTACAAAAAATAGCTGATGACGTCTCATCACTTCACTGTAGAGTCTATAGGAGATAATGTTAGAGAGAGAGAGAGGTATAAAAAAAACTAGGAAAATACTATGCAGTTGAAATTTCAAAATTCTAGTAGAAAAAGGGAGAGGAGTTGGAAATAGACAAATGCACATAATTTATGTCACTGAAGAGAGAGAATGGCAGTTTAAAAATCTAACATTAAGAGAGAGAGAGAGAGAGAGAGAGAGAGAGAGAGAGACAGAGAAAGAGCGAAAAAGAGAGATGCACTTATATAAATATATATATATATATATATATATATATATATATATATATATATATATATATATATTAAACATTAAGATATAGATAGAAGAAAGAGAATGAAAGATAGGCATTTTAAATTTCTATCATTAATAAACAGAGATTATAATGTAGGAGTTAAGAGAGTTGAGAGAGTTTATATTCCTTGCATCAAAAGTTAACCTTTTAAAAATCCTAGAATGACCAGAGAGACAATTTAAAATACCAGCATGAATATGAAAGCAGTTTAAAATATTAGTATGTAAAGTGATACCTTTAAAAGTCCTACTATTAAGAAAGAAACAGTTAATAATGCTAATATGTAAATGAAAACAGCTTAAAATCATGTTATAAAAATAGCGATAGACAATTACATCTCAAGCATTAAAATAGAGAGACAGTCATTCTTTTTCATTTTTTAAAATTGAGAATCAAGTTCTGAATAGTTTATCAAACTTGTAGTAACAAGTGTTATATAAGGTGTTTATAATGTCTCTGTGCGGTGACTCGATCAATATATAGAAAAGAAAGGGGGAGCAGGGTATACATAGAGTACCCAAAAAATAACACCAGGGATATGGAAAAGATAGCAACAGGGAAATATTATCACAATTACGATGGAGAAAGCAAGCAATAAAGTTGGCAACAGAAAAACTGCTGAACAGTAATATAGCCCACAGCCTGTAGAGTTTTTGACAGATGCAAGATCATTGCTCCAGGCACTGTAATCCAGAAAGTTGATACATCTGCAAACTTTATTGACTGAACTCTACAAACACCACAGGATTGCCGTGCAGTGGATCTCATCTCACTATGGAATACTAGGAAACTAGAGAGCAGATCAGCTTTCAAAAGAAGGTGCAACAGGCACACAACCAGATGCGCCGGTTACATAGCATCATAAGATACAGATAATCAAATCAATCAGAAGATCAAATGCCTCAAATAAGGATACATTTCATTATATGAATAGATGGGAACAAGTTATCATTATACGAATTAGAACAGGACACAATTGACTCCACAGTCACGTGTCTATAAAATTCAAGATCTGTACCTCTACTACATGCACATGTGGACAGGCGCCCCAGTCAGCGGAACGCATATTTCAAGAATGCACTGAATATAGTAGACCGAGGAAAGTCCACTTATACCATTAATATAATACTACAATATTACAATACTACAGACAAGACTATATGCACCACTGCAAGAATGACAAAAGACGGTAACATTTATACAGGAAACGACATTGCAGATATAGACAATACTTCAGGCGAGCGAAAGATAAATATATAGATCCAGAAGGTTTTCGAAAATATTAAGAGACAAGTTTCAGAATGTCTTGAGGCCTGCAGTGGATATTTTGAACACATGCTGTGAACACAACTCCATCGTGTGACAACTTCTTTATATAACCTTATTTTCTAAGTTGACATTTCAGTAACTAAAGGTAGATAACTTTAATTATTTTAAAGAAATTATAAATAATTAATATTTGCAACCACACTTGAAAGGAAGATACATTTCTTTTAGTTCGCTTCTTCAGTATCTATTCTTTTCTTATTGACATTTGCAAAAAAAATGTTAATATTTAATGTCATTTTTTTGGGCAAGACAATATGCCTATGAATGACACTTTAGACAATTTACAATATACTGAAATATCAAGAATTTTTTCTCTTAATCTAACAGGAGTTGCTTCCCTTTAATAAAAGAAGACAACTTTTAATTTCTACAGCAGATAACAAATATAATAACATTTTCATCAATAATTCAACGGTAGAGCATTTGTTGCATTTAAGTTTGATATATTAGGACGAACCGTTCCTGTAATTATTACGAACATTTGAATATATATTCTTCAAATAATTATTTGTTTTCTTAGCCGATTATCAACTGAGTAAAGTTTCTAAGCATTTTTGTACATTACATGTGCAAAATAAGTTAATTACCAAAAAGTAACCGACGCTGTATCATCATTTCACTGTAGAGTCTAGAAGAGATAATTTGTTAGAGAGAGGTATCAATAACACAAGTAAAATACTATGCAGTTGAAATGTCACATTTGTGGTAGAAAAAGGGAGGGGACTTGAAGATCGACAACTGCACGAAATTCATGTCATTGGCAGAAGGAGAGAGGCAGTTTAAATTTCTAGCAGTAATAGATAGAGATTAAAATGTAAGAGATCAGAGAGTTGAGATAGTTTATATTTCTAGCATAAAAAGTTATCCATTTAAAAAACCTAGAACCATCAGAGAGACAGTTTAAAATAACCCCGCCTAATTATTATCTGTGGGGTGAGCTGAAAAAAAAAAGGTTTATCAAATATTCTGAAGACAGATAATGACCTGAAGGCAGAAATCGTCACTCTGAGCCAACAATATCACCGGTCATTATCCGGAAAGTATGTGTAGACAAACACAGACATATCAAGCGTTGTTAACATTCTACTGCCCATACCGGAACAGACTCCCTTAACAGAGGAATCTGGATTGTCAATACAAATACGTACAGAAATGAAAGGAATACTCGACAAGCAGGAATAGAATAGTCAACAGCGTAAAACAACCACTTTCAGTTTCTTGGATGAAGAATACACACACGGCCTATGGATTCGTGTGTACACCGATGGGACAGCACAGAATGCAGTAAAGAATGGGGCAGCAGTTGCCTATATAAAGTACCCAAACAACTCTAGTGATATAAATACAAAAGCAACAAGGAAATATTGTCACAATTATTATGCAGAAATCCAAACAATAAAGTTGGCAATAGTAAAACTGCTGAACAGCAATATTATCCCACAACCTGTAGTGTTTTTTTTTTTTACAGATGCAATATAAGTACTCCAAGCACTGCAATTCAGAAAATTGCCACATCTGCAGACCTTTTTGACTGAACTCTGCAAACACCACGGGATTGTCCGGCAGTGGTCCCACCTCACTGTGGAAACGAGAGAGCAGATCAGCTGGCAAAAGAAGGTGAAATAGGCACACAACCAGATGTGCCGGTTACATACCGTCATAAGAAACAGATAATCAAATTAATCAGGAGACAACATGCCCCAAATCGGGATAATTTTCATAATATGAATAGATGGGAACATGTTATCATTATACGCTTTAAAATAGGACACAATTGACAATCGACAGTCAGATGTATGCAAAATTCAACATCTGTACCTCAACTACATGTACATGTGGACAGGCACATGCGGAACGCATATTTCAAGAATGCACTGAATATAGTAGACTGGGGAAAGTCCACACATCCCATTGATACAACACTACAGACAAAACTATATGGACCACTGCAAGAATGACAAAAGACGGTAACATTTATACAGGAAACGAAATTGCAGATATAAACAATATTTAATTCGAATGAAAGATAGATATATAGATCAGGAAGGTTTTCGAAAATAGTAAGCGACAAGTCTCAGAATATCTTGTGGCCTGTGCTGGATATTTTGAACACATGCTGTAAACACAGCTTCATCGCGTGAACAGCTTTTTACCTAATACAAGCCAGCCAACAGCAGTAGTATCTAGATGAATAACACAAATTTTACATACAATTTCACGTAATTTCAAAAATATGTTCACGGAACCGGACTTTATACAGCCTCGTTTTCTTATTTAATACAGAAGTTGACTTTTCTGTGAGCAAAGGAAGATAACCTTTAACATTTTTGAGAGAAATTATAAATAATTAATATTTGCATCACAAATTAAGGATAGGTACATTTCTTTTAATTTGATACTTTAGGATTTGAAATTTGTTATAGAAATATTTAAAGACCATGCACATTTTGTGAGAAAATTATTTTCTGGGAAACAATATGCATATAAATAAAACTTTTGACAATTTACAATTACAATATATCGACGTGTAAAGAATTCTTAAACTAACAGGAGTTGCTTCCCCTATAATTAAGCAAAGATAATTTTCAATTTCTAAATCATATAATTTTATATTAATATTTTCATCAACAATTCAACGGTAGAACACTTTTTTGCTTTGAAGTTTGATATGTTAGAATGAACCATGCCTGTAAATATTATGCAACATTTAAATATATATTCTTCAAAGAATTATTATATTTCTTATCTGATAATCAACTGTTTAAAGTTTCTAAACATTTTTATAGATCACAGGTCCAAAGAAGTTAATTTACAAAAAATAGCTGATGACGTCTCATCACTTCACTGTAGAGTCTATAGGAGATAATGTTAGAGAGAGAGAGAGGTATAAAAAAAACTAGGAAAATACTATGCAGTTGAAATTTCAAAATTCTAGTAGAAAAAGGGAGAGGAGTTGGAAATAGACAAATGCACATAATTTATGTCACTGAAGAGAGAGAATGGCAGTTTAAAAATCTAACATTAAGAGAGAGAGAGAGAGAGAGAGAGAGAGACAGAGAAAGAGCGAAAAGAGAGATGCACTTATATAAATATATATATATATATATATATATATATATATATATATATATATATTAAACATTAAGATATAGATAGAAGAAAGAGAATGAAAGATAGGCATTTTAAATTTCTATCATTAATAAACAGAGATTATAATGTAGGAGTTAAGAGAGTTGAGAGAGTTTATATTCCTAGCATCAAAAGTTAACCTTTTAAAAATCCTAGAATGACCAGAGAGACAATTTAAAATACCAGCATGAATATGAAAGCAGTTTAAAATATTAGTATGTAAAGTGATACCTTTAAAAGTCCTACTATTAAGAAAGAAACAGTTAATAATGCTAATATGTAAATGAAAACAGCTTAAAATCATGTTATAAAAATAGCGATAGACAATTACATCTCAAGCATTAAAATAGAGAGACAGTCATTCTTTTTCATTTTTTAAAATTGAGAATCAAGTTCTGAATAGTTTATCAAACTTGTAGTAACAAGTGTTATATAAGGTGTTTATAATGTCTCTGTGCGGTGACTCGATCAATATATAGAAAAGAAAGGGGGAGCAGGGTATACATAGAGTACCCAAAAAATAACACCAGGGATATGGAAAAGATAGCAACAGGGAAATATTATCACAATTACGATGGAGAAATGCAAGCAATAAAGTTGGCAACAGAAAAACTGCTGAACAGTAATATAGCCCACAGCCTGTAGAGTTTTTGACAGATGCAAGATCATTGCTCCAGGCACTGTAATCCAGAAAGTTGATACATCTGCAAACTTTATTGACTGAACTCTACAAACACCACAGGATTGCCGTGCAGTGGATCCCATCTCACTATGGAATACCAGGAAACTAGAGAGCAGATCAGCTTTCAAAAGAAGGTGCAACAGGCACACAACCAGATGCGCCGGTTACATAGCATCATAAGATACAGATAATCAAATCAATCAGAAGATCAAATGCCTCAAATAAGGATACATTTCATTATATGAATAGATGGGAACAAGTTATCATTATACGAATTAGAACAGGACACAATTGACTCCACAGTCACGTGTCTACAAAATTCAAGATCTGTACCTCTACTACATGCACATGTGGATAGGCGCCCCAGTCAGCGGAACGCATATTTCAAGAATGCACTGAATATAGTAGACTGAGGAAAGTCCACTTATACCATTAATATAATACTACAATATTACAATACTACAGACAAGACTATATGCACCACTGCAAGAATGACAAAAGACGGTAACATTTATACAGGAAACGACATTGCAGATATAGACAATACTTCAGGCGAGCGAAAGATAAATATATAGATGCAGAAGGTTTTCGAAAATATTAAGAGACAAGTTTCAGAATGTCTTGAGGCCTGCAGTGGATATTTTGAACACATGCTGTGAACACAACTCCATCGTGTGACAACTTCTTTATATAACCTTATTTTCTAAGTTGACATTTCAGTAACTAAAGGTAGATAACTTTAATTATTTTAAAGAAATTATAAATAATTAATATTTGCAACCACACTTGAAAGGAAGATACATTTCTTTTAGTTCGCTTCTTCAGTATCTATTCTTTTCTTATTGACATTTGCAAAAAAAATGTTAATATTTAATGTCATTTTTTTGGGGCAAGACAATATGCATATGAATGACACTTTAGACAATTTACAATATACTGAAATATCAAGAATTTTTTCTATTAATCTAACAGGAGTTGCTTCCCTTTAATAAAAGAAGACAACTTTTAATTTCTACAGCAGATAACAAATATAATAACATTTTCATCAATAATTCAACGGTAGAACATTTGTTGCATTTAAGTTTGATATATTAGGACGAACCGTTCCTGTAATTATTACGAACATTTGAATATATATTCTTCAAATAATTATTTGTTTTCTTAGCCGATTATCAACTGAGTAAAGTTTCTAAGCATTTTTGTACATTACATGTGCAAAATAAGTTAATTACCAAAAAGTAACCGACGCTGTATCATCATTTCACTGTAGAGTCTAGAAGAGATAATTTGTTAGAGAGAGGTATCAATAACACAAGTAAAATACTATGCAGTTGAAATTTCACATTTGTGGTAGAAAAAGGGAGGGGACTTGAAGATCGACAACTGCACGAAATTCATGTCATTGGCAGAAGGAGAGAGGCAGTTTAAATTTCTAGCAGTAATAGATAGAGATTAAAATGTAAGAGATCAGAGAGTTGAGATAGTTTATATTTCTAGCATAAAAAGTTATCCATTTAAAAAACCTAGAACCATCAGAGAGACAGTTTAAAATAACCCCGCCTAATTATTATCTGTGGGGTGAGCTGAAAAAAAAAAGTTTATCAAATATTCTGAAGACAGATAATGACCTGAAGGCAGAAATCGTCACTCTGAGCCAACAATATCACCGGTCATTATCCGGAAAGTATGTGTAGACAAACACAGACATATCAAGCGTTGTTAACATTCTACTGCCCATACCGGAACAGACTCCCTTAACAGAGGAATCTGGATTGTCAATACAAATACGTACAGAAATGAAAGGAATACTCGACAAGCAGGAATAGAATAGTCAACAGCGTAAAACAACCACTTTCAGTTTCTTGGATGAAGAATACACACACGGCCTATGGATTCGTGTGTACACCGATGGGACAGCACAGAATGCAGTAAAGAATGGGGCAGCAGTTGCCTATATAAAGTACCCAAACAACTCTAGTGATATAAATACAAAAGCAACAAGGAAATATTGTCACAATTATTATGCAGAAATCCAAACAATAAAGTTGGCAATAGTAAAACTGCTGAACAGCAATATTATCCCACAACCTGTAGTGTTTTTTTTTTTTTACAGATGCAATATAAGTACTCCAAGCACTGCAATTCAGAAAATTGCCACATCTGCAGACCTTTTTGACTGAACTCTGCAAACACCACGGGATTGTCCGGCAGTGGTCCCACCTCACTGTGGAAACGAGAGAGCAGATCAGCTGGCAAAAGAAGGTGAAATAGGCACACAACCAGATGTGCCGGTTACATACCGTCATAAGAAACAGATAATCAAATTAATCAGGAGACAACATGCCCCAAATCGGGATAATTTTCATAATATGAATAGATGGGAACATGTTATCATTATACGCTTTAAAATAGGACACAATTGACAATCGACAGTCAGATGTATGCAAAATTCAACATCTGTACCTCAACTACATGTACATGTGGACAGGCACATGCGGAACGCATATTTCAAGAATGCACTGAATATAGTAGACTGGGGAAAGTCCACACATCCCATTGATACAACACTACAGACAAAACTATATGGACCACTGCAAGAATGACAAAAGACGGTAACATTTATACAGGAAACGAAATTGCAGATATAAACAATATTTAATTCGAATGAAAGATAGATATATAGATCAGGAAGGTTTTCGAAAATAGTAAGCGACAAGTCTCAGAATATCTTGTGGCCTGTGCTGGATATTTTGAACACATGCTGTAAACACAGCTTCATCGCGTGAACAGCTTTTTACCTAATACAAGCCAGCCAACAGCAGTAGTATCTAGATGAATAACACAAATTTTACATACAATTTCACGTAATTTCAAAAATATGTTCACGGAACCGGACTTTATACAGCCTCGTTTTCTTATTTAATACAGAAGTTGACTTTTCTGTGAGCAAAGGAAGATAACCTTTAACATTTTTGAGAGAAATTATAAATAATTAATATTTGCATCACAAATTAAGGATAGGTACATTTCTTTTAATTTGATACTTTAGGATTTGAAATTTGTTATAGAAATATTTAAAGACCATGCACATTTTGTGAGAAAATTATTTTCTGGGAAACAATATGCATATAAATAAAACTTTTGACAATTTACAATTACAATATATCGACGTGTAAAGAATTCTTAAACTAACAGGAGTTGCTTCCCCTATAATTAAGCAAAGATAATTTTCAATTTCTAAATCATATAAGTTTATATTAATATTTTCATCAACAATTCAACGGTAGAACACTTTTTTGCTTTGAAGTTTGATATGTTAGAATGAACCATGCCTGTAAATATTATGCAACATTTAAATATATATTCTTCAAAGAATTATTATATTTCTTATCTGATAATCAACTATTTAAAGTTTCTAAACATTTTTATAGATCACAGGTCCAAAGAAGTTAATTTACAAAAAATAGCTGATGACGTCTCATCACTTCACTGTAGAGTCTATAGGAGATAATGTTAGAGAGAGAGAGAGGTATAAAAAAAACTAGGAAAATACTATGCAGTTGAAATTTCAAAATTCTAGTAGAAAAAGGGAGAGGAGTTGGAAATAGACAAATGCACATAATTTATGTCACTGAAGAGAGAGAATGGCAGTTTAAAAATCTAACATTAGAGAGAGAGAGAGAGAGAGAGAGAGAGAGAGAGAGAGAGAGACAGAGAAAGAGCGAAAAAGAGAGATGCACTTATATAAATATATATATATATATATATATATATATATATATATATATATATATATATTAAACATTAAGATATAGATAGAAGAAAGAGAATGAAAGATAGGCATTTTAAATTTCTATCATTAATAAACAGAGATTATAATGTAGGAGTTAAGAGAGTTGAGAGAGTTTATATTCCTAGCATCAAAAGTTAACCTTTTAAAAATCCTAGAATGACCAGAGAGACAATTTAAAATACCAGCATGAATATGAAAGCAGTTTAAAATATTAGTATGTAAAGTGATACCTTTAAAAGTCCTACTATTAAGAAAGAAACAGTTAATAATGCTAATATGTAAATGAAAACAGCTTAAAATCATGTTATAAAAATAGCGATAGACAATTACATCTCAAGCATTAAAATAGAGAGACAGTCATTCTTTTTCATTTTTTAAAATTGAGAATCAAGTTCTGAATAGTTTATCAAACTTGTAGTAACAAGTGTTATATAAGGTGTTTATAATGTCTCTGTGCGGTGACTCGATCAATATATAGAAAAGAAAGGGGGAGCAGGGTATACATAGAGTACCCAAAAAATAACACCAGGGATATGGAAAAGATAGCAACAGGGAAATATTATCACAATTACGATGGAGAAATGCAAGCAATAAAGTTGGCAACAGAAAAACTGCTGAACAGTAATATAGCCCACAGCCTGTAGAGTTTTTGACAGATGCAAGATCATTGCTCCAGGCACTGTAATCCAGAAAGTTGATACATCTGCAAACTTTATTGACTGAACTCTACAAACACCACAGGATTGCCGTGCAGTGGATCCCATCTCACTATGGAATACCAGGAAACTAGAGAGCAGATCAGCTTTCAAAAGAAGGTGCAACAGGCACACAACCAGATGCGCCGGTTACATAGCATCATAAGATACAGATAATCAAATCAATCAGAAGATCAAATGCCTCAAATAAGGATACATTTCATTATATGAATAGATGGGAACAAGTTATCATTATACGAATTAGAACAGGACACAATTGACTCCACAGTCACGTGTCTACAAAATTCAAGATCTGTACCTCTACTACATGCACATGTGGACAGGCGCCCCAGTCAGCGGAACGCATATTTCAAGAATGCACTGAATATAGTAGACTGAGGAAAGTCCACTTATACCATTAATATAATGCTACAATATTACAATACTACAGACAAGACTATATGCACCACTGCAAGAATGACAAAAGACGGTAACATTTATACAGGAAACGACATTGCAGATATAGACAATACTTCAGGCGAGCGAAAGATAAATATATAGATGCAGAAGGTTTTCGAAAATATTAAGAGACAAGTTTCAGAATGTCTTGAGGCCTGCAGTGGATATTTTGAACACATGCTGTGAACACAACTCCATCGTGTGACAACTTCTTTATATAACCTTATTTTCTAAGTTGACATTTCAGTAACTAAAGGTAGATAACTTTAATTATTTTAAAGAAATTATAAATAATTAATATTTGCAACCACACTTGAAAGGAAGATACATTTCTTTTAGTTCGCTTCTTCAGTATCTATTCTTTTCTTATTGACATTTGCAAAAAAAATGTTAATATTTAATGTCATTTTTTTGGGGCAAGACAATATGCATATGAATGACACTTTAGACAATTTACAATATACTGAAATATCAAGAATTTTTTCTATTAATCTAACAGGAGTTGCTTCCCTTTAATAAAAGAAGACAACTTTTAATTTCTACAGCAGATAACAAATATAATAACATTTTCATCAATAATTCAACGGTAGAGCATTTGTTGCATTTAAGTTTGATATATTAGGACGAACCGTTCCTGTAATTATTACGAACATTTGAATATATATTCTTCAAATAATTATTTGTTTTCTTAGCCGATTATCAACTGAGTAAAGTTTCTAAGCATTTTTGTACATTACATGTGCAAAATAAGTTAATTACCAAAAAGTAACCGACGCTGTATCATCATTTCACTGTAGAGTCTAGAAGAGATAATTTGTTAGAGAGAGGTATCAATAATACAAGTAAAATACTATGCAGTTGAAATGTCACATTTGTGGTAGAAAAAGGGAGGGGACTTGAAGATCGACAACTGCACGAAATTCATGTCATTGGCAGAAGGAGAGAGGCAGTTTAAATTTCTAGCAGTAATAGATAGAGATTAAAATGTAAGAGATCAGAGAGTTGAGATAGTTTATATTTCTAGCATAAAAAGTTATCCATTTAAAAAACCTAGAACCATCAGAGAGACAGTTTAAAATAACCCCGCCTAATTATTATCTGTGGGGTGAGCTGAAAAAAAAAAAGTTTATCAAATATTCTGAAGACAGATAATGACCTGAAGGCAGAAATCGTCACTCTGAGCCAACAATATCACCGGTCATTATCCGGAAAGTATGTGTAGACAAACACAGACATATCAAGCGTTGTTAACATTCTACTGCCCATACCGGAACAGACTCCCTTAACAGAGGAATCTGGATTGTCAATACAAATACGTACAGAAATGAAAGGAATACTCGACAAGCAGGAATAGAATAGTCAACAGCGTAAAACAACCACTTTCAGTTTCTTGGATGAAGAATACACACACGACCTATGGATTCGTGTGTACACCGATGGGACAGCACAGAATGCAGTAAAGAATGGGGCAGCAGTTGCCTATATAAAGTACCCAAACAACACTAGTGATATAAATACAAAAGCAACAGGGAAATATTATCACACTTACGATGCAGAAATCCAAACAATAAAGTTGGCAATAGAAAAAACTGCTGAACAGCAATATTATCCCACAACCTGTAGTGTTTTTTTTTTTACAGATGCAATATAAGTACTCCAAGCACTGCAATTCAGAAAATTGCCACATCTGCAGACCTTTTTGACTGAACTCTGCAAACACCACGGGATTGTCCGGCAGTGGTCCCACCTCACTGTGGAAACGAGAGAGCAGATCAGCTGGCAAAAGAAGGTGAAATAGGCACACAACCAGATGTGCCGGTTACATACCGTCATAAGAAACAGATAATCAAATTAATCAGGAGACAACATGCCCCAAATCGGGATAATTTTCATAATATGAATAGATGGGAACATGTTATCATTATACGCTTTAAAATAGGACACAATTGACAATCGACAGTCAGATGTATGCAAAATTCAACATCTGTACCTCAACTACATGTACATGTGGACAGGCACATGCGGAACGCATATTTCAAGAATGCACTGAATATAGTAGACTGGGAAAGTCCACACATCCCATTGATACAACACTACAGACAAAACTATATGGACCACTGCAAGAATGACAAAAGACGGTAACATTTATACAGGAAACGAAATTGCAGATATAAACAATATTTAATTCGAATGAAAGATAGATATATAGATCAGGAAGGTTTTCGAAAATAGTAAGCGACAAGTCTCAGAATATCTTGTGGCCTGTGCTGGATATTTTGAACACATGCTGTAAACACAGCTTCATCGCGTGAACAGCTTTTTACCTAATACAAGCCAGCCAACAGCAGTAGTATCTAGATGAATAACACAAATTTTACATACAATTTCACGTAATTTCAAAAATATGTTCACGGAACCGGACTTTATACAGCCTCGTTTTCTTATTTAATACAGAAGTTGACTTTTCTGTGAGCAAAGGAAGATAACCTTTAACATTTTTGAGAGAAATTATAAATAATTAATATTTGCATCACAAATTAAGGATAGGTACATTTCTTTTAATTTGATACTTTAGGATTTGAAATTTGTTATAGAAATATTTAAAGACCATGCACATTTTGTGAGAAAATTATTTTCTGGGAAACAATATGCATATAAATAAAACTTTTGACAATTTACAATTACAATATATCGACGTGTAAAGAATTCTTAAACTAACAGGAGTTGCTTCCCCTATAATTAAGCAAAGATAATTTTCAATTTCTAAATCATATAAGTTTATATTAATATTTTCATCAACAATTCAACGGTAGAACACTTTTTTGCTTTGAAGTTTGATATGTTAGAATGAACCATGCCTGTAAATATTATGCAACATTTAAATATATATTCTTCAAAGAATTATTATATTTCTTATCTGATAATCAACTATTTAAAGTTTCTAAACATTTTTATAGATCACAGGTCCAAAGAAGTTAATTTACAAAAAATAGCTGATGACGTCTCATCACTTCACTGTAGAGTCTATAGGAGATAATGTTAGAGAGAGAGAGAGGTATAAAAAAAACTAGGAAAATACTATGCAGTTGAAATTTCAAAATTCTAGTAGAAAAAGGGAGAGGAGTTGGAAATAGACAAATGCACATAATTTATGTCACTGAAGAGAGAGAATGGCAGTTTAAAAATCTAACATTAGAGAGAGAGAGAGAGAGAGAGAGAGAGAGAGAGAGAGAGAGAGAGACAGAGAAAGAGCGAAAAAGAGAGATGCACTTATATAAATATATATATATATATATATATATATATATATATATATATATATATATTAAACATTAAGATATAGATAGAAGAAAGAGAATGAAAGATAGGCATTTTAAATTTCTATCATTAATAAACAGAGATTATAATGTAGGAGTTAAGAGAGTTGAGAGAGTTTATATTCCTAGCATCAAAAGTTAACCTTTTAAAAATCCTAGAATGACCAGAGAGACAATTTAAAATACCAGCATGAATATGAAAGCAGTTTAAAATATTAGTATGTAAAGTGATACCTTTAAAAGTCCTACTATTAAGAAAGAAACAGTTAATAATGCTAATATGTAAATGAAAACAGCTTAAAATCATGTTATAAAAATAGCGATAGACAATTACATCTCAAGCATTAAAATAGAGAGACAGTCATTCTTTTTCATTTTTTAAAATTGAGAATCAAGTTCTGAATAGTTTATCAAACTTGTAGTAACAAGTGTTATATAAGGTGTTTATAATGTCTCTGTGCGGTGACTCGATCAATATATAGAAAAGAAAGGGGGAGCAGGGTATACGTAGAGTACCCAAAAAATAACACCAGGGATATGGAAAAGATAGCAACAGGGAAATATTATCACAATTACGATGGAGAAATGCAAGCAATAAAGTTGGCAACAGAAAAACTGCTGAACAGTAATATAGCCCACAGCCTGTAGAGTTTTTGACAGATGCAAGATCATTGCTCCAGGCACTGTAATCCAGAAAGTTGATACATCTGCAAACTTTATTGACTGAACTCTACAAACACCACAGGATTGCCGTGCAGTGGATCCCATCTCACTATGGAATACCAGGAAACTAGAGAGCAGATCAGCTTTCAAAAGAAGGTGCAACAGGCACACAACCAGATGCGCCGGTTACATAGCATCATAAGATACAGATAATCAAATCAATCAGAAGATCAAATGCCTCAAATAAGGATACATTTCATTATATGAATAGATGGGAACAAGTTATCATTATACGAATTAGAACAGGACACAATTGACTCCACAGTCACGTGTCTACAAAATTCAAGATCTGTACCTCTACTACATGCACATGTGGACAGGCGCCCCAGTCAGCGGAACGCATATTTCAAGAATGCACTGAATATAGTAGACTGAGGAAAGTCCACTTATACCATTAATATAATGCTACAATATTACAATACTACAGACAAGACTATATGCACCACTGCAAGAATGACAAAAGACGGTAACATTTATACAGGAAACGACATTGCAGATATAGACAATACTTCAGGCGAGCGAAAGATAAATATATAGATGCAGAAGGTTTTCGAAAATATTAAGAGACAAGTTTCAGAATGTCTTGCAGTGGACATGTGAATACAACTCCATTGTGTGACAACTTCTTTATATAACCTTATTTTCTAAGTTGACATTTCAGTAACTAAAGGTAGATAACTTTAATTATTTTAAAGAAATTATCATCATCATCATTGAGTGCCGTCTCCGCAAATAAGGTTGTCTACCATGGAGCGCCATTCTGCTCTATTTCTTGCTTTGATGGTGCAGGTTGTCATCGGCTGATTTGTCCATCTTTTGATGTTACTCGTCCATGTTAATCTTGGTCTGCCTCTGCCTCTTTTACCTTGTATTTTCCCCTCCAGGATTACTTTCAGTAGGCTGTTGTGTCTTTTAACATGGCCCAAGAATCGCATTTGTCTTGTTCTAATTGTGTTGAGAAGTTCTCTTTTAATTTTTAGTTGTTTTAAGACTTCATCGTTTGTTTTCTTTTCCTTCCATGCAATTCTACCTATTCTTCTATATATCCACATTTCAAAGGCTTCAATTCTCTGTTCTGTTTTCTTGTCTAATGTCCATGTTTCAGCACCATATAGGAATATTGAGAAGATGTAACATTTTGCTATTCTTAGTTTTAGCTCTGGTGTTATTTGTTTTGATGTTAGTATGTCCTTCATGACATTAAAATTACTTTTTGCCATTCCTATTCTTTTGTTTATTTCAGTTGTACATTTTCCATCACTGGTTATAGTGTGTCCAAGGTAGTTATAGTTCTGAACTGTCTCAAGGTCTATTCCTTCAATTTTGATATCCACTTTTTTTTTTGAGTATTTTCTTTGTTTATGATCATAGTTTTAGTCTTTTTGATATTCATATCTAGTTAATATTTTTTGCTTGTCGTGTTTATTTCATTAAGTAATTGTTGTAGGTCCTTAGGATTTTCTGCTAGTAGTACAGTATCGTCAGCATATCTTAGGTTATTGATTATCTTTCCATTAATTTGTAGGCCTGGCATCTCTATGATGTTTTTAAAGATTTGGTCAGTGTATAGATTGAATAAGCTTGGTGATAGGATGCATCCTTGTCTTACTCCTCTTTTTATATCAATGGGTGTAGAGAACTCTTTGTTATATTTTATTATTGCTGTTTGCTCCCAGTATAGATTGCATATTAGTCGTATATCCATGTCATCTAGATGTATCTCTTTTAGGCATTCTATAAGTTGTTTGTGGTGTACTCTATCAAAAGCTTTGGTGTAGTCTATGAAGCAGGCATATATTGGTTTGTTTACTTCTGTGTATTTTTCGATTAATGTTCTCATGCAGAATATGGCTTCTTTTGTCCCGCTATTTTTTCTAAATCCAAATTGCTGCTCATCTAATTCAGTATTGATTTTATTCTGAATCCTTCCTTGTATAACTTTTAGCAAGATTTTTGTAACATGGCTCATTAGGCTTATTGTTCTAAAGTCACTGCATTCAACTGCACCATTCTTTTTAGGCAATGCAATGAAAGTTGATGTTTTTAGTTCATTTGGTATGTATCCTGTGTGGTATATGTCGTTGCATATGTCTGTAATCACTTCAATGCCAAAATCTTCAAGTGCCTGTATCATCTCTATCTGTATGCTTTCAGGTCCTGCTGCTTTTCCCCTTTTCATTGTTTTTATAGCTTTTTCCACCTCAGATTTTAAGATTTTATAGCCTGATGTACATTTTATAACTGGTTTCTTGTCCCTTTGATCATGAAATAGTTCTGTTATATATTCCTGCCATCTATCTATGATATCCTTATTGTCTGTTAGCATTTTTCCTTTTTTGTCTGCAATGCATCCACCTTCTGTAGCTTTTCTATTTTTATTAGTCATTCTCTTTATTTCTGTGTGCATTCCTCTTAGGTCTTGTTTGCTTTCCATAGTTTCTATTTCTATACATTTTTGGCTGAGCCAGTCTTCTTTTGCCTTTTTGCACATTTTGCGTATCTCATTATCTATTTTATTGTATTGGGCAGTGTTCTTCGCTTTTCTCCTTTCTTCCATTTTTTCTAAGATGGTGTTAGTTATCAATTTTTGTTTTTTGTTCTTTTCTCTTTTGGGTAAGGTGTCGCAGGCTTTTTGTATGCTTTCCTTTATGCATTGCCATTTGGTTGTTACTTTTTCATCAAGGATTTTCTCTTCTGTATTGTTCAATTCCTTCCTCTAGCAGCTTCTGGTATGTGTTCTTTACTTGTATTGTATAGGTATCTTTCATATCTTTTTGATTTAAAGCTGTTATATCGAGTGGATTTGTTGATGAATTAGATTTTTGCTTGTTTCTCTTTAGTTTGATTTTCATTTTAATCATTACAGGATTGTGATCAGAATTAATATCTGCTCCTGGGTAGGTTTTGGCTTTCTTTACGCTGTTACGGAACCTTTCTTTTATCATTATGTAATCTATTTGATTCCTCTTCCTATCTCCGGGGCTTTTCCATGTGTATAGTTTCCTTTTCTCTTGCTCAAAGTAGGTGTTACATATTATCAGCCTGTTTTCTTCACAGAATTGTATTAATCTTTCTCCTCTGTCATTTCTTTTTCCTAAACCATGATTTCCTAAAATGGTCTTATATCTACCTTTTCCTACTTTAGCGTTCATGTCACCCATTACAATCAAGATGTCTGAAGATTTCACTTGCTTCATAACTTTATTTAGGTCTTCATAGTATGCCTCTATTTGTTCATCTGTGTAGTCTTGAGTAGGTGCATATGTCTGTAATATTGCTATGTCGAATGGTTTTGCTTTCAACTTGAGTAGTATAATCCTATCACTATATGTCCAGTGGGTACTTATATATTTTTGTAGCTCTCTTTTTATCAGTATTCCTACCCCCCTTTGATGTTCTGTTGTGTTTCCTGAGTATATAAATGTATATTTTTCGTCTTCAATGTACCCACATTCTTTCCATCTAGTCTCTGACATGCCTAAAATATCTATATTCATTCGTTCTGCTTCTTGAATCAGATTTTCAAATTTCCCTTGTTGATATAGAGTCCTAACATTCCAAGTACTTATTTTAAGATCTTTACTACGACATAAGTTCGAATTTCTCCGATTCTCCATGGCTTCCTCTGGACTATAGCTCGTTTCAATTCATGTGCCCAACTTTGAAAATCGATATCTTTTTAATCTCTTTTTGTAATTTTTTCCAAAATTTGCATGTAAAGTTATAATGATTAGAACCCAATAGGGAATTAATTTCATTAAAAAAAACATTTGGTTATTATTGTTGCTTATTTGATTTATATAAATTTATAACAACCCATTGATATAGTCAAAACTTAATATTTACAGTATTTTAAGTTAAAAATAGCGATAAAAAATCCATACACGGTACAATTGACGTTTTTGCACGCTTTCCACGTGAGTTGTCTGACACAATTAGACACTTGTAGAAAACACGAGGCATTGTGTGTTCCATTTCCGTTCATTCATAGGTGAAGACGTGGAACAATAACATTTACCATGAGTCTTAAAAGGAAATTCTGCAGTTTACAAAACATCGCAATAAAAATGTATGACTATTTTTGCAAAGAGGCTAAACGAGGAAGATTATTTCATTCTTTAGAAAACCCTGAGAATAGGACGAGACACATTTTGGATTTATCTAAACGGTCATTTAATCGCTGGATTCAAGCACGTGACCGTCAATGTTCAAAATATACAAAATCACAAGGAAGAGCAAAAATGTTGGATAATTTCGACAGTGAACTTATTAGAAGTGAAATTCGCAAAATGTTGGGTATGAATGAAACTGTTACAATAAGAAAATTAAAAGTATCGCTGAAAAAGAACAACAGTATTGAAATATCAAAGTCTACATTATGGAGGAATGTGAGAGCTGCAGGCTTTACATTCAGAAAGTATTCCAATGGACGAAACATCATCTGTGAGAAGCCACATATAGTAGTCATGAGAAGCAAGTACTTACGTGAAGTAAAAGAGGTGCGCAAGCAAGGTTATGATATTTTGTACTTGGATGAAACATGGATCAATGCTCACCACACTTACCAAAGGGAATGGCAGTCATCAGATGGAAAGATTAAGAGATTAATACCTAGCAGCAAAGGACAGCGCTTGATAATTGCTCATGCAGGTAGTCGACAATACGGACTAATACAGAATGCAAAGCTCATTTTTCTTTCAAAATCCATAGACAATCGGGATTATCACTCTGAGATGAATGGTCACATATTTAGACATTGGATTGAAAATTCTGTTCTCCCATCACTAGATCGACCATCTTGCCTAATAATGGACAATGCAGCGTACCACAACATTGTTGCACTTGAAGATAAAGTCCCGACGTCATCCAGTACAAAAGATGCTATTAAGATATGGCTCACAAAGGAGCACATACAATTTAATAACATGTACTTAAAACCTGAATTACTATCTCTAGTAAAGCAAAAACAGAGGGCAAAGATTTTTCAAATAGATAAGATTATCCAAGAGCACGGTCATATAAGTTTGAGGCTGCCACCTTACCATGCTCATTTAAATCCAATAGAACTAATCTGGGCAAAATTAAAAGGACAAGTGGCAGATGAAAATACAACATTCAAAATATGCGATGTAAAGACTCTTGCTAATCTCGCTTTATTAAATATAGACAAAGATTATTGGGCTAAATGTGAAGACCACGTCTTAAAACAGGAAGAGGAATATTGGAAAAATGATGGTTTGTGGAATGTTCAACCCCAAACAGTTATTAATCTTTTAGACTCGTCTGATTCAGAATGAAAGTATATAGCCCCCACAATGTTGGCCCCTATATTACCTTAAATTAGTTCAACAAACGGTCCTTTTCAGGACCACACAACTATGAAAATTGGACATACAGGTATACCTTGATATTATCGTCCGTCCTCGAACTGAGCAGACAATAATTCTCCTGGTGTTTTGTTTTATCCAGTTATTTCCCCATTACGGCCTCGCCTTTACCTAGTGAAAATTAATCATAGACCAGCAACTACGGTAATTTATATTCTTTAGGGCTTCACAATTTACAATTTTGACAAACATCAAAGAAATATCGCCGCTTTAAGAAAACTGCAGCTGCAAGGTATTTGTTAAATATACATTTAAAGGGTCTTTTGCATTCTAATAACATTTGGAAAATTTCAAAAGTTTTTAACAAACGGTTAGAGAGTAATAGCGTTTTGAAGTTGGGCACATGATTTGAAACGAGCTATAGTACGTGATGAGGCTCCAATCTCTTTCACGGTGGTCAGCCATGTTCGTCCTTCGTGTTCTGAACATGCCTCTTGTGTACCACACACTTTGCTGTTTTCGCTTTCTGGGCCGTTGATCATTCTTGATTCCTCCGTCTCCATCCACCGTCACAGACTTTTCACATAAGGGTTGAATATACCCGGTTTGCCGGCGACATTTTTGTCGAACCATGTGCTTGCCTATCGAACCGCGAACACACGACACAAAGAAGAATAAATCATATTCCACTTAAATATCTGTAATCACAGTCCATCCACACGTCAGAAGTAAAACATACACCAAACGGGAGAATAGCAACACATAATTTCACAACTAGACTGTCGCGTAAATCATTTAAATATATCAGCAATTGTCGAATTATAAAAATCGACTACACGAAGCCGCCATGACACCCAAAAGAAAATACACTATATAAGAAAATAAAAAGAAATTATAAATAATTAATATTTGCAACCACACTTGAAAGGAAGATACATTTCTTTTAGTTCGCTTCTTCAGTATCTATTCTTTTCTTATTGACATTTGCAAAAAAAACGTTAATATTTAATGTCATTTTTGGGGGGCAAGACAATATGCATATGAATGACACTTTAGACAATTTACAATATACTGAAATATCAAGAATTTTTTCTATTAATCTAACAGGAGCTGCTTCCCTTTAATAAAAGAAGACAACTTTTAATTTCTACAGCAGATAACAAATATAATAACATTTTCATCAATAATTCAACGGTAGAACATTTGTTGCATTTAAGTTTGATATATTAGGACGAACCGTTCCTGTAAATATTACGAACATTTGAATATATATTCTTCAAATAATTATTTGTTTTCTTGGCCGATTATCAACTGAGTAAAGTTTCTAAGCATTTTTGTACATTACATGTGCAAAATAAGTTAATTACCAAAAAGTAACCGACGCTGTATCATCATTTCACTGTAGAGTCTAGAAGAGATAATTTGTTAGAGAGAGGTATCAATAACACAAGTAAAATACTATGCAGTTGAAATTTCACATTTGTGGTAGAAAAAGGGAGGGGACTTGAAGATCGACAACTGCACGAAATTCATGTCATTGGCAGAAGGAGAGAGGCAGTTTAAATTTCTAGCAGTAATAGATAGAGATTAAAATGTAAGAGATCAGAGAGTTGAGATAGTTTATATTTCTAGCATAAAAAGTTATCCATTTAAAAAACCTAGAACCATCAGAGAGACAGTTTAAAATAACCCCGCCTAATTATTATCTGTGGGGTGAGCTGAAAAAAAAAAGTTTATCAAATATTCTGAAGACAGATAATGACCTGAAGGCAGAAATCGTCACTCTGAGCCAACAATATCACCGGTCATTATCCGGAAAGTATGTGTAGACAAACACAGACATATCAAGCGTTGTTAACATTCTACTGCCCATACCGGAACAGACTCCCTTAACAGAGGAATCTGGATTGTCAATACAAATACGTACAGAAATGAAAGGAATACTCGACAAGCAGTCTACATCGTCATCAGACTTCACTGTAAGATGTAATACATGTAATTAAATAGTTATAATTAAAGTGGTTGTTGTACTCATTAAAATAATTATAATTAAATAGTTATAATTAAAGTGGTTGTTGTACTCATTAAAATAGTGGAGAACATATTTAGCAATGGTTGTCTGTTATTTTCCAATCTCTAAAAGCATGGCCATGGTTATTTGAAATGTTTGGGCTAATCTGTTAGGTTATTTTTTAATAAATAAACATTGTTGAATTTCATCTTCTTCTTCTGTAGTCAGCTATTGCTATGCATTAGACATTTAGACCAGGTTGGATCATGAACAAGACAGTGTGTTTGAGGTCTAGATCTCATCTGAAAATAAACATGACTATGCAACAATTAAAGTTTGAAAACAAGGAGGCAGCAGATCGAAGGAAAAGATTGAAATATGATTAGATGAAAGTGTATCAGAATTTATGAAGTGTTTTATTTTAATTACACCAAATAACAAAGCAAGCCCTCATGTGGGAAACAACAGGTAAGAGGAAAAGAGGCCGACCCAGAGAGACACTGAGAAGAACATTGATCAGAGAGGCAAGAGCAACAGGAATTGGCTCCCTCAAAGAGATAGAGTTGCTTGCACAGAACAGAGACAAATGGTGAGATTTGATAAAATATCTTTAGAAGGATCGAAAACTGCTAGAATAAAAATTTAGATAAGAGAAAGAGTGTCTGGATCTATGCCCTATGGGCCGGCTACGGCTCGAAAGGTCAATAGATAGATAGATTTTGAATTACATTACAGTATAGACCTTCGTTACATGATTCATATTTTATAGAATGCGGAAGATTATTTCGCTGCTGTGATTTTAAATATCTACATAATTTGTGCACAGTTATTACATTGAATCACTAGTAGTGCTGTGGGTTTACCCTCTTGAGTTATGTTTTAATTTTAAAATAAATATACTTGTAAACCTTGTGTTTCAGCCCTCTACAGTGGCCTTGCTCCAACACTGCTGAGAGATGTGCCATTTTCTGGCATTTACTTCATGTTTTACACACAAATGAAATTATTTACTGCAGGTATTGCTATTGAATATTTCTTATTAGTTTAAGTGTGTATAGCTTAATTAATGCATTTTTTTTCTAGCTTTACTACTTGATTTATTTTTGTCTTTTCTTGGACTAGGATGTAGTGAATGAGCTGATTAGCAGTCAACAGCTCCTAGCTGACTCCAGGAGTCAGCATCAGAGAACCAGTTATTACCAATTACATTACTCTACCTATATGTGGCTAATCAGTTAAGGATCAGAAAGGGAAAAGGCTAAATCTCAAAAATGTATTGTCATAAATCCAAATATAGAATGCTCAAAGGTGCCAATATAGCAGCTTTGCTGAAATTGAGACACACCACAGCACATTCCCTGTTCAGAGTGAATGAATAAATTACCCGTCCTGTGGGGCAGGCTTTTAATTTAATTCTTATAACTTAGTTTTTTTTCTTTTATAAATGAATTAACTTAAATACTAATGAACGTGTACAGACTTGAATTTGCCCAGCGTTAAGTTTTTTTGGGCTAGTTAAAATAAAAAGCATATATAGTTTGTGATGGTCTTCCTGAGTGAATTCTCTATCAATTAAAGAAACTGGAAAAATCTGGCTGCAGATCGTAGCATATGGAGAACAAAAATAAAAAATGGCACAGCAACTTTTGAGGCAGTGCTATCAAATTCAGAAGACTTTGGCGCAGGGGATGAGGCCAGGCTCCACGAACACATCTTGTTCGTTCTGTGGCCAGATCTGTCTATCCAATATTGGCAGATTCAGCCACGAGAGAAGCTGTTCAGCAAAGTAGCATCCAGCATAAAACACTAATAACGTTTTTACCAAACTACTGACTATCATTTGCTACCAACTGTCTGTCAAGATGCAAAAAGCCATATATAGTTTGTGCAGACTCCAAAATGTTCTCTTTACTCCTTATTTGTTTTGTTGTTCATTGTTGTTAGAGCTGAATTATGCTATGAGCAAGTCCATAGATGCTCATTTGCTCTCTGCTGATGAGAGAGTTTGTGCACACTCAGATGGTTCCAGCAGCTCTCTCCGTTGTGCACACTCAGATGGTTCCAGCAGCTCTCTCCATTGTGCACACTCAGATGGTTCCAGCAGCTCTCTCCGTTGTGCACACTCAGATGGTTCCAGCAGCTCACTCCGTTGTGCACACTCAGATGGTTCCAGCAACTCACTCCGTTGTGCACACTCAGATGGTTCCAGCAGCTCACTCCGTTGTGCACACACCTATTTCACCCTTGCAGATGTCCATTCCTACTTGTTGGACCTTGTTATCTCAATCCTTATTAACAGTCAATCTCCAACATTTATTCCTTGACAGTCTTCAAGACATTGCCCTTGTGCATGTCTTTTATTATCATTGACAGGGTAAATGCAGAAATATTCATTTTTTTTTTTTTCAGCTGCAGATGTATTGCCTGTTGATGTTGAAATGACTATTGCAAAAATGTATCTGTACTTCAAATCATACACAGTTAGAGTTGAAAGTCTCAAGGAGTTTTGTCAGTTTGTCGACACAGACTTCCAGATGATTACCTAGTTATGCACAAACTAGGTGGCTTGCGCTCTTGCCTGCTGTTGAAAGGGTTCTTTACATGTTCCTGCCTCTAAAATCATATTTTCAATCTCAAGACAGATGCCCAGTTTTTATACAGGAATTCTTTGAAAACCCACTGTCTGAGGCATGACTTATTTTGGTTCACAGTCAGGCATCCTCTTTCCACGAAGCAGTGCAGAAAGTAGAGGGACAGATGGTCACTGTATTTGAAGTCATTGACAACATCAATAGGTTGAAAGCTATCTTGGAGTCCAAGCTGGAAGACGGCTTCTTGCCATCAAGAGTTCAGATAATCCTTAAAAAGCTGGAAATGGAAGGATTTCCACGTGATGATGTGAAAAAGTTTAACGCCAGTGTTTCTTCATTTTATGAAACAGCTTTAAGTTATTTGAAGAAATGGGCTGCAAATAATTTTCAAAACCTAGAGTCTTACAGCTGGGTAATGCTGAACAGAACACCAAATTGGGAAGATATTGAGAAGTCTTCATCATTAGTGAGTCAAACAGTGCCTTCATTCGACTTTCCAGAAAATGAAATGTATGACGAATATGTCTACATGAAACAGTTCGTTACTTCACAAAAAATTAGTGAGTGGAGTCTTAATAAAACATGACCAGGGCAGCGTTGGGTAGAACTAGCTTCCCACTTCAGAAACAATCATGTGCCCGTACCAGGGCAGCGTTGGGTGGAACTAGCTTCCCACTTCAGAAACAATCATGTGCCCGTTTCACATATTCTGAAGTTGGCAGAGTTCTTTTTGTGTCTACCTGGAACAAATGCTGCAACAGAACGAGTGTTTTCTCTGATGAACAGTTTGTGGACAAATGATAAAACACAACTAGGTGTTGAAACTTTCAAAGCCATGTTGATCACCAAAGTGAACTAAAAGGGAACATGTGTCGAATTTTATCAGATGCTGCATACAAAGAAAGACATTTTACAGAAAATTCACTCATCTCAAAAGTACAGCATCTCTGTTTCACCTTCAATTTAAGTGAGTATCACTGTTTTTTTAAATCTCCTGATTATCCTGATAGCGTATTGTAGGTCTATATTATTAGATGTTTTAAAATGTATGTATTATTCACTTGAAAATGACAGCAAGAAGAAATGTAATTTTATTGGTGGAAAATTGAAGTAAAATTATTCCGTCCCGGAATGGGATTTCAAAAATATGGTCACCTTAGAGCTGGTCAAGTTTAATTCAAGTCTTTGTCAAGTTGAATCAAGTCAATTGTCATTTAAATGGAGCTCAAGAGAGTCAATGTTGTTCTTACGCTGGCAGCGACATTGCTGCTAAGGAGACAAGATATGTGTCTTAATTGAGACCATGGTCAATTTAATGAGTGCATATGATCATCAATATGTTTGTTTTGCTGGCAGACGCAGAGCGGCCGGAATGGCCCAGGTGTTTGCCAATATTAAAGTGTGATAGACTAGTGTGAGTGACAGATTCAAATTGTTCATGTAAATTGATGGTATTCATAGAGCTGCTCATCATCATAGAGTGCCGTCTCCGCAAATAAGGTTGGCTACCATGGAGCGCCATTCTGCTCTATCTCTTGCTTTGATGGTGCAGGTTGTCATCGGTTGATTTGTCCATCTTTTGATGTTACTCGTCCATGTTAATCTTGGTCTGCCTCTGCCTCTTTTACCTTGTATTTTCCCCTCCAGGATTACTTTCAGTAGGCTGTTGTGTCTTTTAACATGGCCCAAGAATCGCATTTGTCTTGTTCTAATTGTGTTGAGAAGTTCTCTTTTAATTTTTAGTTGTTTTAAGACTTCATCGTTTGTTTTCTTTTCCTTCCATCCAATTCTACCTATTCTTCTATATATACACATTTCAAAGGCTTCAATTCTCTGTTCTGTTTTCTTGTCTAATGTCCATGTTTCAGCACCATATAGGAATGTTGAGAAGATGTAACATTTTGCTATTCTTAGTTTTAGCTCTGGTGTTATTTGTTTTGATGTTAGTATGTCCTTCATGACATTAAAATTACTTTTTTGCCATTCCTATTCTTTTGCTTATTTCAGTTGTACATTTTCCATCACTGGTTATAGTATATCCAAGGTAGTTATAGTTCTGAACTGTCTCAAGGTCTATTCCTTCAATTTTTATATCCACTTGTGGGTTTTGAGTATTTTCTTTGTTTATAATCATAGAGCTGCTAGAACACTGATTACAGACGTAATTGAGTGGCGGCAGCGATTACAATAACGTTTTTCATTTGTTCTATTAGTGAGTTTGTCAATGTGTTGCAGTTAGTAATTGTCATACGGCTTTGTGAAGAACGGTTGCGGTTGTCCATTTATTATCCACAACACGAAGTACTAATTAACACAGCACAGTCATTGATGCCTGATCGGGAATGGTCAGCTGGGGCCGAACTAGGCCAGGTGAAGTTGTCATTCATGATCGCCTCGTTGCATCGAGGGAAAAGTGGCAGGCGTTACACGGCGCGAAGGCCTTCATGTAAACATTGAGGTATTACGTTCACGGCAAGGCGACAGGCGTTGGCGACCACGGGATGAAGTGGGCCGCCGCTGATTTCTAATACGTGCACAAGTGCATCGTGCGTCAACATAGATCAACATCAATAATCAATGAAAACGTGCATCTATTCATCATACTTTTCTCCCTGGTACATTTTTAGCTGTCTAGGGAACTTTCAACATTCTTCTGAGAAATCCCGTCTCTGTGGCCTCAAATCGTCTTTTCATTTGTTTGTCTACTGTCCATGATTCGCTTCCACAGGTCAGAATTGGTTCTATATAGCACCGATGAACTCTTTCTCATTTTTATTGACATAGATTTGTTGCATAAGATATTTTTCCATTTTCTGAAATGCTATTTTGGCCTGAGCTTTTCTGCTTTTTATTTCCGTGGTGCATCTCCCATCTGATGTTATTATTGTGCCCAAGTATTTGAAACGCTGCACTTGTTTCAGATTTGTCTCTTTTATTTTTATGCTGCATGATGGTGATGATTGTTTCTTCGATATAACCATTACTTCTGTTTTCTTACTATTCAGACTGACATTTCTTGATGCTTTCTTTTACTATTATGTCTATCATTTCTTGTAGTTCGTTCTCTGTCTCTGCTATTAAGTCTGTGTCATCCACATATCGCAAATTATTTATGTTGTTACCGTTGACATCAATTCCTTTTTTGTCTACTATTGATCTTATAACATACTCGCTGTAAAGTGAAAACAAATCCGGTGACAGAACACAGCCTTGTCTGACTCCTTGCTTTATATATTCATCATCATCAAGTACCGGGCCTACTGGCGTAGGTGATCATGTCTCTCCACAACTTTCGATCTCGGCTGCTTTTTATCATTTCTGTTGTTGACCTTCTGCCAAGCCATTGTCTTAAGCTGTCTGTTATTTTTTTTCTCTCTGCTTCCCTCTATCTCCATCGTCCCTCAATTTTTCCAGTTGTTACAATATATTTCAGTTGTTCTCTTCTCATTACATGGCCAAAAAATGATGATTGTCTCTTCCTAATATTGGAAATTAGCTCTCTTTTTGCTTTGACCTCTTTCATAACATTTTCATTACTCTTCTTAGCTGTCCATGGTACTCTCAACATTCTTCTGTAAAACCACATTTCTACAGACTCCAGTGATTTTCTTGTCTGTTGTCCTATTGTCCATGATTCGCATCCATATGTCAAGACTGGCTCTACATAACATTTAAAAACATTTATATATTGGAATTGTCCTGTTTGGTTGTTAATTCGTATAGCAGCTGCTTGTTGCCAGTACATGTTTTTTTATGATTCGCAGATTCTTGCCATCAATGTTTAATTTCTCAAGCATATTTATTATTTCCACATGCTTTACTTTGTCAAATGATTTCGTGTAGTCTATAAAGCACATACATAGATCTTTCTTTACCTCTATAGATCTTTCTATCAATGTTCTTAAGATGTATATTGCATTGTTGGTGCTCTTTCCTTCCACAAATCCACATTGTTCCTCACTTATTTCTGGTTTTATTTTGTTCCTTACACGTCTCATGATTATTCTTAGTAATATGGCTCATGAGACTAATAGTGCGATGGTCTTCACAATCATTGGCTCCTGACTTCTTCGGTATGGTTACAAAGATAGATTTTAGTAGATCTTCGGGTATGTGTCCAGTGTTATATATATATATATATATATAATATATATTTTAAAAAAAGTAAAGTACCCCCGTCACGCCAAGTGGCGTATAAGGAATATAGTGTTAGTGACCATACATTTTACAGACCTTCGGCACATGATTTTTGGGGTAATGTGGTCGGTATTACGCCCGTGCCGCTTCACTTTCCCAGAAAAAAACCCGGTACCCATTAAAGGCTGGGTGAACCCGGAAGCTGTCGGTTGGGATCGAACCCTACCCATCCCCCTGTCCTTTGTAGTCCAGTTCACTAACCACTGAGCTATCGCGGCTCCCAGTGGTATATATGTAATTGAGTAATTTTGTTATGACCTGTACTCCCAGCTCTCCTAATGCATTTATCTCTTCGATTGTTATATTGTCAGGACCTGGAGTTTTGCCTCTTCATGTGTTGAATTGCGTCCTCCATTTCACTCTGCATTATTGGTGGTCCTGTGTCTTTATTTGAATTGTTTAATTATGGTCTTTCATCATCATCGACTGATATATTCTGTCCATCTTTCCATTGTCTTCTTCTGTCCCATCATTATATTTCCTTCCTTTGATTTCACACATCCTGAAACTTTGACTTCTTTTCTTCCTGTTAATTCATTTAACTGATTGTGCATAAATTTTGAGTCTTTCTTTTGTTGTTTTTCCATTTCTTCACATTTCTGTTTTAACCATCCTTCCTTTGCTTCACTGCACTTGTTTTGGATCTCTTTGTTCCTTCTCTTTACATGGCCAAAATATGATGATTATTTCTTCCTAATATTGGATATTAGCTCTCTTTTTGTTTTGGCTTCTTTCCAAACGTTTTCATTATTCTTCTTAGCTGCCCATGATATTCTCAACATTCTTCTGTAAAACCACATTTCTACAGCCTTCAGTGATTTTCTTGTCTGTTGTCCTATTGTCTATGATTTATATCCATATGTTAAGACTGGCTCTACATAACATTTAAGAACTCTTTTTCTTGTTTCTATTGTCAAAAATAGACTGCACAGTATCTTCCTCATTTCTTGGAAAACTACATTTGTCTGAGCCATTATGCATCTCACTTCTGTTGTACATCTACCATCTGAGGTTAACAAAGTTCCCAAATATTTGAATTCATTTACCTGTTTTAATATTGTTCCACTTGTCTTTATTTTGCACTGAGGTGATGTCTTTTTCTTTGTTGTTACCATTACTTCTGTCTTCTTGCTATTAAGGCTGAGTCCTTTATTTTTGCTTTCCTTCATTATAATGTCTAATATTTCTTGTAACTCATTTTCACTCTTAGCAATTAAGACTGTATCATCAGCATACCTCAGATTATTTATATTATGACCTCCATTTGTTATTCCAGGCATGTCCCTTCTGGATCTTAAATAATATCATTATACACATTAAATAAATCTGGTGACAGCACACAACATTGCATAACACCTTGTTTTATCTGTTAAAACATTTCCAATTGATTTCCAATTCTTATATCCACTGCTACCGGTACATGTTCTTTATTATTCTTAGATCTTTACTGTTTACGTTTATGCCTTCTAAAATGTTGATAATTTCTTGGTGCTTTACTTTGTCAAATGTTTTGGTATAATCTATGAAACTGGTATTCTGATTTCACCTCTATGACTTTTTCTACTCACTTATATTGACAGAGACTATTTGCATTATATATTTTAAATATGTATACTCTTTAAAGCTTATTTTCTTTTATTTCACCAAACTCTTAACCGTATGTCGCTCTTTGCATGAAGACTAATATTTTAGTCAAGTCATCCTACGATGATCATCTTCACTGACACCTAGTAGGTTTCTTTGGTAGAGCAATTACTATAGATTTTAGTAGATCTTTTAGTATATATGCAGGAATTGTTGCATATGTCACTCAACAGCTTGAGCAGAAGGATTGTGTAGTTATTATGTGCCGAATATGTTGTAAGCCTTAGAATTCAATGCAGCAGGAGATCGATACCTGGGAGTCATGACACAGGCAGGCCCACCTCCCCTAGAGTGTCACGAAGCTAAAGGGCCAAAGCACTTGCTCAACGGGGTCCTTTTCTGATGATCAGATGCCTCCTGCTGTGAATCTATGTATAAGGAGTTTCATATTACTTTCATTTAAAAAAAAAAATATTGTATAGCTTCCATCTTTGATTATTTTACCTAGTTCCAGTGCTTTTCCTGTTTTGATGTTGTATAAGACATTCCTAACTTCTTTGAATACATGCAGTGCTTCCCTATTATCCTGTATGCTTATTTATTGTCATATAGTTTCTTAATGGATTTAATCAATCTTTCTCTTATGCTACTTGTTTCATCAAGAATTTTCCTTCCTTTAATATTAACAAATGTGTTTCCTTATGTTAATTTGTTTACAGATAAAGTTTTCATATCTTATTTTGTGCTGATTTGAAATCTTCACATCTCCATCCAGCTTGCCAGACGAAAATATTCATTTTAGGCCACATATTATTTTCAAAAGTCATCAGTGGTGAATGAAGTAGGATTAAGTTGTTGCTGATCCTGATGTCAGCAATGAGCCACTTTCAGCCAAGGCGTTGCGTTTTGCTTCTTGCCCCCCCTTAAATAAAAATAAATAAAAACACCAACAAAAGTAGCTTCTTCGACATGTTAACGATACAAAAAAAAAAACATTGTCTTACAGACAAAAGACACCAACAACACTAAATTCATTTGAAAATAATCTATATTTCCCACTTTAACATAAGCGATGTTTGCATATGTTAAAATATAAAATAAACAATTTGTTGAAAGTATTAAGAACTTTGTTTACCCATGATTATATACAATATTTGTTAATTGACATTTTTCAACTAATGTATAGTTTGTCACTATCTTGATAGCGGCAATGATTCTCATTTTCCTGAAGGTTGAAAAAAAAAATTTTTAAATTTCACCTGCCTTGTGATGTACAGATAACAGTGTTAGTGCCAATATTTTACATGACCTTGGTGCATTATTGCTTTGCAACCTATTTATATTTACACATACCCACATAACAGAGGAAATCAAACCTGAGAAGTATTATGTTATATAAGCCTAATTTGCATTCACAAGTGATTGTAATGTAAAAATCTTAGCGATAGACAGTGGAAGACAGAAAAGAGTGAAATGAAATGGTGAGACAGAAAGGGGGGTGGGTGTGTATGTGTGTGAAATTCAACAATTATAAATATAACTATAATATAACATCCCTTTATGTGTCTGCTGGAGCAGCATTTACAATTATATAAAAATAATGTTGTTGAACCTTGTTTGTTGTGTAGCAAAAACTTTGAAACGCTCCATGAACTGGCAGTAAATATTGATGTCAGCATAGCTAATGAAATTAACAAGAGATTTCTTCTGCTATTTAAGCCTTACATAAAAAATTAGTATTTCCTTCTCTCAAGCTACTGTCCCGCAGTTAAAATTTTTCTGGACATTTATTTACATTGCAGAAAATACACTGTTGACCTTCAAAGGACTTCCTTTAAATGTGCTATTTTTTTTCTGCCAAACTTATCCTTCCAATGAAGTGTAATTTTCATGTTTGGATTGGAAGTGGTGTCTTAGATTGTATTCTTTAAGAACAGACATTTTATCATTACATATTAAACACACAGGGTTATCACAGTACAGAATAAAGAAACAATCCAAAGTCTTTCCTGAAAAGTACAAAATCCTGTATCTACTTTCCTCCGTTTGCTTGATAGTATCATCGTGTAATTAATTGCTGGCAACTGGTTATTAACTTCAAATAAATATATTGCTATTTAATTACATTTTACTATCATCCATCTACCATTGCAATTCATAACCCCTACCAAAACTGATGTTAAAGACAAAGACACACAATCCCTCTGATCTGATGCCGAACTGTCATTGAATTGAAGTCCCCATTTCTAACTTTCAATGGCGACATTACAATAACATGCCATTCTCTCCCAAAACCACTCTTTTTATCCATCATGGCACTAACAACAAAGGCTATATCACTCATGATTTTAGCTATATTAAAAGGACTGCCTGGTGATATAGTGCCCATCATCAAAGACAAAAACTTTGAAGTCTTGGCTTGTAACACATAGCAACTAATAGATTAAAGATACAAAGATTCTTTCATTTTGGCAAATTTAACAAAATTACTATTTTTTTTATTAAATGGCTTCTGAATTTTTGTGCATTTATGTGTTACTTTTTATTATTTGTTTATTTATTTTAGCTCAGGGAATGGAGTGTAATAATTTTCAAATCAAACACAAGGGCCAGTCAAAATAGCTTGGCTAGAGATTGCCCACCTCTGAACTAGACAATCAAAATGGCATCTGTTTTATATTTGAAAATTACATAAATTTATTCTTTATCAGCAATCTATATGAGATTTCTTGCTCCTTGATTGCCTTGGGTTTCTGATTAGGGCAGTGGTATCATATTTTCTACACTAGCAACATTTGCATTTACACAAAAATAAACCCATCAGCACAAATGAGCAAAAGTTTTCTGAAATTGTTTAACTTCAAAATCTCTCCATCTGCTAGCCTTATCCACAGCTAACACTGATTCATTCTCAAAGTCAACCCTAACTTTGTAGCTCAACAAAAAGAGAGAGAGAAAGTGAAAGAAAGAGAGAGAAAGTGAAAGAAAGAGAGAGAGAGAAAGTGAAAGAAAGAGAGAGAGAGAAAGAGAGCAAGAAATGATACAAGACTAAAAAAGTGAAGCAATCAGGTCTTCTAAAATCACCATACTTCTTAAAGGGTATAATAATGCGAAATGTCACTGCATATAAGTATACATATATTGCACGTGTTTTACAAATCTATGGCATGTACGAGGCATCTAAAGTATTCCAAAGTGACATGTTATGTCAACAAGACATCAATTAATTTTCATTATAATTAAAAGAAAAATATTGGATAAAAATCCACATAATCCACATTAGTAATCTTTAACAAATGTTAACAAGCTATTTCTAACTTCTTTGAGATGAAGCTACACATTATCACAAAAATGTAAAAAAAAGAAATCCCTAATGGAATATCAGCTTAGGAATATGTGAAAAACAAACACTGTTCATTGTAGATGTCATATATAAATATGCAACATTCATCATCATCATGTAATGTACCGGTTGGATTTGGCGATCATGTCCTTATACAATCTTCTATCCACAGCGCATCATATGAGTTCTGTTGTTGAATGTTTTCTATGCCATGACACCAAGCTATCCAGTATTTTCTCTCTTTGTTGTCCACGATCTCTCTTTCCTTTTATTTTGCCAGTTGTAACCAAGTATTCCAACTTTCCTCTTCTCATGATGTGCCCAAAAAATGTTGATTGCTTCTTTCTGATGTTTTTTAAGAGCTCCCTTTTTGTTTTGGCCTCTTTGAGAACTTTCTCATTGGTCTTTTGGTTTTTTTCTGTCCAGGGAACTTTCAACATTCTTCTGAGAAATCCCATCTCTGTGGCCTCTAATCGCCTTTTCATTTGTTGTCTATTATCCTTGATTCGCTTACATAAGTCAGAATTGGTTCTATATAGCTGCGATGAACTCTCTCTCTCATTTCTATTGACATAGATTTGTGGCATAAGATATTTTTCATTTTCTGAAATGCTATTTTGGCCTGAGCTATTATGCTTTTTATTTCTGTGTTGCATCTTCCATCTGATTTTATCCATGTGCCCAAGTATTTCAAACGTTGCACTTGCTTCAGATTTGTCTTGTTTATTTTTTTGCTGCATGATGGTGATAATTGTTTCTTCGATATAACCATTACTTCTGTTTTCTTACTATTCGGACTGAGACCTTTCTTGTTGCTTTCTTTTACTATGCAACATTACCAATACAATAAAAACAAAATAGCAACAAATCATCATATGCCCTGATAGGAAATATTACGTGCCATACTGAATAGCGTAGGCAATAATGTCCTTCCACAATCTTCCACTCACAGTCCATCGTATCAAATCTGTTTTTGACTGTTTTCCATGCCACCAAGCTATATAGTTTCTTCTTACTTTGTCATCTGTGATCTCACTTTCCCTGTATTTTTCCAGTTGTAACCAAGTATCCCAACTTCATCAAGTCATGATGTGCTAGAAAAATGATTGTTTCTTTCTGATGTTTTTAGGAGTTCCCTTTTAGTGTTGGCCTCTGTTCTCATCAGTCTTTTTAGCTGTCTGGAAAACACTCAACATTCTTCTGAGAAATCCCATCTCTGTTTCCTCTAATGATCTTTTAATTTGTTTGTCTACTGTCCATGATTCACTTCCATAGGTCAGAAGTGGCTCTATACAGCACAGATGAACTCTTTCTCACCTCCATTGACATAGGCTTGTTGCCAAGGCGTCTTTCATTATCTGAAATGTTATTTTGACCTTAGCTATTCTGCTTTTTATTTCTGTGGGATATCTTCTATCTGATACTACTGTATCCAAGTATTTGACATTTTGTACAAGTAACAAACAGTCATCTTTAAAAATATTATTGATTCATAATAATTATTTTTTGTAAATATTTGTTCATATTTCATTCTTTAAATGCTAAAATATTTATGTAAATAATACATTGAATGCATATTTCTTTATATATTTAATATTATTTAATACACCACTGTATGTTTTAAAAAAAAAGAAAACTGAAAACAGATCATAACCAAGAATTCTCTTATTATTTTTTCCTCAATAAAAATACCTGCATAAAATTGTGCACTTTTATCTTTCACTGGCTATAAATATGGTGAAAGTACCCATAACACCTTGTGACAGATGGGAATAAAATATGTCTCATTTAGGAATTAAACCCGGACCTAAATACCCTGTAGATAGGGCTCAAACTAGTTCACCACTATCCCCTTATTGGCTATAAGGCTTAGAGCAAAAATTTAAATTTAAAAAAAAAATAATTAATTTTGTGTTTTTTGTTGTGAGTATGAAGAATTAAAAATGTGATGAAAAAAGGCTCTACACAGAGTTAACAGCTTTATAATGTTAAAAAACTTCTATGAAAAGCAATCAATGGATAAGCATATCGTTTTTGTGCAGGTTATCCGTATGAATGCTGGCAGTGAAGGTCAAGGCACATTTGTTTGTTTTCATATTAAACTGACATTTTGTTCTAATCTTGGAGATTTTGCAGCATTTTTGGATGAAGATATCCTGAGCTTAGTATATTGCAATCAATCTGGAAGCCTATATTTGGCGGAAGTGATTTCAGTTTAGGATAACAGACACAAATGTTTTGCGGAAGTAAATGTGTATGTATGAATGGCATAATATTAAAAAAATAAGTTTGTAAAAAAAGGATCAAAGATTTGTAAATCTGAAAGGTTGAGGGGATGCAATATTCAAATTTTAACCACAAAAGTTTTCAAATTTGAAGATACAGCTTCTTCTAATCACTTAGAATATATAATAAAAGAAGCACATATAGTGTATCTTCCAAATGAGGAAATCAACTAAAGTATCAGCGACAAACAGCTGTGAGGGAAGGAAGTGTGACTTCTGTATTGTACAACATTGTATACTGCAACATTGTATACAGCAACATTGTATACAGCAACATTGTATACAGCAGCATTGTATACTGCAACATTGTATACTGCAACATTGTATACTGCAACATTGTATACTGCAACATTGTTTACTGCAACATTGTATACAGCAACATTGTTTACTGCAACATTGTTTACTGCAACATTGTATACTGCAACATTGTTTACTGCAACATTGTTTATTGCAACATTGTTTACTGCAACATTGTTTACTGCAACATTGTTTACTGCAACATTGTATACAGCAACATTGTTTACTGCAACATTGTTTACTGCAACATTGTTTACTGCAACATTGTTTACTGCAACATTGTTTACTGCAACATTGTTTACAACAACAACAACATAGTTTACCGCAACATTGTTTACAACAACAACATAGTTTACCGCAACATTGTTTACAACAACAACATAGTTTACCGCAACATTGTTTACCGCAACATTGTTTACAGCAACATTGTTTACAGCAACATTGTTTACCGCAACATTGTTTACAGCAACATTGTTTACAGCAACATTGTTTACCGCAACATTGTTTACCGCAACATTGTTTACTATCTGCTTTTGAAACAGCCTTTCCATTTGACTTTACAGTTTAAAAAAAAAAAAAGACATCTATATCATCCTTGATGATTAACAGAATTCTTATAGAATTTATTTTCTGATGTGAACATGCAACATTTACAAATGTTATCATAAAATTCAAGTAACAAATTTAAACAGATAAACTAATTTACAGTCCTTCAAGACAAATTGATTACACAACAATTCTACATTTTCTGAGTATTTTTATTATTTATTCAAGAGGAGAATTATGGAAATGTTCAGTAATTTGTTTAGCTGCTAATTGTTGGAATTCAACAAAGAAAAGAATTAATGTAACACTTGGTAATAAAAGAGGTATACTTATACATAAAAGTGGTCAACAGTGTTGGATATCAATATTATTTGCTTACATTAACATAGTAATCGACCATGACCTGCCATGCTTTGGGGGTCATGAAACCAGGTGGTGGGTTGATGCCTTCTCTGGCCATCTTTCGCATTCTGGTCCCTGAAATGAAATCATAATCCTCTTTTTTCTCTGAATCAAAGAAGTCCATGGCTTGCTTGCGTTTGTTGTAGGCAGCAACCCTGAATGGAACAATCTCAAGATTGGCCAGCCCTGGGGCCATTGTCAGTATCTGGTAAGATAAGGAAATATGATTTGTGATAATGTCTATGCAATTAAGAAAATATTTTCTCTTTATTGACTATTATTATCTATAGTCTAGAGATATCACAGTACATTTAGGAAAATATAGAAGTAAATATGCTGAGCAAATTGATAGGCTGGAGAAAATACAAAATGAAGCCATGAGCATTATCCTGGGATGTACGAGGGACACTCCCTGTGTAGCAATGAGGTATCTTCTTGACTTTCCAACCATGGATGACAGAATCAAGATCTGGAGAGCATGAGCATACCTGAAGATTAGTACAGATACAGAGCATCCATTGCACCACGTGCTCAACACAGAGAAAGGTGCCAGGCTAAAAAGAGGCAAATCATGGGTGGGCCGAGCAGAAGATGTCATCAAACAGGTCTGTGGGCTTACCAATATCAGCGTTGGTGAGGAGTGGATACCGGTGCCTACGTCATTCAAGGGGACTTTCTCGTGTATTGTCACACTCAACAGGAAAAGTAGGGAACAGAACCTGGTCGTGGTTAATGCTGAGGTCAACGGTCTCATCTGTGATAACACCGATGAGAAAGATGCAGTCATATATACAGACGGATCTGTAAGACGACACCAAAGAAGTGCATGGGTATTTACAGCACGCTCGGCAGGCAGAATAGTCAATGAAGACAGTGGTGCATACGTCGTGACCACGAGTAGCATGATAATGGAGGCGATGGCAGTGACCAAGGCATTCAAATGGTTAGAGTCACAAGACTACACCCACGCATGTATACTGAGTGATTCGATGAGCATGATAAAAAAAAGTGGAGGCGGGCTCTGTACGCATGCAATGGGTAGAGTCATTGCAGAAATCCAAAATACATAAGGTCACCTTTGTCTATGTCCCTGGATATGTGGGAGTACGGGGAAATGAAAGAGTGGACAGGTTGGACTGCTGCGCTGTCGTTGAGGACGGGAAACCAATGGATCGGGCGGACATCATCAATGCCCTCCGAGATGTGGGAAGAGCACATGACTTCGACAAACACAGATACACGTCACTTCTTCGGATGAAAGAGATGGAAGTTAAGATGGGCACAGCCAGAAATGAGAAACTTAGTGGACGTGTAAGAAGACTTAACCAACATAGAACTGGAGTCGTCAGTTGCTGGACACTGAGGGAATTGCTGAGGAGGGGATCTGAGTACCTATGGACATGTTCGGAGTGCAATGATGATGACCCGCAAATAACTCAATGCTGAGCAAAGTAGAAGACAATTTAAAAATATTACTATCTTGTCAGTATTCTAGGAGCATAACATATCATCCAAAGGTAGCTTAGTTACCTTGGTCACCACAAGTTCAGTTACCCACAGCTGGTCAAGACCTCATTTTACTTAAAAAGAGGGTTTCTTGGAGACAGTTTGCATCAAAACAGACAGGCTGACAAGGTAAGGTAGTAATGGAATGGGAAACCAATTAAGTGATATTTTCATGAGCATCTCTGAGACATCTCTCACTTTATTCTGGTACTCCTATGGCAGTGCATGACATCACCTCAGTGCAAAATAAAGACAAGTGGAACAATATTAAAACAGGTAAATGAATTTAAATATTTGGGAACTTTGTTAACTTCAGATGGAAGATGTACAAAAGAGGTGAGATGCAGAATGGCTCAGGCAAAAGCAGTTTTCCAAAAAATGAGGAAAATACTATGCAATCTATTTTTGACAATAGAAACAAGAAAAAGAGTTCTTAAATGTTACGTAGAGCCAGTCTTAACATATGGATGCGAGTCATGGACAATAGGACAACAGACAAGAAAATCACTGGAGTCTGTAGAAATGTGGTTTTACAGAAGAATGCTGAGAATACCATGGACAGCTAAGAAGAGTAATGAAGAGGTTCTGAGAGAGATCAAAGCAAAAAGAGAGCTAATTTCCAATGTTAGGAAGAGACAATCATCATTTTTTGGCCATGTAATGCGAAGAGAACAGCTTGAATATATTGTAACAACTGGAAAAATTGAGGGACGAAGAGATAGAGGGAAGCAAAGAGAAAAAATAACAGACAGCTTAAGAGAATGGCTTGGCAGAAGGTCAACAACAGAAATGTTAAATAGCTGCCGAGATCAAAAGTTGTGGAGAGACATGATCACCTACGCCACTAGGCCCGGTACTTGATGATGATGATGGCAGTGCATTTAAATTCCCTGAACCATTCTGGTGCTAATGGCACCCATGCTATCGACGACATGATCTCATGCTTTGGAGAACCTCTCCTCATAGCTAGCTTTAGTTCTTTAGATCCATGTGGAATTAAGTATTTTCCTTCTTTTATTTAATTATACTTCATGATCTTTTCTTTAAATTTTATTTGTACATTTCAGGCAACTTTTGTCATTTTTTTTCTTACATGATGTCTCATTTTGTATGTAATAACATGATGGTGTGTTACTCTGAAATATGTAGGACGAGATGAAGATTTCAATGATGTTCATGAATCTGCAACCTGGTCTGAGTTCTGGATCTTCAAGTTAAAGGGTATGTTGCCTAAACTCAAGAATTCTAGGCAGAGAACAGGAGAACTCTTGTAAAGCAGCATAATTTTGATTTTCAGTCATTTCCCACTGCTGGATTTGCTGAGGAGGAGATCTGAGCACTTATAGACAGTTGTTTGATGTACACAGAAGATAATTCGATAATTACTATCTAACTAACAAGTTGTTCGATGACTAGCGACATCATCCAAGAACACTATAATGTAAAGAGGATAAAAGGCTACCGAAATACAATGAAAAGAATGGAGTGCCCAGAAGAGACCAGATTATCAGAACAGAATACTAATTAAATTGCAAATAAAACTCACCAGCATTTGCCACTTCAGCCAAGTAAATATGACACCTGAACCTTTTCTCAAAGTTTCTAAAAAGTAGACTTGAGAATAATATGACTCACTTCCCCCATTTCTTAAGAGAAACTATGGAAGAGCTAAAACTCTGAAACAATATGTATCTTCATCACACAATCTATAATTCCAGTCTATTGAGAGATAAGTATAGTAGGATATGTTTCAGATCTTCACAGCTTTTTATGCATAAAAACACCAGTAATTGTAAAGACTATAAATGTATACTAGTCTGAGTCCAAATTGTAATTCACCTTTTTAACAAACTGCTTAACAAATAGAAAAGTTTACCAAAAAAAACTTTTGGGGTAAGACTAATGCCATTTTTATGAAATAAAAAAAAAATGGTGCTCTTCCACAAAGTTATTACCATCTATATTCCAGGGGTTATATATTCACTTTCACAGCCAGGCATCTGATTTGTATCCACACAAGAATGAACAATCAATAGATCAAAAAGCTGAATATAGGCCTACAACTATTTTGCTACTCCAACAGAAATATGTACGGAGTAAGCCAACATCTAATTAACCTTATTAAAAGTCCCTACGTCAACAGCAGCTGCAGGGTCAGAACAGCAGCAGGCTACACAGACCACTTCGAAGTTAGATCAGGTGCAAGACAGGGGTGCATACTATCCCCCTACTGTTTATTACATACATGGACCATATATGCAAGCTAGCCAACCCATCAGAGACAGTGGAGATCAACGAGCTTCTATTTGCAGATGATCAGGCACTAATACATGAAACAATAGAAGACCTACAAGAACACTTAAACAAACTCAACATCTCAGGCACAAAGTACAACATGAAAATCAACATCAACAAAACAGAAGTCATGAATGTCGCTAAAAATAAACAGAACATCAACATAACTATAGAAGGCAGACAACTAAAACAAGTAGAGGAATTCAAATACCTAGGAAGCCTAATGACAAACGATAATTCCCAAACAGCAGAGATAGAATCAAGATGCAACAAAGGTTGTCAAGTCATCAGACAGTTATCACCAGTATTGTCCAACAAGGAAATAACTCTGGAGGCAAAACGAGCACTATACAATGCAATCTTCATCCCAACGTTGTGCTACCAATGACCTGGACCCTAGATGCAAGAACAATAAGAAAAATAACCTCTACAGAGATGAAATGTGTTAGACGAATGACAGGAAACAGTCTGAGAGATAAGATCAGAAATGAAGAACTGAGAAAAAAGCTAGGAATAGCCCCCGCCATAGAATATATAAAGAAACAACAGATAAAATTGTGTGCACACGTGACAAGGCAGAAAGAACAAAACACAACACAACGAGCCTTCAACAAACGTTGTGAGAACACCAGACCCAAGGGTCGACCACGAAAAAGATGGGTCGATGGAATATTAGAAGCACTAGGAAACATAACAGTAGCAGAGGTGAACAGAAGAGCAAAAGACCGCAATTTATATCTCCCCTCGACGCTGAAAGGCAGATGAGGAAGGGAAGAAGAACAGAAATACATAGTCAAATGAAATGTTAAATATTGTGTTTTCAAAACGCTTGATACTTTTAACTCTCTCAATGATTTAAATTTACTGAGATAGGCACAGATATATATAATATCATGTGAGGCCACTGTAAAGCAGGATGAAACAGAAAAATAAATATAAAATTGTATGTATCAACTTTACTAAAAACGAGACATACAAGCACTGACAAGACCTGTTGCTGAAATGTTTATAACTTGAACTATTTTCGTCTCTTCAGTAAAGCAGCAAAAACACATTTTTTATCCACATTAAACTTCACTGTCATCTTCTTTCTTATTTGTTGACACTAATTCCAGCAAAATTATCATGATATCTGGTAGTTTACAGCTCTTTTAAAGAGCCAAAGATCATATTATTTCTAACCATCTGAGAAGCCAGAGTTTGTATTACCAATCAATAAGATATCTCCTCCTTCAGCTTCACACATTAAGTTTATGTGGATGAATTGTGTTGAAACAAGGACCTTCTAATCCAGAGGCCAACATCATACTTCTAGGTCACATACGCCCCCAATAAGTAAAGATTAGTATAAAAAAATAAATTATCAGTCGATTGTGATGAAGTTGAATTTGTTGATCCGATAATAGTGCAGGTATAGTGCAACACATCTATCCCAATTAACATCCATTTAAAGACAAACTATGAAAAGGAACGGTCACTGAAAAAAAATACAGAAGAGTAAGATGAATCAATAGAATAAAGTAACATTCCAGTAGATTCTGTCCAAAAAATACAAACCTACATAATTTTATTATGTACTATTTAAAGTAGTCATATTATGTTGTTTATTGTTAAACCAGTACAGTGGTATATGTACTTGAGGTCAATGCAATGCCTTGTAATGTCAGGGAGTCTGGAAATGTTCCATTTAAGCGGTTGCCACATGTCTTTCTAAAAAACCCAATCCTCAAATTTTAATGTGAGGGAGGGCTTGACAGAGCAGGGGTTAGTCATTTGGTTTATTGAGGACAAGAGGTTGGATTCAATCCATCCCACTCAATAACATCTAGGTCCAACTAGCTTTAATTTGATACTGGGTTTTTCTGGGAAAGAAATATGACACTACCAACATAATACTGACCAAATTACACAAAAATATGGACACTAGTACCAAATACCGTATATGCTGCTTTTTGTCTTTTCTTAGTAAAATGTATCAATGTATAATATAATTAGATAAACAGCTTACTTACCTTTGCTCCATGTGAAGGATCAAAAAGATCTTTGGTCCCATCAGGGTGAGGCATCCCTGCTGGATCTCTGCCCACAATATAAAAGTTGACACCAGCAGCCATTCTAGCTTTAGCATGCCATTGAACCTTTCAATGAAAAATTCAGCCCTATTTAGAATGCATGGTAGTTACTGATTACAGAATAATACTTAAACAATAATTACAGTGCTTTATATATTACTTATAACTTGTTGCAGGAGCTACTGAGTTAAGTGCTCTGTGCACACCGTGAGCTGTGTGTCTCATCCGTTTTGATCCTGCTTCGATATCCCGCTTGTTTACGATGAATGATGATATCGTATGACGGGGAACAGTTGGCTGTGTTCACTTTCTGCGCGGTTTCACCTTATGTCTTTTGGCGTGTGCTGAGACTGCTACGATGGGGACTACAGTTACCTTTCTTTGTTTGGGAGATGAGTTAGTAATTCGGATGATTCCACTGGCATGGGCGGTTGAGCAATTATGGATTTTAATTCGTTTGCTGTGAGACCGAGGCCTTCCATAGCCAATAACAATAATAATAACAATTATAAACGAGTTCTACAACAACAAAGACAAGTGCATTAACAAGACTGAAAACAATTTGTCAAGACAAAACAATCAACATAAAACAAGATTAGATTGCAGCATGCACTGGTACTATATGTTTTCTTACAAGCTTGTGAAATGTAGGTCCTAAAATGTAGAACTAGAAAAGGAAAAACAAGCCATGGAAGTTAGGTGTTACAACAAAGTATATCATCATATCAACATCTCATACAGAAACCACAATACAGATGAATAAGTATACAAAACCATCATTTACAGCAGAGGTCCACATAACAAGCTTCTTACACTGGTTAAGAAAAATATGGTTGCTTCAAACATGTCACAAAATCTAACTTCCTAACCAGCAGGATGACCCTGCAGTACACACAGAAAAGTAGGTACATCAGAGAAAGACTAAGGAAATGGATTGATGATATCAATGATTGAGCAGAAAAAAATTTTTAAATAATGAAAACACTGGCACACAACAAGGATGAATGCACAAAGGTCAAGAACAACTAATTGTCTCTATCTATTGACCTTTCGAGCCATAGCCGGCCCATAGGGCATAGACCAAGATACTCCTTCTCTTATCTAAATTTTTGTTCTAGCAGTTTTCAATTCTTTTAAAGATATTTTATCAAATCTCGCCATTTGTCTCTGTTCTGTGCAAGCAGCTCTATCTCATTGAGGGAGGCGAATCCTGCTGCTCTTGCCTCTCTCATCAATGATCTTCTCAGTGTTTCTCTGGGTTGTCCTCTTACCTGTCGTTTCCCACATGAGGGCTTGCTTTGCTTTTCGGTTATTATCTCTTCTCATCACATGTCTAACATATGACCATTATCTTTTCTTTATTACTGAAGATATTAGTGATTGATTGGCGATTTCTCTAATTTCCTCGTTTGTTTTGAATTCATTCCACGTATTTTCCTTAGACATTTATTTTCGAATACGTTCAACTTTGTTTCTATCTCTTGTTTTTCAGCTTTCACGCGCATACACAAGGCTTGATAGTACATTTGATTTGAATAGTCTAAGTTTTGTGTTTGTGCTGATGAGTTTTGATTTCCACAACTTTTCAAGGCTTCTGAAAGACATTGCTGCTTTTCTTATTTTAATTTCTTTGCTTGTATCCCCTTCTCGATCAATGTGACTACTTGTGTTGGTACCTAAAAAGGGAGTTAGCTGTAGGGCAAAATAAGACAGTATGCACACTAGAAGAATTTGAACCCCCAACAAAAAATCAGTTTTGGTTTAAAATGCTGAGCATAAACTTAAAGGAAAAATATTAAATAATAATAATGTTTAAAATATTTCTATAAAATAAATAGTTAAAAAACTTTAGAAAGATGTTCAATAAATAAGATATTTTAAAGTATAACAACATGAGATTGAACAAAATAAACAACAGTTGATAAAGAGCACTACTAATGAAGAAAAAAAAAAAAAGTAATGCAGAAACACAATCACATTATACTAGTCAGCAAAATAAATAATTCCTTCTTTTAATAATAATAACACAAATTAAGAGCGATTCTCTCACTTCTGTTGGTCCCGCATACATCATTGGTGATGGGAAGATGGCAACGATTGTTGAATCAGGGTCTAAAACTCTCTCCTCTAGAATAGCTTCATGTTGTTTTATTCTGGTAGGCAGAGGTACATCATCATCTTTGGTCCATCCACCTGTTGGGGTTATATACACATTTTTATACAGAAAGATAACAACGCAAAAATAAAGCTCGCTGACAACATCACAAAGAAATCATCATTCTTTGGCCATGTAATAAATCTGAAACAGCTGAAGTATATTGTAAGTAGTAAAATAAAGTACCCCCGTCACGCCAAGTGGCGTATAGGGAATATGGTGTTAGTGACCCTATATTTTACAGACCTTCAGCACATGATTTTTTGGGTAATGTGGTCGGTATTACGCCCATGCCGCTTTACTTTCCCAGAAAAAAATCCGGTACCCATTTAAGGCTGGGTGAACCCGGAAGCTGTCGGTTGGGATCGAACCTTACCCCTTGTCCTTTGTAGTCCAGTTCACTAACCACTGAGCTATCACGGCTCCCGAAGTATATTGTGACAATTAAAATAATTGAGAGAAGAAAGAGAGGGAGCAGAGGTAAAATAAACCAGACAATTTAAATTGTTTAGAGGGAAATCAACAACAGAAATGATAAAAATTAAAAATAGAAAATTGTAGAGAGATGATCCACTTATGCCAGCATCATGGTACTTAATGATGATATACACAAACTGACAAACACATAAAATAGATTTTAGCTAACAGAAGAAATTAAATAAAACAGGAGGAAAATTGCTAAAAGAGGATGCAAGTAAAACAGAAAAGTCTTCACCTGGCACATTGAAACAACATTAACTAAAACACCAGGCCTGAGGGAAGATAAAGGTGTGATTCAAAAATGAAAGGTCAAGACATATTTACAGCTAATAAAAAGACAAGGACACAGGATGATGAAACAATTAAGAATGTGAAATGATTGGTGAAGAGTTTACTATAGTAAGTAACATAAGCAAGGAAGGGTTCCCAATACACCTAGTGATAATTATGGGGAATGTATGTTATTATGTCCCATGTTTTTTTAAATTATTGTTGGCACATTTATCAGTGATATGGCCTCAGTTATGTTGAGCTTTTCAGTTTTTTTGTTACTTTTCCAGAGACATTTTCTGGTACCCATTTTCAGAGGCTGAATGAATCTCAAAGCTGTGCCAGTTCAGAAAAATAGCCACATTTGAAACCCAGACCCTCATAACCCATAGATGAGCACACTAATTACTCCACCACTGGGACTTCTAACAAATTAAAGCAACAAAATTTAATCTTTGAATGTGTGACTACAATCTTCTGAGATTACTTTAAAAAGATGCAATTCAAAACCACTATCAGTTGAAAGAAACTTAAGCCAACATTAAATGACAAAGCTTGATGTATTTAGAAATGCAAAAAGTGATAACTTAAAATTAGAATTAAAGTTGAGAATAATAAAGTGCTATATCATTCCTGCAAGGTGCAGAAACATGAAAGAAATGAAAAGAAAATTGAAGCCCTTCAAATGTGGATTTATAGAAGAATCGACAGAAGAAAATAAATAATGAAGTTCTGAGGCAGCTGAAAATTAATATAAAAAAAACTAACAATGTGAACAAAACAAATGACATTTTTTGGAAACAATCACAGTAATCTACTGAAAGTCATCTTGCAGTTGAAAATACAAGGTGAACAAGACAAAGACAAGAGATGGATGGGAGAACCTATAACAGTGTGCACCATCAAGGCAAGAGAAAGTGTCTATGTTTCGTTCCCCTGAAGTATTGTCTATATCTGCAATGCTGTTTCCTGCATAAATTTGATTGCCTTTTGTAATTCTTAAGAGACAGCATGATATGCGCTCCTTGGTACCTAACCTTCCATGCAGAGACAGCACAAGATGATAGTATCAGTGGAACTGGATAGACAATGTATTCAAAAGAGAGAAAAAAATTATCACAAAATCTGTCAAACTGTGGACTCTGAAAGGAAAACTAAAGAGAGGGAAATAAAGCCAACCTGGCATATGAATATATGAAACAGACTTAATGATGGCCACAGAATTATAAATTTTGTTACTGGTCTGTAAAAGACACCGCTAGGCATATCTAGTCAACTGGGGGGAGGGAGGGGGGGGGGAGAAATAGGTATAGAAATGCATACAAATGTGAATCGGCTGCAAAGCTGATAATAAAGATTAAAGGCAAAAAAGTTGTATGGTTGCAGCTTTACATAGATTAGGACAACACAAAATCAATATGCTGTTGTGGCTCAGTAGGCCTTTAGCAGGAACAATGGGCAACAAATACACATACAAATATGAGAGTAACTAAAATTAACACCACATATCAAAATGATAATGAGATATCTGAATTAAAAAAATATTAAAAAATGAATGAAAATTAACTTTTTTTGCAGTGATTACTATGACCCAGTCAGGAAGGCAAATGGCCTCAGTGTTGCTATGGATGGTGAGGCGAAAGAAGCAGATGGAAGCAAAAGTAAAATTACTGGAATGATTCTAAAATTACACACATAATGCTAGTACACAAACAGAACATAAAAAATAGTAAATGGGTTCCCATATCTAGTAAACTTGACTGTTTTGTTGGCTTGTGATGCTAGGATAATAGGAAGTGCATAATGCCACAATTGTGTAAAGGAGAATGGATCTGAAGAGGCAATACAGTATATCACTTGTAATTGGTGAGTGGCTCATATGATTGCAGGTACCAGTATCAGTAAACCATAACTGAAAAAGATCCTACTCAAGCTTCATATGTTAGACCTTGAAATATTTAACTAGTCTGCAAAAGTGCATGGTAACCAAAACAGGAAACTTAAAAGATAGAAAAGACTACTTTTATCTCACCCTAATAATAAACATTTATTCATTTGTTATTATCGAGTTTCTTCAAGGAGAGAAGACAAACCCAGCACTCAAAAAATGCAGTGCTGAAGTTGGAAATGGGCATAAAGTTGAATAAGATTTCAGTTTTTAAGCTACAGCATAATGTATGTGCATATAGTGACCTTTTTAAGAGCAGTCAAGGAAGTGAAATAATTATCAGAAGATAATTTCTTCAAAGAAGACATTTGGTAATATGATAGTGATTGATAAAGAATCCTATCATAAAATAATCTTCTGTGTACACCTTCAATTTTAGTAAGTTCAAAGAAAACACTGACCACCTCAGAGCTAGTGGCAACACCATTAAGCTTGTTCATATATTGTATTGGTGATAGCCACAAGTGCTTTCTTTGTTCGTTATATGTTTGGAATGATTGTTGCAGATGTTGAGCAGTTATTTCACCTGGGCTACAGTCACATTCATCAGATGATAAAATAAAAATGCAAAAACTTGATTACTTGCCTAGAGGATGCAGAAGTAGCACTGGTTTTTTAAAGCCCTGGTCTAGCAATTTCTGCCGTGTGTATGACATGAGTAGGGCATGTCCATTGTGAACTGGGTTCCTTAACTGAAAAGCAAACACGACATCTGCCTAGACATTTAGAGAGAAACAAAAATAGAAGTTTAGAATCACCATTATCATGTGACATGAAGAAATGTTCCAACCTCAAAGATAGAAAATAAAAATAATTATTTAAAAATTGTACAAAAACAGAAAACTGCTATATTTTGATTAAGCAAGCAAAATGATTTACCATAGGATTGTGCAGTCTAATTTTGCAGTTTGAATCTTATTCATTGTGACCTATAATTTCACTGTGGTCTGACATGATACCGACCACATAATCCATAAAATATGCCATTGGTCATTGAAAAATATGGGCACTAACACCATATTCCCTATATACCCAATAGCATGAAGTGAACCCTTACTTACATCTCATTAAAGTCTGGATAGTTTTGGTTCACTGATCTTGGCACAAGCCATCAGCTATCATTAACTGGCAGTTTTCAGTTCTTTTGTTGTCATGCAATTATTTGTTTATAAATCACATTTGCTATGCCATGCTACCCTAGAATTGCCTTTAATGGGATTACTGTGACCACAAACCACGCTCCATGTGTGTGCCACATATTTACACCACAGAAAGAAATTCTGAATATAACAACATCATGTATATGGCCCTTTTCGTCTTGTCAGACGGTCTAGTGGAGGCTATTGCGTATTTTTTTGAGGTATTGTTTTTGCCGAACAGCTTCTCTCGTGGCTAATTCTACCAATGTTTGACAAACACACGCGGTCACATAATGAACAAGTCAGGCTCGCTGGTCCACAGGGTTTACCATCCTTTTTCATGAGTCTCTTCTCTTCCAAGTCCTGTCTTAGCACAGTCTCAAATGTTGTTATACCGTTCCTTATACGTGCTCTCCATGATGTGCGATCACTTGCCAGATGTTGCCAGTCGTTTTCACAGATGGAGAAGTCTTTCAGAGATGATTTGCAGATATCTCTATATCGTAGTTTAGGTCTGCCGATTTGTCGTTTTCCGTGTTTTAGCTCGCCATATAGTAACATCATGTGCCTTCTGTGATATTAATGACCACAGACCAGGAGCCTCCAGTATGATTGATACAACTGTTGCACCAAGCACTTCATCAGCAAAGCCATATCTATGGAATGTTCATCTGACATTGTTCTTGAATGATGTCCAAGATAATGAGACATCAGAATTGTGTGGTGGCAACTACAAGAAGGGAGCGGAGAACATCATCAATTGTGTTTTTACTAACTACAGGTCATGTGGCTTCTGTTGGATTGGAAATGATAACTTACCACCCTTGTGTGTCTATATGTTTGGAATTGGAGTCATCAATGATGGCCTAACATCATCAGGTGCTACGACAATCATCGTTTTTGGGAGGGCGTAAACTCCCATGGTGTATGGTGGATAGGCGGCGGGAACCATTGAGGGCTATGTCTGAAAAGTGTTCCTTCTTGCAGTTTCCTCATATTCCAAGTCCGGCTTGTTGCAGGAGCTACTGAGTTAAGTGCTCTGTGCACACCGTGAGCTGTGTGTCTCATCCGTTTTGATCCTGCTTCGATATCCCGCTTGTTTGCGATGAATGATGATATTGTATGACGGGGAACAGTTGGCTGTGTTCACTTTCTGCGCGGTTTCGCCTTATGTCTTTTGGCGTGTGCTGAGACTGCTGCGATTGGGACTACAGTTACCTTTCTTTGTTTGGGAGATGAGTTAGTAATTCGGATGATTCCACTGGCATGGGCGGTTGAGCAATTATGGATTTTAATTCGTTTGCTGTGAGATCGAGGCCTTCCATAACCAATAACCAATAAATCACATTTATTTATTTTAATCGATATATTAAATTAATTTCGCTGTTATCTGGGCATAGAAAATCAAGTCTCTCCATAACTTACTACCTCTACAATACTTTTATCCGTTCTGCTGTTGACTTTCTACCATGCTATTTCCTCTTTAACTGACAGATATATTATCAATGTTTCTTTCTTTGAATTTACCAGTTGTCACAATATGCACAAGCTGCTACCTTCTCATTACACGAACAAAAAATATTTTCTGTTTCCTCTTGAAGTTGATAATCAATCAAAGATTTTTAATACCCTAGAGCATAGACCACAGACAAGGTCTCTCCATCCATCCCTGCTCTTGGATATTTTCTCTACTTCTCTCCAGTCTAGACCACAGACAAGGTCTCTCCATCCATCCCTGCTCTTGGATATTTTCTCTACTTCTCTCCAGTCTAGACCACAGACAAGGTCTTTCCATCCATCCCTGCTCTTGGATATTTCATCTACTTCTCTCCAGTCTAAAGGCATGTGTTCTTGAGAGCTTATGACTTCTCTTCAGGTATTCCTGGGCCTTCATTGCTTTCTTTTTTCTTGTTTCCAAGACAGTGCCTGTCTTCTTGTGCTGAAATTGGGTTTTCTTAGTGTGTGTCTAATTTACCTTCATTTTTTATTCATAATCTGTTCTTTGATTGGTCCTTGTTTTGTCTTAATAGCATTTTTTAAGTAACTAAGAGTTACATTTTATTTTTCTCTTGTCACATGGCAAAAATATTTGATTTCTTATTTATATTTCCGATTGCAGGAATGATTCCTAACTGTCTTAGTTATTCACTTCTAAATCCTCCCGTTAATGTTATGCCCATTTTATTTTAGTGATATTTATGTTGTTGATTGTTTTAAAATCTAGAGTCACAATCTGACAATGTTGGACTGAAAACTGCTAAAAATGCACACTTTTTGTGTCTATTTAAAATTTCTTTGTTGTTAATGAAAGTGTCATTTGACTAATACTCTAAATTGCTTAAACTGCAACATGAGTATACTTCTGCTACTTGTTTCTTATGTCGTAAAACTGCTCAGATACTTATATCTCTAGAGTACCTTGTAATGTTATGGGAGCCGCGATAGCTCAGTGGTTAGTGAACTGGACTACCACGGACAAGGGGTAGGGTTCGATCCCAACCGACGGCTTCCGGGTTCACCCAGCCTTAAATGGGTACCGGATTTTTTTCTGGGAAAGTAAAGCAGCACGGGCGTAATACTGACCACATTACCCCAAAAATCATGTGCTGAAGGTCTGTAAAATATACGGTCACTAACACCATATTTCCCTATACGCCACTTGGCGTGACGGGGGTACTTTACTTTACCTTGTAATGTTCTCCCTAGAGAGAATCTATCTGTTTTCAGTATTTTAAAAATGTGTCATCATTGGGTATGCCCCTGATGCATTGTACAGGAGCCATTATCTTCCATTATTGTTCTTTCCAGCCCACTGTTTTGTGAGAATGCCAGATCCAAGGGTCAACCATGAAAAGATGGATCGATGGAATATTAGATGCACAAGGAAACATAACAGCAGCAGAGGCGAACAGAAGAGCAAAAGATGGATCGATGGAATATTAGATGCACAAGGAAACATAACAGCAGCATAGGCGAACAGAAGAGCAAAAGATGGATCGATGGAATATTAGATGCACAAGGAAACATAACAGCAGCATATGCGAACAGAAGAGCAAAAGATGGATCGATGGAATATTAGATGCACAAGGAAACATAACAGCAGCAGAGGTGAACAGAAGAGCAAAAGATGGATCGATGGAATATTAGATGCACAAGGAAACATAACAGCAGCAGAGGTGAACAGAAGAGCAAAAGATGGATCGATGGAATATTAGATGCACAAGGAAACATAACAGCAGCAGAGGTGAACAGAAGAGCAAAAGATGGATCGATGGAATATTAGATGCACAAGGAAACATAACAGCAGCAGAGGTGAACAGAAGAGCAAAAGATGGATCGATGGAATATTAGATGCACAAGGAAACATAACAGCAGCAGAGGTGAACAGAAGAGCAAAAGATGGATCGATGGAATATTAGATGCACAAGGAAACATAACAGCAGCAGAGGTGAACAGAAGAGCAAAAGATGGATCGATGGAATATTAGATGCACAAGGAAACATAACAGCAGCAGAGGTGAACAGAAGAGCAAAAGATGGATCGATGGAATATTAGATGCACAAGGAAACATAACAGCAGCAGAGGTGAACAGAAGAGCAAAAGATGGATCGATGGAATATTAGATGCACAAGGAAACATAACAGCAGCATAGGTGAACAGAAGAGCAAAAGATGGATCGATGGAATATTAGATGCACAAGGAAACATAACAGCAGCAGAGGTGAATAGAAGAGCAAAAGATGGATCGATGGAATATTAGATGCACAAGGAAACATAACAGCAGCAGAGGTGAACAGAAGAGCAAAAGATGGATCGATGGAATATTAGATGCACAAGGAAACATAACAGCAGCAGAGGTGAACAGAAGAGCAAAAGATGGATCGATGGAATATTAGATGCACAAGGAAACATAACAGCAGCAGAGGTGAACAGAAGAGCAAAAGATGGATCGATGGAATATTAGATGCACAAGGAAACATAACAGCAGCAGAGGTGAACAGAAGAGCAAAAGATGGATCGATGGAATATTAGATGCACAAGGAAACATAACAGCAGCAGAGGTGAACAGAAGAGCAAAAGATGGATCGATGGAATATTAGATGCACAAGGAAACATAACAGCAGCATAGGTGAACAGAAGAGCAAAAGATGGATTGATGGAATATTAGATGCACAAGGAAACATAACAGCAGCAGAGGTGAACAGAAGAGCAAAAGATGGATCGATGGAATATTAGATGCACAAGGAAACATAACAGCAGCAGAGGTGAACAGAAGAGCAAAAGATGGATCGATGGAATATTAGATGCACAAGGAAACATAACAGCAGCAGAGGTGAACAGAAGAGCAAAAGACCACAGGTTATATCTCCCCTCGACGCTGAAAGACAGATGAGGAAGGACAGAAAAAGCACACTGTGTCTTTCGATGTGGCCATAGTATTTTAATTTCCTCTGTAGAATGGCATTTATAAACTAGTTCTTTTTAATGTTTAATTCTTTAAATATGTCTTCATTTATAGATTATAGTTCATTATCCAAGGTATTTTAAAGTTTTTTTTTTTGCAGTATTTTGTTTTGAATGGATTGGTTTTCGTCATTGCTGTTTACGAGATCATCAATGACTCACAACCACATGCAGAAATTTGGAAGAAACATGCCCTCAGTAATATTTTATTGCCTTGCTGGTATTATCCCACATTTTCTTCTTGGTGTTATTTATTGCTAATCCTCTTTTGATCTTTCTGGTAGTTTCCATTGTTAGTTACTATAGATCCCATGTATTCATAGTTTGTTACAATTTAAAGATCTTCACTATTGATGATTTTGGACAAAAATGTCTGAATAGAAAAAGATGCCACCAGTGATAAATATTACAAATTAATTGTGTTTAACTGTACTTACACCAATATTTTTAATTTTCACACGTAACTCTTGAGGTGTCATCCGGTACTTGTCAAGGCCATCATTCCACACAATACGATCTAGTACTTCCAGATCACCACCAACGAGGTAGTCCCCACTCTCCATTATCAACTATATTTAAAAAGTACATAAAAACATTTTTTAAAATATGAATGGTACAAAATATGAAGTAAGCATAACTAACCATCAGAATCGAGAGAAATGTTGCAAAAATTATGTAGCCAAAGAAATGTTGCATTACAGTACATTCCATCCCACCTTGCCTTACTTCTTGAATCTTTGTTTGTTTTACTTGCCCAGTTGGTTAGCTCATTTCCAGCTTCATTGTGGGGGAAGTGGATTAAACTCTCCATCAGCTGTGGTTCACTGACCATGGTACAAACTGTCAGCTATGAGTCGCTTACTGCTCAACCCAGCTGCTGTTAGACATCTCGAGCCCAATTTAAAATATGACGTGATCTTGAAAGAAAAGTAAGGGGCACCTGTAACATCTTGTAGTGTTTGTGAAATACAGAGTTAGTGCCCATATTTGTCATCGACAGTGGGAGATTTAATGGACGACATGGTCACTATCACACCAAGTTGCCATGCTTTCTTTCAGAAAATCACTAGTACCCATTTTCAGTGCCTAGAAAACCTAAAGTTGTGTTGGTCAGAAACAAAATTTGTCCAATTTTGGAAACAAACTGGCACAGGGCCAAGGCATCCACCAGGAGCTTGGTTGAGAGGGGTCAGCGACTCTCAGCTGACTGCATACATCAGGACTAGCAAATGAACTAATCCAGACCCTACTGTAACTCCCAAAGGTGCCCCTGGAAGCAGACTAATTAGTCTAACCAAATAAGTAGTGATGTCCTCCAGGAAACAGACTAATTAGTCTGACCAAATAAATAGTGATGCCGTCTAGGAAGCAGACTAATTAGTCTGACCAAATAAGTAGTGATGCCATCCAGGAAGCAGACTAATTAATCTGACCAAATAAGTAATGATGCCATCCAGGAAGCAGACTAATTAGTCTGACCAAATAAGTAGTGATGCAGGAAACAGACTAATTAGTCTCACCAAATAAGTAGAGATGCCATCTAGGAAACAGAATAATTAGTCTGACCAAATAAGTAGAGATGCCATCTAGGAAACAGAATAATTAGTCTGACCAAATAAGTAGATATGCCATCTAGGAAACAGAATAATTAGTCTGACCAAATAAGTAGAGATGCCATCTAGGAAACAGAATAATTAGTCTGACCAAATAAGTAGTGGGGTTATGCCGAGTATTAATACGACAGGCTTATGGGTGCAGATATTACATCTTGCCATAATTAGCGGCACAACGCATCCACTCCCTTCTCTAAGGATGAATGATGAAGAGGAACAGTCTTCAAGTGAATGCTGAAGAAAAAGAACCTGATTGGTCAAAAGATGAAAGCATTTCACCATCACAGTTTCTAATTATTAGAAAACTAACTATGAGCATACATTTGCTCTAGAAATGCTTACAAACTAATACCCGGTTAATTAAATAAGGAAACCACTGTATAGAAAAATCTGCAAGTTGGTGATGGAAATAAAGATAATGTGAAGAAAAATGAGAGAAAATTAAAATGAAAGAAAAATGGAGAAAGATAAATTGATTAAATTTAATAAATTGGGGTGTTTTACTTAAATTTGAAAGGAAGAAAGGTTTGACAATTAAAATTATGCAAAGAGGTAAAGTTAGAAAAAATACAATAACTAGTTTGATTGTTATTGAGTTATTTGCGGGTCATCATCATTGCACTCCAAACATGTCCATAGGTGCTCAGATCCCCTCCTCAGCAAGTCCCGCAATGTCCAGCGGACTGACGACTCCAGTTCTATGTTGGTTTATAAGTCTTCTTACACGGCCACTAAGTTTCTCATTTCTGGCTGTGCCCATCTTAACTCCAATTTCCATCATCCGAAGAAGTGACGTGGATCTGTGTTTGTCAAAGTCCTGTGCTCTATCTTTTTATTGAGTGCTAATAAGTGCTAAAGCTAGTACCTTGGTAAATGAAACGTTTTCTTTGACATGTCTCCACATAATGGTGGTAAAGATACTTTTTTTCATCTGTATTTATCCTATTTTACTTTACCATCTAAAGGGAGGTCATGTAGGTGCAAATGCTTTGTGCTTGGTTAACAACAAGCTGTCATATCTAAGCAGTTAGCATGGCCCAAAAAAATCAGACTTTAGCAATTTTGGGTACTGGCATGCCTCTCCCTACAATCTCTACTACAGCAGGATCTTGGTTACTTGTGGTTCACTAACCCTGATTCAAACTGTTAGTTATGAGTTGCTAACTACTTTCAGTCCACCTGCTATTCATCTTTAACTCAAGAAACTTGTATGCCCCCATAACACTCAACTATGCTGGTTCAAATACAGCTACCAGTAAAGTTAACCAAGCCAGATAGATCTTATGGTTGGAAACATATGAAAAAGATACAAATTTATTGAAACTGAATGCACTGGCTAAAATTTAATGAAATAGTAATTAGGATTTTTTTTTTTTTGGATGTAACAACAAGCTAATGGAAAGCAACATGGTGTGGATGGTTGACCAGTATGTGCTGTCTATGAACTTGCTATGACTGGTGTTTAAGTTTACAACAATGAAAGAAGAAAAAGAGGAGAAAGGAAGATGAGAAGGAGAGGTGGAGGGGTTGGAAGTAGATGAGGAAGAGATGAGAAGGAAGAAGAAGAGGTGGAGGAGGAAGAGGTGGAGGAGGAGGAGGAAGAAGAAATAAATAAGACCTAAAGGAGAGAAAAATGTAGACCTCTCAAGTGGACTCACTTTGATGTAAGGATGGCCTGTATTTGTTGTTCCAAACTGGCGACCACATCTTTCTTCCTTGTTATGTGAATAGAACTCTGGCTTTCGTAAAATGGCTATGTCCTTTCCTTCATACCTCAAAGTGAAAGCTTGGAATGTATGTAACCTCTCTTTATCAGCTTTTGTAATGGGCAGTACCAGTGGTACTGATTGATTTATTATCCCATCTATAGATATGTACATTTTCCAGAACTTAATTAGCAATAGCAAAATTTATTAAAGACAAAATGAATATATTTAGTTTGGCTACAAATGTTTTTTTCTGAAAAAGTGAGAGATATAAATAATCAAATGCGTGCTTCATTGAGTTCGCCCAATGACCAAAGGAATACACATAATCATCATCCGCCCTTAAAAGGATAAAGGCATGTATACATTGTGTTGTGGTTTGCAGTAAAACTTATATTTGTGCCTTTTGGCCTGCCACATCTGACTTCAGCATGTTATTTTTTAGTACTGGGTTATCTTTCCTCTTCAATCCCCACTCACTTGGCCAGATTAGACAGGGTAGTCTGTTTCTAGAAGTACTGTGAAGAGGCGGAGAAGGGCCTTGATGGTTCTGGTTCATCGATCCTGGTGCCAGCCATCAGCTGTGGGTCACTGACAGCTCTCTGTTCTCTGCTGTGAGGCACCTTGCCTCCAAATAATCAAATTAAATATTTTGGGTATAGAGAGACGAAATGTAATAGTATAGATAAGATTGTAACTTTAAAATACAGATTAGAAGAATGCTTTAAGAAGACAAAGAATGAAATGCTGGAGTTTTATTGCTGCCAATGTGGGGAGTGATTGGTCTAGAGATAAAACAACCTTACCTCAGAGCCAGAGAAGAAAACACAAGCTACGGAGATGCAATTTTATTGTATGGTTTTTGAGCATCTCTTACTCTGATCGCATCACAAATGAAAAAGTTAGCAAAAATTATACAAGCTGCATTCAGAATACAAGATGATCTATTGACTGTTGTATAGAAATGCAAGATTAAATGGTCACCAAGATATCTAGATCATCTGGGTTGGAAGAAGTAGTTCTGTAAGAAACCATGAAAGGAGTGAGAAGGAGAGGTAGATAGAGAGATGGGAAGATAACATCAAAGAAAACGTCTCGACTTTGCAGAGTCCCAAAGAATGACTAAAGATAGAGATCAATGGGGAAGGTTGATTTAGTCTGTCAGTGGTGCCTCCAGATTGACGGATGAAGAAATGTATTTTCATTACATCACGGCCAATAAATTAAAATTTTTTTAACTAAATAAATAAATTACACTCATTTAAATATTAACTCATATTCAGTAATAACAAAAACAAGGAGAAATTGAATTAAAATTAACAAATTTGTTGCGTTCAGCAGCCTTCACCTCTAGTGAAGTCCCTAGAGCCTAGGAATTGAATTTTGCCTGTTAATCCATTTTTCCCTGGCAGCTGTGTGCACAGGGGGCCCTCGCTGCACAGGCAGCTAACTCCATCTTCAGAGGTCCTCATATTTTTTTTTGTCCTAGAGACTAGGAACTGAATTTTGCGTGTTAATCCATTTTTCCCTGACAGCTCTGTACACAGGGATCCCTCGCTGCACAGGCAGATAACTCCATCTTCAGAGGTACTCATATTTTTGTTGTTGTCGATGAGTGATTGACATTTCAAGCGGGTCTATCTGCTGAGACCAGGGGTGGTTGCCAAAGAGAAAGAAATCACACACAAAAATCTCAGCTGGTGCAGTCAGGATTTGAACTCACAACCTCTCTGCCTCAAGACTGACATCTTACCTCTAGACCAACCAATCCTCCCATTTGTTACATCTTAGAAAACTAAATCCAAACTTATGTTGTTCATGTGACATACCATCAAGTAGACAGCAAAAATGTTGGGCCTGTAAGTATTCTCTTTCTCTCATAAACCCATAAATTGGAGTGGCCCAGCCCTCTGCAAGTACTTGAACCCATTGTAAGTCTAGCTGTAATGATACTTTAATATTATTATTCCAATGGTAATTTTGAAAGTCAAATTTTATTATATAATTTAGTAATTCCAAAAATAATTATAGAACGTTTTCTATACTTAGAATAACAAACAGTAAACAATAAAAAAAACAAATATTAACAAGAAATGAAATATATTTAGATGACACTTTTCTAGCTTTTTTTAGATAATTGAAATTAGTTGAAGTAACAGATTAAAAAAAAAACTTTCATACTGTATACACTGCGACACTAAGGACAAAAGGTAGGGTTCAATAGTGTTTGAGACTCAACATGGTTTTCTCAACCTTAATTGGCACAGAATTTTTCTGGTAAAGTTGAATGGCCTGGTATGACACTACCCATAACACTCATAAAATGTGCTGTTGGATTTTGAACGACATGGGCACTAACACCATATAACCCATGTGCCTTAAGGTCTGGAGGGAATCCTTTACTTCTTTTTATTACACACTGCTTGACAACAGAATTTTGTACCTACTTCCACAACAGATTAACCAAAGGTACTCATTTATACTGTAGTTTCCATCACATTATGATTAATATCATTTATAACAAAAGAGTTTTAAAACCATGATGTCAATGTTAGATCTATTAAAGTCATGAATGGCTTAGAATCTCTCTGACAAATATGACCACAATCTTCAGTTATTGGTTTGTGTTTAAACATTTAGATCAGAATAGGTCACGAACAAGAGGTGCACAATTAAAGTCTTCACCGGTTCCCCATAATTTATCATGCAGGGTTGTTTCTGTGGGCTATACTTGTGTTTGAAGGGTGTGAAATTCATGCAATCTCTGAATGTATATGCTCTGGAGTTTGTCTGGATGCTCCACAGTCACATGTTGCAAAGTCACAGAGTCCTATCTTGTGTAGGTGTTCTTTGAAGCTACAGTGACCTGTTCTGAGTCTGAATATCTTAGTCTGCTCATGTCTGCTGAGTTTGTCTAAGGTTTTGTGTTCTAGCTCATTGTTTCCAAATAACTATTTCCATTATGTTTTCCTATCCAGTTTCAGAATTGTCTTTATTTCTTCGAGGCATTGGGGTTGGGCTGTAGAAGGCTCCCACCTGCTTTTGCGAATTCATCTGCTTTCTCATTTCCAGGGATGCCACAGTGCTGATCTCCACTGCAGAACTTGTTCTGACTTTTCTGACTGTGATTATTTGCTGTTCTTTATTTCCTGGATGAGGCTGTCCTATGTCAGGCTTGACATTGCACAACCACAATCTTTTTCCAGGAAAGTCACGGTGGTGAAGTGGTTAGTACACACTTGTGTTGACCAGATAACAGAGATCTAACTGCCAGTTGTGGTGAGTTTTTTCAAACCTTTCAGGTTAACTCAACCTCTCAAAATGAGATCAAAATAATTTTCCGGGAAAGAAGGGCAACCTGACATTATGCCAATTAATGTGTCAATGGTCTATATGTAAAAGGTGTGATGGGTACCTTACTTACTTCTCTCAAGCAAACAAAACAGAGCCATTAAACCACCAAAGTAAAAATTGTTCTAATTTATTATTCAGGAAGAAGCCAAATTAAATGATACATCAATATGATATTCTTGATATTTCAAAATTTAGATATGCAAAAAATTAGCTACACTGTTTTTATTATAGAAAACAGCATTGAAGATTAGAGTAAAGTTGAATACAATAGTTTTATTAAATAAAAATGCAGAGTAATAAATGATTCACAACTCTGTGTCTTCTGTAACAGCCCTAAAATAATAAATAAAAATAATGTAAAATAGTTAAGTATTCACAACTTATTTTTTCACCGCACACACTTCATCTTCCATGAATGAAATGAGATAGGAAATATAAATATATATTTTGTTTTGCAAAAATTTACTTGCATTTAGGATATTTTATTTAAAATACATTTTTAAACAGTGAAACCAACAAACCTCACTAATTTCAACAAATGGAAGTAATTCGGCTTCAGCTTTGGCTTCTGCTCGTCTGTTTTCTGGCACAAAAAGTTCTCGTACAGCCATATGAACGCCTCTAGGAACAACTTTCTGTACAAAATAAGTAAAAAAAAAAAAAAAAAAACATTAAAAGCATTAATTGGACGTAAAACATAAACGTAAATAAAATTACATTGCTAAAATGTATATGTATTGAAGACCACCTAATAGCCTTCAATTCAACACATCTAACTTCAGTGGTCTTTTTAAGGAAAGTACTGCCTTCCTTCTCACTACTCTTGGTCAAACTGGCTAATCTGTTACCAAAGTCACCATGGGGAATTAAACAGGACCTTGGTCAGCACTGGTCTTTAATCCTTGACAATGGACATCTTGGCACCCAACCAACAGTAAAATAAATGATTAAAAAACCATTCATTTTGTTTTCTAACTTATATCATTTATACTAACAAAAATTAATACCCTATTTTACAGCACACTGATATTTTATGATGTAAATGTGATTAAATTATACTTTTTAATAACTGAAGTAAGAATAATTATTATGAAAAAATGTAACATATACAAAATGTTTGTAATTTTTTATTGTGTACAAATGGATTGTAATATTATATTCACATGTACAAATGGGCTGTAATGTGTTGACTGTTTTCTGTATAAAAAACAGGATGAAATGTTGTAACTGTTCACTATATATAAAGGATTAAAGTCTTAAGAACATACATGATCTGTTAGTAGTGAAACAACCTCTTGCACACACTCATCAACTGAAAGTTCACCAGCTTTTAGATACACATCTGGAGACATGGGCTCTTCATATGGTTGATCCACACCAGTAAATCCTTCAACAGAGCAAAATAAATGTCTCATGTACACACAGGAAGTGTCAAAAATAAGTTTATAGACTTAACAGGTTGAATAAATTGTAGAAAAAGAGGTATGTTTACAGTTTTAAGTTCAGTAATAAAAGACAACACAAAAAGATTACAAGTTGCATATTAAAACCTGACCTTCTGCTAAAACATGAGCAATAGGTACTAACACAGAAGAAAAAGTTATACTATATGAAGCTAAAGAATATTAGATGTGGTGGTGGGGTGGGGGATGCTGGGTGAGACAGAGATAAGACACAACGAATGTTGTGAAAATTTACTTTTCTAATTCAATGGTTTCTTTGTCAAATTACCCTCCCCAGGTCTCTAGGTAAAGAGATTCAATTTCTAATGCTCTCAGATAATGGCCAAAAATAGACAATCCCATATACACTCAGAACATACTAAAGAACTCATGGCAGTTAAAAGTAGAAAAGAGTGAGCCAAATTTGGTCGCTGCCTGAGCAAAGAAAAACAAAATAAAAATCTGCCCAATTATTCCTCAGGATCAGTCGCAGCAGAAGGTCTTTTAGGCAGCAACATCAGATTGTTTTGTGTCATCTTTTATCACTGTCAAGCTGTAACCAGGCCTCTTTTTCTGTATTTTAAAAATATTTGCCTTATCAGCTTTAACCCTAACCCACATATTTATGCCATTCTCCTGTAGTGTGAATAACAATATAGGAAAGTGTTAATTTTCAGCTTTCAGTTCTTTCTGAAGAACTACTGAACAAGCAATAGAGTTAATTCTTTTGCAGGAATCAAGTGGCATAATGTGTTATGTTTTTGTTTTTGTTCAGTTTATGTAGAATTTGGTTTTACATATTTAAGCAATTACTGGCTCATACAGAGTTCAATAATGCCATAATTTACTAATAAAATGTCTTAATTACTTTTGTATCCATTTCTACACAGTTTTTTTTTTTTGTTTTGTCATTAAACAATGTCAAATCTGGGAGGTTGGCTTCAAAGACATATAGTGTGAACATTAAAAGAGAGATTGAAAATGAGACACTCCAGATTTTTTCTTTAGAGGGTGGATGTGATTGATAAAAGAACAATGCTTTAGCTCTGAATAAATAGTCACATGCAGTATAAGTTACAAGAAAGAAAAAGCTGTCATGCCTTGCAAGGCTGCTCATTTCATCTCAAAGTGGCATTTTTGTTTCATTTTTGAAAATGTGTAGCATTTATGGATGAAGATGTCATGAGCCTAGGGCATTCTCCTAATTCTTCAAACTGATATTTTATGCAAGTGGTTTTAATTTGTGATACCATAAACAGATGTTACAGTTTTAGCTAAAAGTAAAAGGCCCCTGTCACACCAAGTGGCGTATAAAGTAAAGTAACCCCGTCCTGCCAAGTGGCGTATAGGGAATATGGTTTAGTGACCATAAATTTTACAGACCTACAGCACCTGATTTTTTGGGTAATGTGGTCGGTATTATGCCTGTGCCACTTTACTTTCCCAGAAAAAAATCCGGTACCCATTAAAGGCTGGGTGAACCCAGAAGCCGTCGGTTGGGATCGAACCTTATTCCTTGTCCTTTGTAGTCCAGTTCACTAACCACTGAGCTATTGCTACTCCCAAATTTTTAGCTAAACTAAATGTTTATGAATGAATGATATTTTAGTAGTCAATGAGAGTATGCCTGAGAATATTCCAGTATGCAACATTTAATTTTCATCACCATGTGCCATACCGGTTGGCGTAATGTCCTTTCACAATCTTCTATCTACAGTGCATCGTATCAGTTCTGTTGTTGACTGTTTTCCATGCCATGACATTAAGCTATCTGGTATTTTCTCTCTTTGTCATCTGTGATCCCTCTTTCCTTGTATTTTGCCAGTTGTAACCAAGTATTCCAACTTTCCTCTTCTCATGATGTGCTCAAAAAATGTTGATTGTTTCTTTCTGATGTTTTTTAGGAGCTCCCTTTTAGTGCTGGCCTCTTTGAGAATTCATTTCATTTTAGCCACTAAATTTCTAAAATTTTAAGACACCTATTCTTCCTATCAATTTTAATGTATAATAGAAGAATCGTGTTTTTATCTTCTTGGAATAACACATATGAGCAAACCAACTGAAGCATCAACGACAAACAGCTGTGCTTAAGGCATATGGAGAGGTTTTGTGTTAGTGCTCCTATTTTGTAAATGAATATTAGCACATTTTATGGGTGCTGTCTGTATTACACCATACTGCCCTACTTTCCTTGAAAAATCCAATATCCATTTAAGGCTGGGTGAACCTAGGAGCCATTGGTTGGGATCAATCCTGACCTCTTGTCCTTAGTAGTCCAGTTCATTAACCGGAATTGTGTTTAACCAATACTAAACTACCATTAAAATACATATTTTGCACCATCTATTGAAAAGTATTTCTGCCTGCGTTGTGGTAGCTATGCTACTGTGGAGAAAAAGGGATCACAATTGTTGAAATGACATGTCTTTAAAAAAATATTTAATGCGACATTAAAAAACAAAATAAGAAATGAGGATATCAGGATAAGAGTGAAGGCAACAATACCAGTCCTGAGTAACATCCAAAAGACAAAGACATAACATTAAATGGTTTGGGCATATAACACAGTTAGTGGACAAGCAGCATCCCATAGCAAGTATTAACAACCAGATGCAACAACAAAAGATGCACTTGAAAAGCTCCCAAAAGATGGACTAGTGAAATATCTGACACGAAACAAAACATGTATGAGGCTAACTAAAGAGAACTGCCAGGAGCACTCAATTTTCCTGCAACAATGAAAGGCAATAGAGGATAGAGAACAAGACATTTTAAAATGACGGAGTGTCTAAGGTCTGGCCAAAATGCAATCAAACCAATTTTGTTTGTCAGTAATATTCTTATTGTTCTGTTCCTGACTATCTTCCATGCCACAATTTTAAGCTTTTCAGTATCTTCTTGGCGGCTGCTGAGTCTGGATTTAGGGCTCAAGAACAATCAGGAACTATAACACAATATTACAACAATCTTGCATTGATATAGGCCGACAACAACTATTTGATACATGATAGAAAATTATTCATCATCATCATGTACCATGCCGGTTGGCGTTGGTGATCATGTCCCTCCACAATCTTCTATCTACAGTGCATCGTATCAGTTCTGTTGTTGACTGTTTTCCATACCATGACACCAAGCTATCCAGTATTTTCTCTTTTTGTCGTCCACGATCTCTCTTTCCTTGTATTTTGCCAGTTGTAACCAAGTTTTCCAACTTTCCTCTTCTCATGATGTGCCCGAAAAATGTTGATTGCTTCTTTCTGATGTTTTCTAAGAGCTCCCTTTTAGAAAATTATTACTTCCTAAAATTCTTCATAAAACATGTGAATATGATATATATATATATATATATATATATATATATATATATATATATATATAATTATTCTTATAATTTGTTTGGGTCTGAATCTAAAAAGCAGACAGGATAACATTAATAAGACATTTAATCTCTTCCTTACCTCCACAATCCATTTGTTTAAAATTCCCAACATTATTTGCAAAATTGGCATTTGGTATCTAATTTAGAAACAAAAAGACTCATTTAAATCTATCTATCTGTTGATCTTTCGAGCCGTAGCCGGCCCATAGGACACAGACGTAGATACTCCTTCTCTTATCTAAATTTTTATACTAACAGTTTTCAATCCTTCAAAGGAATTTTTTTTCAAATCTCGCCACTTGTCTCTGTTCTGTGCAAGCAACTTTATCATTGAATAAGCCGATTCCTGCTGCTCTTGCCTCTCTGATCAATGATGTTCTCAGTGTCTCTCTGGGTCGACCTCTTTTCCTCCCACCTGTTTCCCACATGAGAGCTTTTTTTGTTATTCGGTTATTATCTCTCATCATATGTCCAATATATGACCATAGCATAATAACCAAAGTTTACAAAAGACAAAGTTCATTTATGAAAAAAAAAAACTTGGTTATTGGAAAACAAATAGCCAAAAATTGAAAAATAAAAAAATGGTAAACAGATATCTCAACTGTTATAAGCCTACATTTATTTTAGTTTTAATTGCTGAAGGGGAAAAGGTGAATTTAACTGCCCACGTATAAGTGAACAACTATATTAGAGATAAATTTAAACAGAAGAACACATGAAACCTAGTTAGAACAAGAAAAGCAACGCAACATAAGCTTGGGAATCTCTCTCTCTCTCTCTCTCTGCGATCAAGACTCAATCAGAGTAGGATTCCAGACTCTCTCATGAAGTCAGCTGTCTGTTTAAGCGAATCGATCGCCCCATATAGTTTCTCTTCCAGGGAGTTGGGCGTGGACCACATTGCTCTTTTCAGGTCTGTGTACTGGGGGCAATCCTGTATAACATGTTTTGTAGTCATATTATCCAGTGTACAGTGGCATAGGCTGGTTGTACCTATTTTGAATTTGGTGAACATGTGATTCCTCATTCTATTGTGGCCAGTGCGTTGGCGAAATATGATGACTTGATCCCTCCTTGATAGTTGATGGTATCCGTCCCTCTCGTTATGCTTTGGGTGTTCTCGTTTCCATTTTTCATGGTTCTGACCTTTGAGGATGGATTTGGCTTCATCATAACTGACGGATGGTTCTCTTGGGGTAATCTCCTTCCCTCTTTAGCTAATTTGTCTGCGCGTTCGTTTCCGTGTATAATGCAGTGTGATGGTATCCACTGAATGACTACTCTCAGAAAATTATTGCATAGTTGGTCCAGGGTTGTTCTCAAGTCATCTAGTCCATTGCTCTTGGGGCTTTTTAGAGCTGATAGTACTGACAGTGCATCAGTCAGAGTCACCAATTTATTGTGCATGTTATTTTTGTGTTGAGTAGCCAGTGTTGCAGCATCTCTGAGGGCCTCAGTTTCTGCTTTAAAGTTATCTGAGAATTTCCCAGTAGCTATTGACTTGGTGATCTCGTCCTGGTTATTCAGCGTCAAGAACACACCACCCCCTCCATTTCTGGTGGCATTTGTAGCTTGGGCAGATGGTGCTCGTAAGCCTGGGAGGGCCGACCATCTAAGGGCAGAATTCCCCTACAGAAAAGACAATCTGCTGCCTTGCAGGAAAATTTGGTGCAATCAAAGGCTAAGGAAAGCAAACCTGAATAAAATGCTGGCTGAAATCGGATGCACAGGGCCACTGGCGCAGAACACAGTGCAACGTTTTAACAGGTAGTCAATCAGAAAGCTTGGGAATGAGGTAAGGGGAAATAAAAAAAAACTGTTAGGACAGCAAAGGTCGTCAATTAATGAAACATTATAAAGGTCGTTGAAGGAATCAACACCAGCAGACACGGCACATGATGATTAACTAAAAGGACAAGACAACGAATCTGACCTTTGATATTACCAGCTCTGGCCTTCTTGTATAAGCCTTTCACATCCCGCTGCTCACAAATCTCTATAGGAGTATTCACATAACACTCAAAGAACTTCAGTCCAGCACTCTCGTGGAGACTGCGAGCCTTGTCACGATCCTGTTGAAGAGAAAGCGTTAAATTATCTCCCCATTTTCAAAATCACTTCATCTGCTTTCACCAGACCTCTTCATTGAACGCCAGTTTAAAAAAAAAAAAAACCCTGGTTGGTGAAGTTGCTCTGTGTTTGGTTAATAGTAGAAGCGATATCTGTCATGTAGAGTTCTTGATTAGTTGAGTTATGCTGATTCCAACGACAACAGCTTTGCAATAGAGCTATCTAAGTCGGTTCTCTCACGTAGGATCAAAGTCTAGAGAGTGATGGATATTTTAAAGTTCTTTATTCCGTATCTTATTTATTACACATTTCTCACAATGTTCATTTGTATCCTCTAAAACTACTGTGTTACGCAGGGATGTATTGTTTATTCCTTGCTATGTGGAGTTGCCATGGGCTTCACAATGAAGAAATGTTGCACTCGTAACAAAGGCATCGAATAGATACATGGAGGCCAGTTGGAGGACATCGACTTTGCTGATGACTATGTCGCAGCAACCAGATAAAAACGATGCAAGAAAACAAAAATGCGCTGTCATCAACAGTCAGTAAAATAGGGCTTGATATCAATTATGAAAAGGCTAAAGTCATGAAAAGTTTGGTTTCAACAGATGAAAGGATATACATGGAAAACAAACCAGGGGAAGAGTTGTTCGATCACTATTTATCTTGAAAGTCAACTTGATCGGGAAGGGGATACAAGTAAAGAAAGTAGAATCAGAATAGCGAAAGCATCAATATCTTTCAGAAGCCTTGAAAAGTTGTGGAAATCAAAACTCATCAGCACAAACACAAAACTTAGACTATCCCAATCAAACGTACAATCAGCCCTTACGTATGTATACGTGAGATTGAAAACCATAAAAGACATAGGAACAAAACTGAACGAGTTTGAAAATAAATGTCTAAGGAGAATACTTGGTATAGCGTCGAATGAATTCAAAACAAATGAGGAAATTAGAGACATCGCCAATCAACTACTAATATCTTCAGCAATCAAGAAAAGACAAATGACATTTGTTGGACATGTGACGAGAAGAGACGATAATCGTATTCTGCGACTGACTTAACAAAAACCAAAAAAACTCAGTAGACCGATGAGTCGACATTACGCTAGACATTGTGTCAGGTATCACTTCTCTAAATACTCGGAACGGAAAGGGAATACTAGGTTATCTCTTAGTTTATTTACTATTTCCCGCGACTTTCACTTTAGATCGAACCTGTCTCTACCTGTATTCATGAGTAGCATAACGATGGAGGTGATGGCAGTGACCAGGGCATTCAGCTGGTTATAGTCACAAGACTACACCCATGCCTACATGCTGAGTGATTCGATGAGCATGATAAGAAAAGTGGAGGCGGGCTCTGTAAGCAGCCAATAGGTAGAGTCATTGCATTAGTCAAAAATACGTAAGGCCACCCTTGCCTAGGTCCCTGGACGTGCGGGAGTACGGGCAAATGAAAAGGTGGGCAGGTTGGCTAGCTGCACTGTCGTTGAAGACAGTCAACCAATGGATCGGGCAGACACCATCAATGCCCTCCGAGATGTGGGAAAGACACAAGACCGACAACCATAAGTCCACGTCACTCCTTCGGATGAAAGAGATGGGAGTTAAGATGGGCACAGCCAGAAACGAATAACTTAGTGCACGTATAAGAAGACTAATCAACCAACACAGAACTGGAGTCGTCAGTCCCTGGACAGTTCGGGATATGCTGAGGAGGGGATCTGAGCACCTGTGGACATGTTCAGAGTGCAATGATGATGACCCGCAAATAACTCAATAACTCTATTCATCTTTATTTTCTCTCATGCCTTTGTTTGTTCTGTCACAACGTGTTTATCTTTTCTTTAAGTTACAAGGCATGGCTAGTCAGATATTGTATAATGTAATGAAGTACACTGACTCTAGTTTGAAATCAGTGACAGCCATAGCAGCTTCTTCAAAAATGGAATAACATTTGTATTATAATTCGCCAGAACGGTACCGAGTTCAAACAATGAAATGTCAACTCTCCCAGATAAAACATCGTATATCCTACATTTCTCTCTCATGCCATCTACAATTAATGTCCATATTTAAATGTAAACCCACTTACAATCCAAGTCACCTACATTACCTGATTAGTAAATATTCCACGAAGCACCGCTCCGTCGAGTAGTGATCAATTACAAATTAACAAACTATGCAGCTCTGATGACTTCACACGTACAAAAAGATTATACTCTTCAAATCAGAGTCAATCTGTCCGGTCTCTAAATGACGATTTGTCTGAAGACAAACCTAAACTACTGTACCGTGAGTTTCATTAAGTTTACCTTTTGCTGTGCACTGTCTTTCGCACTCCAATCTTGTTGACTTTTTCGTGAACCCCACTCACTTCGAAAACAACTTCTCCAACTTTATACTTTAATCTTTCTATTTATAGCTAGCGTCCCCCTTTCAAAGCTTTAACAATTATGCCATCTTCAGCGTTCCCCTCACTTTTGATATTGTTAACCCAATACATCCGACTTCAGCGCGCACCAGTTTGCTTTCCTCTCGATTGCGTGGCTAGACTGGTTAGTTTGATACCAGTCTACATGAGGACGTCAAGTAGGATCTTTATCAGTTTTGGTTCAACTATCCTGATGCAATGCAGTCAGCTATGAGTCATTGACTTCTTATTGTCCCGGTGCCATTGAGTGTCCCCCAAACGTGCTACAATTTTGTGGAGCAAAAACACCGACTCAGCTGTTGACGCAACTTTCATTCCCTTGTATTTCAGATCTACATCGAGCACTTGAGTTTTGTGGTTTTCTTAAATCTTACATATGGCCTTGCATGGTATGACATCTCAAGGTCTACGTGGACAAACCAATGAGTTATTTGCAGGTCATCATCATTGCACTCCGAACATGTCCATAGGTGCTCAGATCCCCTTCTCAGCAAATCCCGCAGTGTCCAGCGACAGACAACTCCAGTTCTGTGTTGGGTGATAAGTCTTCTTACACGGCCACTAAGTTTCTCGTTTCTGGCTATGCCCGTCTTAACTCCCATCTCTTTCATCCGAAGGAATGACGTGGACTCATGGTTGTCGAAGTCCTGTGCCCTTCCCACATCTCGAAGAGCATTGATGACGTCCGCCCGACCCATTAGTTGCCCGTCCTCAACGACAGCGCAGCTAGCCAATCTTTCCGCTCTTTCATTTCCCCGTACTCCCGCATGTCCAAGGACGTAGACAAAGGTGACCCTACTTATTTTTTACTTCTGCAGTCACTCTACCCATTGTATGCGTACAAAGCCCATCTCCTTTTTTGTTAATCATGCTCATAGGATCACTTAGTATACAGGCGTGGGTGTAGTCTTGTGACTCTAACCAGTTGAATGCCCTGGTCACTGCCATCACCTCCATCGTCATGCTACTCGTGGTCATAACGTATGCACCACTGCGGGCAAACAATTTTATTTGGTAAGGGATGTTTAAATGCTTATAATTAAACAATTATTGTTTTATATACATTCTTGAGAATATATTAACACCGTAACAAAAATATAATACATAATATATATAATAACAAGCAGCAGTGAATTGGTAAGCACTTTGCTAAGAACAAAATATGTATTATAACAACACAACATAACAGTCAGACCAATAATTATTTTGTAGACAATTGGATTAAGGATAACAAACTCTTGCAAATCAGTTTAAATGACCTTCGTCACGTGAGTGAGAGATGACAAAGATCAGTTTTACTTATTCTTTGCTCTCGCAGATTCTATGTGCTTCTTCTGTTCTAAAAAGCAACTCACTCACAGATTATAAATGCCTCTATTATGCAAGAAATGTTACTCACTCACAGATTATAAATGCCTCTATTATGCAAGAAATGTTACTCACTCACAGATTCTAAACGCCTCTATTATGCAAGAAATGTTACTCACTCACAGATTCTAAACGCCTCTATTATGCAAGAAATGTTACTCACTCACAGATTATAAATGCCTCTATTATGCAAGAAATGTTACTCACTCACAGATTATAAATGCCTCTATTATGCAAGAAATGTTACTCACTCACAGATTCTAAACGCCTCTATTATGCAAGAAATGTTACTCACTCACAGATTATAAATGCCTCTATTATGCAAGAAATGTTACTCACTCACAGATTCTAAATGCCTCTATTATGCAAGAAATGTTACTCACTCACAAATTCTAAATGCCTCTATTATGCAAGAAATGTTACTCACTCACAGATTCTAAATGCCTCTATTATGCAAGAAATGTTACTCACTCACAGATTCTAAATGCCTCTATTACGCAAGAAATATTACTCACTCACAGATTCTAAATACCTCTATTACGCAAGAAATATTACTCACTCACAGATTCTAAATGCCTCTATTATGCAAGAAATGTTACACACTCACAGATTCTAAAAGCCTCTATTATGCAAGAAATGTTACTCACTCACAGATTCTAAATGCCTCTATTATGCAAGAAATGTTACTCACTCACAGATTCTAAATGCCTCTATTATGCAAGAAATACTACTCACTCACAGATTCTAAATGCCTCTATTATGCAAGAAATGTTACTCACTCACAGATTATAAATGCCTCTATTATGCAAGAAATGTTACTCACTCACAGATACTAAACGCCTCTATTATGTAAGAAATGTTACTCACTCACAGATTCTAAATGCCTCTATTATGCAAGAAATGTTACTCACTCACAGATTCTAAACGCTTCTATTATGCAAGAAATGTTACTCACTCACAGATTCTAAATGCCTCTATTATGCAAGAAATGTTACTCACTCACAGATTCTAAATGCCTCTATTATGCAAGAAATGTTACTCACTCACAGATTCTAAACGCCTCTATTATGCAAGAAATGTTACTTACTCACAGATTCTAAATGCCTCTATTATGCAAGAAATGTTACTCACTCACAGATTCTAAACGCTTCTATTATGCAAGAAATAGAACTCACTCACAGATTCTAAATGCCTCTATTATGCAAGAAATGTTACTTACTCACAGATTCTAAACGCCTCTATTATGCAAGAAATGTTACTCACTCACAGATTCTAAATGCCTCTATTATGCAAGAAATGTTACTCACTCACAGATTCTAAATGCCTCTATTATGCAAGAAATGTTACTCACTCACAGATTCTAAATGCCTCTATTATGCAAGAAATGTTACTCACTTTCATTTCAAACTGTCATTACCCCAAGTCTTACCGCTCGTTGCACAAACTTTCATTTCTCCAAGGCTTACTTACTTCTCATTGCAAACTATCATTACTCCAAGGCTTACTTCTCGTTGTACAATCTCTCATTACTACAAGGCTTACTTACTTCTCATTGCAAACTATCATTACTCCAAGTCTCACTTCTCGTTGTACAATCTCTCATTACTACAAGGCTTACTTACTTCTCGTTTTACAAACTCTCATTAGTTCAAGTGTAACTCACTTCTTGTTTTACAAATTCTACTACCTCAGTCTTACCAAAGTCTAACCTAACTATCGTTAATCAAAGTTGACTCTATCTGTTCTATCAGATTGATCCACAAGTTTTTGTTACTCAAAGTTAAACCCACCTCTCTTAGCTTAAGTTCTATTTAGTGCCTCATTGCAAGTTCTTTTATCAAAAGTTCTATTCATCTTTCTTACATCCTAAGTTCTTATAACCTAAGCTTTAATTACCTATCTTCTAACATGTTCTACCTACCATATCTTATCCAAAGTGAGAGTTAACTACATGTCCTTTATGTAGTTATGAACATAAAACCGTTTATAAAAAAAACTTAAAACCGCTTATAAAAAACTCTACTTCCGCTCATAATCAAAGCTCTTTAATACCTCTCTTATTCTAGATGTGTATTTTTTTATGTTCTAAGTTCTATTGACCGCCGTTATTTCTCCCCTTTTTGTATTCACCCGACGACTATTTCGGGAATGGATTGCCTCCTGCCCCCTTCGTCATTCACATGTGAAAAGGGCGTTAAATGGGCGTACATGCGCTGTGTTGTGGTTTGCAGCTAAGTTGTGGCATATGCAACTTCCGGCCCAACACATCCGACTTCAGCAAAATTTTAGTACCGGGTTGCCTTCCCTCTTTGATCGCTACTCGCTTGACCAGACTCCAAACTGGCTAGTCTGTTTCCTGGAGCACCGCTTGTAGGTGGGGGTAGGGTCTCGATCAGCTCTGTGTCGCTCACTCTTTCTAACGCAGCAGTGATGCAGTAGCTACTTTCAGTCCAGCAGGGTTCAGGCAAAGAAATGCACATAAAGGAATAAAATTGCGAAGCTGCAGGAAAGCTAATTGTGAGGATAAATGTAAAAAAAAATAGATATAGAAAAAATATATAAAAACGGTATGGTTAAAGCTTCACGTTTCTGTGGACAACACAAACCAGAACGACGTTTCGGCTCAATAGGCCTTCAACGGGAACAAACATACAACACATATACAAACATGTGTTTAAAATAACAGATAACTAAAAAATATAATAATTTCGAACTAGAAGAAGAAATAAAAGGAAAATTAAATATAAAGTCTTCCCTGTATTTGTATGTCTGATGTGTCAAAAAGGAAACATACTGTTAGTGCGCACGGGGCATCTTTCATCCCGACCTTCGTTATAACCAATTTTTAAAACTCGGCTTTAGAATGTTCTTACTTCATTACTACACGCAATTTAGAATCTATTTACCTCTCTGAAAGGACTGATGAAAGCAGTAATGCACACAATGCCCCCATCAGCAAACAGTTTTGCAACCTCTGAAATCCGGCGAATGTTTTCCTCCCTGTCCTCATGAGTGAAGCCCAGATTTTTGTTAAGGCCATGCCTAACATTGTCTCCATCCAAGCTGAAAAATATTGTCAAAAGAACTTTAATTTATGAGTGTCCGTGACTTATTTCTATTTTCTTTTCATGGTCACAGGTCGACCAAAACAGTCAATAGCTGGTACGCTTTGTAGCATCTTATAGGACAACAACATAATTTCTTCACTTCGTGGTCATCTTTGGCAGTCCCATAAATGGACTACAATTTCTTTTTCCACTGTTCTCTGCCAGGTTGTCCTTAGTAAGTCTAACCTTCTTTCAAGTGGAGTGTGAAATGAATTCCAAGTTACCACCATACCATCCACATAAGGAGAATATGGTATTAAACATATTTCCTATGATTATTGCCACAGTTAATGGTGATTTGATCAGCACCACACCAGGCCTCCGGTGATTTAGATATATGGTCATACCAGTGGCGTATTCTCTTTGCTACTGTGGCTAACGCCGGTAGTCTGAACATATTAGCGAAATACAAAAGGAAATGATAATTTATTATATTTTTTTCATAATTATATTACAAATTTTCGAATATTCTATTACACATTTCGTATGCCAATATGATTTATTTGCTTTGATTTGCATTTATTAAAGCAAGGTTTTCACATGGCCACTATAACGATTGTGAATGAAACCGAAACTACTCAAGATAGTACATGAAACCGATAATAAGCAGCGGTACAGTTCTCTTCTCTCCGACTTAGAATTAATGACCTTGACATTCAAAAATTCATGTTAAAATAATACGGCGAGAGCTACCGCTAGAGGAATGTTGTTTCATGGGTTATTTTTAGCTCTAGCCAATCAGAAGCGTCACAAAGTGAAAGTGGAAACTATGTCTGATTACCGGAACTTCCTAAACTATTTATAGCTACGTTATGCGCGTCAGCATCTGTAGAAAGAACTTTGTCTGCTCTCAAGAGAATCAAATCTTATTGTCGCTCAACTCAGACACAAGAACGCTTATCTGGTTTGGCAATAATGTCCACTGAGAAATCATTCCTTCAGAAACTTAGAAACCAACCCAACAGTACTTTCAATGGCAAAGTCATCGAGACATTTTCGACCCAAACAAGACGGATAGAGTTTACATATAAATAAGTAAGTAATTTAAAATGTAGTGATGTCATTAGCAAATATTACTTCATGTTAGCTTACTGAAAATCAATCTATCTATCTTTCGTTCGCCCGAAGTATTGTCTATATCTGCAGTGTCGTTTTCTGTATACATTTTACTGTTGTTTGTAATTCTTGCAGTGGCCCATATAGTTTTGTCTGTAGTGTTGTATCTATGGGCTAATGGATTTTCCTCAGTCTACTATATTCAGTGCAGTCTTGAAGTATGTGTTCAGCAATCTGGGGCGCCTGTCCACATGTACAAGTAGTTGAGGTGCCGATTTTGAATTTTGTATACATGTGACTATGGAATCGATTGTGTCCTGTTCTTAGGCGTATAATGATAACTTGATCATGTGGATTCATATTATGAAAGGCATCCTGATTTGGCACTTGTAGTCCTCTGATTGATTTGATTATCTGTTTCTTATGATGGTATGTAACTGGTGTATCTAGTTGTGTGCCTGTTGAACCTTCCTTTGCCAACTGATCTGCTTTCTCATTTCCTGGTATTCCACAGTGAGATGGGATCCACTGCAGGGCAACCCTGTGGTGCATGCAGAGTTCAGTCAATAAGGTCTGCATATGTGGCAATTTTCTGGATTGTAGTGCCTGGAGTACTGATCTTGCATCTGTCAAAAACACTACAGGCTGTGGGCTAGGATTACTGATCAGCAGTTTTTCTATTGCCAACTTTATTGCTTGTATTTCTGCATCATAATTGTGACAATATTTCCCTGTTGCTATTTTATTCATATCCCTAGTGTTATTTGGGTACTCTATATATGCACCTGCTCCCCCATTCTTTACTACATTCTGTGCTGATTCATCTGTGTACACACGAATCCATAGGTCTTGTGGATATTCTTCATCCCGGAAACTGAGAGTTTTTCGCTGTAGACTATTCTGTTCCTCCTTGTCAACTATTCCTTTCATTTCTGTCTGTATTTGAACTGATAATCCTGATTCATCTGTCCAGGGAGGATGTTCTGGTATGGGCAGTAGGGGGTTAACAACTCTTGGCATGTCTGGTGTTTGTCTACCAATACGCTTGGCTTGGTGTATAAAAACTACTTCTCTTAAGTCGTCCCAATGCAAGATTTTGGAATCGCTCCTTCATTGGATGCCTCGGCATGCATGCAAATTGTTCTGCCTGTATCAGCACCTTTGTGCCCCTCCGTTCTCTCAGTGCTGGTATCCACCACAATTTCTCCATCTCCAATATTGGTGTTGATTTCATTGCTCCTGTGATGACCCTAAGTGCCTGGTTTTGTACTTTATCCAGTTCTTGCAATGTGGTGTTTGATGCTGAGCACCATGCGGATGATCCATATTCTAAATGTGGGCGTATACTCTGTTGGTAAACTTTACTGAGTATTTTCCCACTCGCACCCCACGTGGTTCCACACAGCTTTCTTAGAATAGCCAATTTCCTCCTTGCTTTTTGGGTTGCCTTATTTATCTGCTGTTTCCAAGATAGTTTGTTATCAAATGTAACTCCGAGATATGTAGCTTGTATGTCTTCTTTCACAGGCTCATTGTTTATGTAGATGGTTCCTGCTTTTTGTTTTGGGGAGAGAGAGAAAAGTGTAGTACTGCATTTGTCTGTATTGATACTGATGCACCATCTATTTGTCCATGAATTTAGTGCCAGCATAGCTCTTTGTGGGTGTCCAGTTAGCGCAATCGATAGGCGGTTGGCTTACCACGGCAACAGCCGGGGTTCGTACCCTGGCGAGGACACCTGGGTTTTACTAATTCCCTAAAAATTAGTGGGAGCCGCGATAGCTCAGTGGTTAGTGAACTGGACTACTACGGACAAGGGGTAGGGTTCGATCCCAACCGACGGCTCCGGGTTCACCCAGCCTTAAATGGGTACCGGATTTTTTCTGGGAAAGTAAAGCAGCACGGGCGTAATACCGACCACATTACCCCAAAAATCATGTGCTGAAGGTCTGTAAAATATAGGGTCACTAACACCATATTTCCCTATACGCCACTTGGCGTGACGGGGGGTACTTTACTTTTTACTTTTATAGCTCTTTGTAGCAATTTGGAGGCCACTGGTGCATACTCCTCTGTGCACCACATTACCAAGTCATCTGCATACATTGCCACTTTGATGCCATGTGGTAGTTCAGTAACTAGGTCACTGATGTAGATCAGAAAAAGTGTTGGAGATAGTACCCCTCCCTGTGGGACACCATGGCGCAGTAAGACCTTCTTACTTTTAAGACCATCCAGTTGCACTCTGGCTCTCCTATTATGCAGGTATGCTTTGACCCATTTGTACATCCTGCCATCTACTTCATTATTTCTCAATTTCTTCAAAAGCCCTTCCTTCCATACCTTATCAAATGCTTTCTTTAGGTCTATCAATGCTGCTAGTACCAGTTTCTTTTCTTGAAACGCATCCTCAATTTCCTGGGAAAGATAGGCTGCCTGATCTTCGGTAGAGTAATACTGCCTAAAGCCTGCTTGTTGTGGGACAAGGAGATTTTCACTTTCCAGGTACCACTGCAGTCTGAGATTGATTATACGTTCCATTGTTTTACACAAACAGCTTGTAAGGCTGATTGGTCTATAGCTGGATGTCGTTGAACCATCTTTTCCTGGCTTTAGTAATGGTATCATAATTGCTTCTCTCCATGCCTGTGGCACCCTACCTGTGATCCAGCAAATGTTGTAGATCTGCAGTAGTTTTGCTTTAGCTGCAGTTCCCAAGTTCTTAATCATTTCATTGGACACTCCATCACTACCTGGTGACTTTTTCATTTTTAATTTGGATATTGCCAGCTCTAGCTCTCTTTGTGTAATGGGTATTTCCATGACTTCATGCGCGGTCTCTTCTTGTCTTGCATTTTGTTGTTTTAAACGGGTCTCTTGTCGTTTCTCTAGGCTAATTTCAATATTATTGTCATTTACAAAGGAGTCTGCAAAGTGATTTGCTGCCTGCTTACCTGTTAGGATGTTTCCATCTTTCTTCAGTGTAATTTTGGTGTTCCTTTCTGTACCCTCATCATTCAGCTGCTTTCCAGCTTCTCCATCTGGCTTGTAGTTTAGCCCATTGAAATTTGGCTTTTTCATGCTGATAGTTATTGTGGTGTTCCTGGCAAGGGTTATTTTCTGCTTGCTTTCGAGATGTTTCCATGTTATTGTGCAGTTGCTCTAGTTCACTACTCCAGTATGGTTTGTAGTGTTTCCGTGCCATTCTAGGTATTGTTTCACTGGCAGCTTGTATTATTAGTCTACTGAATTCATCGACTATTTTGTTGATGTCTCTGTCTGTATTTATATCTTTAGTCAGTAGACTTGTGTAATGTTGATACATTTTCCAGTCTGCCTTTTTGTAATTCCATCTGGAGAGAGTGCTGCTCTCCCTGACGGCCTCATTTTGCGCCACTAAAAAGACTGGTCGGTGGTCGCTGCCTCCAAGTTGTTTCCCAACAATACGTGTAATATTCCAATCCAGGTCTGGTGGATGGAAAACAAGGTCTGGTGTAGATGTGGTATGCCATGATCTGGAATAGAATGTTGATGGATCTGTTGTCTGGTTTAATAGCATAAGCCCATTGCCATCCTACCAGTTTTCAAGTTCTTCACCTCTCTTGTCCATATGTTCATAGCCCCAGCTCTGTGAATGGCTGTTGAAGTCTCCACATATAATTATTCTTTCTTTTAATGTAATTGTGTCTAGTGTTAGTGGGCGGTCACTCGGACAGTAGTAGTTAAGTAGGTGAAAGTCTGTATTTCCTGTCCTGAGGTGCAGTATTTGATATTCCGCCCCATCTATTTACACTTCAATCTGACATGCATTGATGTTCTTTACAGGTGTCAATATTCCACCCTTTTGTCTGTTTTTTTCTGTCAGATCGGTAGCACTGGTATCCCCTAATCTTCAAGGCTATGTCGTTGTTTAGATGGGTTTCCTGCAAACAGCATATGCTTACTTGTTCTTCATGCAGGATATTTTCTAATTCTATCTTTTTACTGTACCCATCTCTTTTGCTGTTGATGCCTTCAGCATTCCAGTGCATTATTTTGAGTGGTCTTATTTTGGATTGGCCAGTAACTCTATTCTCTCGCCCCCTGACTCCACAGAGCGGTTGAGAAGGACATCCAGTAAAAGAGGTTGGGCCCTTTTGAGGCTGAGGGCCCTGCGCTGCACCTGCCTGAGTGTCCATCACAGGGCGAGTGCCATATTGATTTGTGGTTATAGACATACTTCCCATTGTCGTGAGTGCGTGGCATCCTGATTGTTGTAGTGCGCCTTTTGGCTGGTTGCCTCCGACTTCAGCACTTAGACTTGCTAGAGCAGACTGTGGTCTTGCTCGGGTGTAGGAAGGCCTGGCCAGTCTTGGTTTTCAGTCCCTGGTGACTGTTAAGCCTCATCCTCACGACAAGGAGCTGGCCTTGATGAGGCCTACATAATATAATGTATTTATTTATTCATTATGTCAGCGATAGCCCAGACCACAAAACCAGTATACGCCACTGGGTCATACTAATACTTTCCTTTGTATGAATGGTTGTCCGGTAGTTTCCGTATGGATCTATCAGTAGAGTCATAATCATCATCATTATGTACCATGCCTGCTGGCGTAGATGATCAGTAGAGTTGCCAGATGTAAAAAAGTAGTAACATTTTTTTTTAAGTTAGCATTCCCTCCATGCCTTGCTAGACACATTGGTAATATGGCGTTAGTGACCATATTTTCCACGACAAACGACACTTTTCAAGGTGACGTGGTTGGTGCCATGTTTTGTCGCTTTTACTACCAAGAAAAAAAAAAATCGATGGTACCCATTTTTAGAGGCTGGGTAACCCCGAAATCTTGTCGGCAAAAACATTCCACTACTTTTGGGAATTTAACCCGGAAACTTCTGATGAGGAAGCGAGGACACTCAGACACCGATGCTCCAACAAAGTCAAGTTTGTCAGACGTTGTCATTTCAACAGAAAAAAAAATAGAATTCAAAAAGTAATTTTTCACAAAAAATAAGGGCACGATAATGTGACGCTAAAAAAAATATACAAATGTCTTTGAATGCAAATATCACAGAAGTATAGTCAAAACATCATGGACGGGAACACATTTCAAACATTTCAGTTCTGCAAGTATTTAAAATTCCATAAAATTGGTTGATAAAATATTTTGGTTATGTAAAACATGATGACAAGCAAGAAATATGTACTAGATATGAATATCAAAAAGACTAAAACTATGATCATAAACAAAGAAAATTCTCAAGACCTACAATTAAATATCAAAGTTGAAGGAATACATATAAAGACAGTTCAGAACTACAACTACCTGGGACATACTATAAAACAGTGATGGAAAATGTACAACTGAAATAAATAAAAGAATAGGTATGGCAAAAAGTAATTTCAATGCCATGAAAAATATACTAACATCAAAACAAATAACAACAGGGCTAAAATTAAGAATAGCAAAATGTTACATCTTCTCAATATTCCTGTATGGTGCAGAAACAAGGACATTAGACCAGAAAACAGAACAGAAAATTTAGGTCTTTGAAATGTGGATTTACAGAAGAATAGGTAGAATTGGATGGAAAGAAAAGAAAACAAAAGAGGAAGTTTTAGAACGACTAAGGGTGAAAAAAGAACTACTAAACACAATTAGAGCAAGACAAATGAAATTTTTTGGTCATGTTAAAAGACACAACAGTCTAATAAAAGTAATATTAGAGGGGAAAATACAGGGTAAAAGAGGCAGAGGCAGACGAAGACTAACATGGACGAGTAACATCAAAAGATGGACAAGTCAGCCTATGACAATCTGCACCATCAAAGCAAGAGACAGAGTGGAATGGCGCTCCATGGTAGCCAACCTTCGATGCGGAGAAAGCACCCAATGATGATGATGAAAACATCATAATGGCCCAGAGAAAGTTATAATGGAGGACACAGTTCCAGGTAAATAAGAGAGAGAGGAAGACCTAGAGAAGATGGGTGCAGCATAGGAGAGTCAAGCTGGGACTGACTGCTACAGGTGCTGGACATCTCGCGCAGGATAGAGAAGACATTGGAGTAGTTGTCATTGGAGCCAATTTCAAACAGTGACACGTTATATGATGATTTTATATTTTCATGTTTTCATGATTTAATGTTTTAATTTATTTTATTGAGGGCATTTAATGGAGTTATCCTCGCTTTAAATGATGCGTATTTGTTGTTTAGGTTGATAACAGTAGATGCTGTTAAGAGTCAGCGAAAGGTTTGATTTACTACCTATTGATTCTAATAGAAAATTGATTCGGACTTCAAACTATTCAGAGTTCGAACGAATTAAATTCGAAGTACGAGACTAGTAATGTGGTATCAGCTGAATCACTTTCATTTTCCTCTAGGGTCGAATACGAGACAGAAGGCGAAGTCATAGTTCTACACGATTGACGATTTGCTGCTAGTTCATTCATATCTGAAGTCTTTGACGATTTACAACTTTTCATATGTTTGTTTTTCTTCTGCGATCACGACTCTTTCAGAGTAGGATTCCGGACTCATGAAGGCAGCTGTCTATTCAAGCGATTCGGTTGCCCCGTATATGTTTGTTAACACTGGTATCCCACAGCAGTGTGTTGAGTTTCGTCAGTTTGTTGAAAGCATTTGAAGCTAGTTCGATGCGTCTCATGACTTCTGATGGTATGTCACTGGATCACTACCCTAAAAATTATGGCACAGCTACGCTAGGGTTATTCTCTATTCATCTAGTTCGCTATTCCTTGGAGATTTCAGCAGCTATTAAAGCTGACAGTAATAATCAAACTAACGCTTTTTTAAAAATTATAATCATCATCATCAAGTACCAAGCCTGCTGGCATAGGTGATCATGTCTCTCCACAACTTTCGATCTCGACAGTTCTTTATCATTTCTGTTGTTGACCTGCCAAGCCATTCTCTTAAGCTGTCTGGTATATTTTCTCTTTGCTTCCCTCTATCTCTTCGTCACTCAATTTTTCCAGTTGTTACAATATATTTCAGCTTTTATCCTCTCATTACATGGCCAAAAAATTATAATTGTTTCTTCCTAATATTGGAAATTAGCTCTCTTTTTGCTTTGGCCTCTTTCAGAACGTTTTCATTACTCTTCTTAGCTGTCCATAGTATTCTCAACATTCTTCTGTAAAACCACATTTCTACAGACTCCAGTGATTTTCTTGTCTGTTGTCCTATAGTCCATGATTCACATCCATATGTTAAGACTGGCTCTACATAACATTAAGAACTCTTTTTCTTGTTTCTGAACTTATATTTTTACTAAAATTATAATATAATCATATATTATGCATTTGCTAAATTATCTAAAACTGTTGGCCAAGAAGGTAGATGCCACTTATTAGATTGGTAGATTGGTATATTTATGATGGTCAGATTATCCTGCTGGGCTTTGTCTGAGCGGAGCTTTGGAGTGTGTTTCCAAAGATTGCAGTCTGCAGCTATTTCTTCTCAGGGTGCAGAGTTTATTTTTTCAGAGTCTTCATGTCACGTTTACACACGTCTACAGGTAGAAGTTTTGAGTGCACTCTAAATATTTTGCTATCTGCTAGTTGTCCATAGAGTATATCTTTTGGTATGCGGCCATCTTTCATATGGTGTACGTGGCCAAACCAGCGTAACTACGTTGTTTGAGCAGCGTATAAATGTTCGGGAGACCTGTGCGAGTCATGACCTCCACGTTTGTCACTTTACCTTACGTCTATTTATCTTTATCACAAACACACACACACACAAATATATATATATATATATATATATATATATATATATATTCATAAATATAAATATAAAGCGTGTTATCAATGTAATATTACATTATGTAGCAATAATTAAGCAACAATGAACTTACCAGTATGCTGGTATGCCATGATTGACAAGATACTCTTCAAGGGCGAAGGAAATTGTGGTCTTCCCCGCGCCAGATAATCCAGTCAACCAAATAGTGCAGCCACGAAATCCTCCCTTTTGGCCAACAGCTTTTCCTCTCTTATCACGTGATACATGGTGTTCTTGATAAACAACGTTGGTAGCCCTTTGAGCAGACTAACGATGAAAAAGTTATTGCAACGATGTGGTAAGAATAACATTAACTTGTTCTAATAATATATTAAAACTTAGTTGACACAAGGTAGTCTAGTATAGTCACATGATACTGTTATCATCAATGGGTTTGCCTGACCATACGAAGACGTCGCTCCTTTACCTTTTTCAATTTCTCGCTGTCATTGTTTTCCTTACCTCATTAAATGTAATCTGTGGATCCTCGTTGTTCTTGTCCCATATACTTCTAGATTGTCTCTTTCCATCTTTTCAGAAAGTAGACCACTCCATTGCGTTTGGTAGCAATTTGACAGTTTCAAAGTGGGTCCTCTGTAAGTTCTGACACTTAATGTTGAAGATTGTAGGACATAGAGTGAACATAAGTTCTGCTCATATTCGGATCGAAAGGACAGACGGACAGACGGACGGATGGATGAATGGATGGATGGATGGATGGATGGCTAAACTTTTCAATAGTTGTATGGTATATTAAATTTCTTGGTACAGGATGACTCATATATCTCTATGGATCTGAAGGCGATTTCACTGTACATACAGTAACGATCAGGTGACAATACACACTCCTGTCTTCGGCCATGTTTTACTGAACGATAGTTTTCAACTTGCCAAGAAGAACAGAAATCAAAAATATCAGGTTGTATCCATTTGTATCGTAGTTGCTGGGTTAATGAACTGTGAAGTGAAGGGATATAACCTGCAATTTTCGTTACCGTTTTTTAGGGTCACCCTTTATTTATAATAATTTTGTTGTTGAAGATGTTATCACATTTCTGTTATTCATCATTAGGTCGCATGTATTTTGCAGAACGTCGCATTCAGCACAGCCAGTCTGAAAGAATATCTTGTCTCTAGCCAGACCTCACACAGAACGTTGCATGCAACACAGCCGGTATGATATATCTCTGTCTCTAGCCAAATCTCCAACAGAATGTTGCATACAATACAGCCGGTCTGATATATCTCTGTATCTAGCCAGATCTCCAACAGAACGTTGCATACAATACAGCCGGTATGATATATCTCTGTATCTAGCCAGATCTCCAACAGAACGTTGCATACAATACAGCCGGTCTGATATATCTCTGTATCTAGCCAGATCTCCAACAGAATGTTGCATACAATACAGCCGGTATGATATATATCTGTATCTAGCCAGATCTCCAACAGAACGCTGCATACAACACAGCCGGTATGATATATCTCTGTATCTAGCCAGATCTCCAACAGAACGTTGCATACAATACAGCCGGTATGATATATCTCTGTATCTAGCCAGATTTCCAACAGAACGTTGCATACAATACAGCCGGTAATGATATATATCTCTGTATCTAGTCAGATCTCCAACAGAACGTTGCATGCAACACAGCCGGTCTGATATATATCTGTATCTAGCCAGATCTCCAACAGAACGTTGCATGCAACACAGCCGGTATGATATATATCTCTGTATCTAGCCAGATATCCAACAGAACGTTGCATACAACACAGCCGGTATGATATATCTCTGCATCTAGCCAGATCTCCCACTGAACGTTACATACAACACAGCCGGTATGATATATATCTGTATCTAGCCAGATCTCCAACAGAACGCTGCATACAACACAGCCGGTGTGATATATCTCTGTATCTAGTCAGATCTCCAACAGAACGTTGCATGCAACACAGCCGGTCTGATATATATCTGTATCTAGCCAGATCTCCCACAGAACGTTAAATACAACACGGTCGGTATGATATATATTTCTGTATCTAGCCAGATCTCCAACAGAACGTTACATACAACACAGTCGGTATGATATATATCTCTGTATCTAGCCAGATCTCCCACAGAACGTTACATACAACACAGCCGGTATGATATATCTCTGTATCTAGCCAGATCTCCCACAGAACGTTACATACAACACAGCCGGTATGATATATCTGTATCTAGCCAGATCTCCAACAGAACGCTGCATACAATACAGCCGGTCTGAGATATCTCTGTCTCCAACCATATCTCCATTCTTAGTTACAACGGATTCCAAATATCCATAGTTTGTTACAATCTAAAGTTCTTCACTGTTGATGATAATTTTGGGTTGGCTTTTTGTTTTGTCAATGGACATTATCTTAGTTTTCTTTATATTTAGATAGAGGCTTTGCTCTTCGCTGTGTTTTTTTTAACACACTCAGGTGTCTGTTTTTTTTTCTGTTAGTCTTCTTCCTCTTCTTTCTTCTTCTATCCTTCCTCTGCTGCCGTTGGCGTCGAGGGGAGAAACAATCCGCGATTCTTTGCTCTTCTGTTGGCCTCTTCTGATGTTATTCCTACTAGTGACTCTAGTATTCCTTTTATCCATCTCTTTCTCGGTCTTCCTCTTAATCTGGCGTTTTCGTAGCGTTTATTTAAGGCTCTTTGAGTCATTGTTAGTTCTTTTTGTCTTGTTATGTGGCCGAACCAATTTATCTGCTGTTTCTTTATGTATTCGATGGCTGGTTCAATTTCGAGTTTCTTCCTCAGGTCAGCGTTTCTTACTCTGTCCCTTAAGCTGTTTCCTGTCATTCTTCTGACACATTTCATTTCAGTGGTCGTTATCTTTCTTATTGTTCTAGAGTCCAGCGTCCAGTTCTGGCACTGATATCTCAGAGTTGGTAGAAAAATTTATTTGTATATTGCCCTTTTTGCTTCCGTAGTTATTGCTTTGTTTTTCAATAGTGCTGATACTTGGCTTTCTGCTAGTGAGTAGAAATATTCAATATGTTGTTTCATATGTCACCTTCTGGTGAAGAAAACATAAGCTCACTTACCTCAAATTATCGTAGTACTTCAACTCTATTTTCAAAACTAAAATTAAGTATACAATTATAAAATTAACTTCATGTTTGCGTGATTAAAATGAGTACTGAAAGGAAAGGGAACCGCGATAGCTCAGTGGTTAGTGAACTGGGCTACCACGGACGAGGGGTAGGGTTCGATCCCAACCGACGGCTTCCGGGTTCACCCAGCCTTAAATGGGTACCGGATTTTTTTCTGGGAATGTAAAGCAGCACGGGCGTAATACTGACAACATTACCCCAAAAATCATGCGCTGAAGGTCTGTAAAATATAGGGTCACTAACACCATATTTCCCTATACGCCACTTGGCGTGACGGGGGTACTTTACTTTTTTTTTTACTGAAAGGAAAAGGAAACACTGTAATGTAAAATATAATGTCGTAGACATGAGCGTAGCGTGTATTGTTGGCACCAGGAAGTAAGTGTAGGTTGTCATTGTCAACGGTCAGACAGGTCAAGTGTTGCTCCCGCTAACTTGCTATTTTTTTGTGTTATTTATTACTACCACTTTTTCTCCTTTAAAACTGTTCCCTGGGCAACCGCCCCTCGGGTCCCCCCCCCCCCCCCTATCCTACGCTACTGGTCACAAGGGAGAGAAGTATTAATTGTCAACATTACTACGACATGAGACTACATCATTTGGCGGTGAGAGAGAGAGAGAGAGAGAGAGAGAGAGAGAGAGAACGAGTGCTCCTCCTCCCTGCTAACATCTACCTCAACTCACTTATCACGTGCCCATTATTTCCCCCTAGTTTATTGGGCAGCAGAACGTCAAGCTGGTCTGGACCCACGTTGACTTCATTGCCCAAGGCACCGCGTTAACCATGTGTGTCGATGATGCTCTCGAAATAAAACCAGCAACTCAGGGAGGAGACGGCACCTAAAATATCACCAATAGGAAGGTGTACCAAGAAAAGCAAACTAAAATTGTTGCATTTATCACATCTGTAGTGTCTCCCAGATGATCTGTTAGGTTGAAGAATAAAGCCCCATGCCCAGTGAAATCGAGATAAATGGTCAAGGCTTTTATTTCAACCCGATTAAAAAAAATGGTACCCTGATTCAAATCGACGTCAACTTTAATTGGAGAACGACAGCTGTGCGAACAGTTATTGAATAGATATGTGAATAATTTAATGATGTTTTGTTTAAACAATCATCATTTTTTGGCCATGTAATGAGAAGAGAACAACTGGAATACATTGTAACACCTGGAAAAATTGAGGGACGAAGAGATAGAGGGAAGCAAAGAGAAAAAAAATACCAGACAGCTTAAGAGAATGGCTTGAACAGAATGTCAACAACATAAATGATAATAACTGTCAAGATCGAAAGTTGTGGAGAGATATGATCACCTACGCCAGCAGGCCCGTTACTTGATGATGATGATGTTTTGTTTGTGTAACATAACTGGAATGTGTCTGTGTTCGACATTATGCAATCTGACATTGCCTTGGGACTACTTCGGGCAAGTAAAATAAAGGTTATGTTACACTTCGAGCTATTCAATTTCAGTGCCAACGTTGACACGTTGTGGTGGGGGGGGGGGGGGGGGGCACATGCCGTGGGATCCACGGTCTAGCTGTAGTGCTGTTGAGTTAACTCTTTCCGTACGGAAGCTTTTTATCAATGCAATGGAAGAGATTTCAGAAACAAAATGTTTCACGGTTTTAAGAATCAATCTATATATTTATATTTATGTAACATATAACATATTATATATGAACATGATATTAGATTTCATCAATACTAAAATGATACAAGACTTGTAAAAAGAATATGTTTTGATGATGGTTCATACTAATGAAATTGGGAGTGACGCACTGTGTGGCGAAACGTACGGAAAGAGTTAAAGTATGGGACAAGCATAAGGTCAGATGTGATAAATCTGTTTTTTATTATCATTCTTATGTTATGAAGTTGTGAGGATAAATTTCGCTCTTTAGTCTGTTAATAATAAGAAATAATAATAAGAGATTATGTTGGTATCACCACATCAATAATAGAAGACTCTAGATGTCGAGCTTTGCAACTATAAGCAATCTTGTCACCAGAAGTGGTTTATACAAAACTTCTGATCGAATCTGCTGTCCATAACTAGTAAACAAATATATGTCACAACCCTATCTTTCAAGAAACGAGACCACAAGATGTAATAGCTTGGCCAAAACCATATGCGGGGAACAGTGACAGATGGATGGCGTAGTGGTAGACAAAGAGAAAAAAAATGATTGAATATATCAAAGATTTGGCAGGAGAAAAAAGTTATAATGATTCAATAAATTGGCACACAAAAAGGAGGAATAGAGAAAGATCTTTAAGAATGCACAGATTTGGCGCCATAAAAACAATAAGAGATAAGAGAGGATAAGAGATCAGGCATGACGTCAGTTTCACGAGATAGGCCATTGCGTTTGGGTTTTCACAGCGTTTATTGAAGGCTTATGATATGAGCCTTTTGTCACATCACGTGGCTAAACCATTTTCTCTGCAGTTTATTTTTGTTTTCAAATGCGAACATTACTCGAGTAGGGCAGGAAGGCAGGCAGGGAGACAGATGGACGGATGGATGGACTGGCAGTTTAGACAGACAGGCGAGCAAGAAATCAGACATACATGACATTTTGGACAGAGACAGACAAAAATGTCAAAGAGACGAGCTGAAGGATGAACAAACATTAGATTAGATTAGAATATACAGACAAACTGGCAGAGACCGAAAGCAGATAAACAGACAGCTAGATAGTCAGTCGTGCAAACAGATATATAGATCTATCTATCTATCTATCTATCTATCTATCTATCTATCTATCTATCTATCTATCTATCTATCTATCTATCTATCTATCTATCTATCTATCTATCTATCTATCTATCTATCTATCTATCTATCTATCTATCTATCTATCTATCTATCTATCTATCTATCTATCTATCTATCTATCTATCTATCTATCTATCTATCTATCTATCTATCTATCTATCTATCTATCTATCTATCTATCTATCTATCTATCTATCTATCTATCTATCTATCTATCTATCTATCTATCTATCTATCTATCTATCTATCTATCTATCTATCTATCTATCTATCTATCTATCTATCTATCTATCTATCTATCTATCTATCTATCTATCTATCTATCTATCTATCTATCTATCTATCTATCTATCTATCTATCTATCTATCTATCTATCTATCTATCTATCTATCTATCTATCTATCTATCTATCTGTCTATCTGTCTATCTGTCTATCTGTCTATCTGTCTATCTATCTATCTATCTATCTATCTATCTATCTATCTATCTATCTATCTATCTATCTATCTATCTATCTATCTATCTATCTATCTATCTATCTATCTATCTATCTATCTATCTATCTATCTATCTATCTATCTATCTATCTATCTATCTATCTATCTATCTATCTATCTATCTATCTATCTATCTATCTATCTATCTATCTATCTATCTATCTATCTATCTATCTGTCTATCTGTCTATCTGTCTATCTGTCTATCTGTCTATCTGTCTATCTGTCTATCTATCTATCTATCTATCTATCTATCTATCTATCTATCTATCTATCTATCTATCTATCTATCTATCTATCTATCTATCTATCTATCTATCTATCTATCTATCTATCTATCTATCTATCTATCTATCTAATATATATAGTCCTTTCGAGCCGAAGACGGCACATAGGGCAGTACCACAATCTCAAAAAACAGAAACCCTATTGTAAATTTTAAAAAACAGCAGGACAGAACATACAAGCACAACTATTTGTATAGACTTAACAAAGAGTGGAGTATACGACGAGAAAGTTATACTTTCAGACGTTTAACAACAGAAAAGTGCATATAATCTCATATGTTTTAAATCAGCGCTTTTGTCACAACATAAGCACAGCTTCCTGTGCTATCGACATCTTTCTGAAACAGGTGTTTTGAATGTTCCATTTGAGTTGTTCTATTTTACCAGTTTTTGTGAGTTAATGTATTTGTAGGAAAGGTCCTGGTTACAATTATCCATATTTTCCACATACAGGATGTAGAGAAACGTGCCTAAATTAGCTTATCTAATTATTAAACAGCTAGTATTCGGTATGTTATAATTGTTCTGTTGCGTCCTATCAAAATGTATTTGAAAATAACGTGATCCAGTGGTTATCAAACTTCCTACAGTCCTATACAGTGTTTCACCAAATTATTAAGATAAAATAGGGTTTCATTATTTATTTTTAATTTGAAAAAAAAAAAAAAAAACTACTCATAGTCATCATCAAGTACTATGCCAGTTTGCGTAAGTGACCATGTCTCTCCACAACTCTCGATCTCGACAGTTATTTATAACTTCTTTTCTTTCTATAACTTCTTTCTTCGTTTCTGTTCTTGGACTTCTGCCATGCCATTCTCTTAAGCTGTCTGGTATCTTTTCTCTTCGTTCCTCAATTGTCCCTGTTGTTAAAATATATCCCAGCTGCTCCCTTCTCATTGCAAACCAAAACATGATGATTATTTCTTCCTAATATTAGAAATCAGCTCTCTTTTGGTTTGGCCTCTTTCAGAACGTTTTCATTACTCTTCTCAGCAGTCCATGGTATTCATTCTTCTGCAAAACCACGCTTCTTCAGCATCCAGTGGTTTTTTTTATTTGTTGTTCTATTGTCCATGACTAAAATCCATATGTTAAGACTGGCTCTACTTAACATTTCAGAACTCTTTTTCTTGTTTCTATTGTTAAAAAAATAGATTGCACAGTAGCTTCCTCATTTTTTTGGAAAGTTGCTTTTGTCTGAGCTATTCTGCATCTCATCTCTGTTGTACATCTTCCATCTTATGTTAACATTGTTCCCATGTGTTAACATTCATTTACTTGTTTTAATATTGTTCCACTTGTCTGTATTGTGCATTGAGGTGATATATTTTCTTTGTTGCTATTATTTAGTCTGTCTTTTCGCTATTGAAGCTGAGTCCTCTATTTTTGCTTTCCTTCACTATAATGTCTAACATTTCTTTGTTGCAACCATTACTTCTGTCTTGTTGCTGTCTTGTTGAGACTGAGTCCTATATTTTGCTCTCCTTCACTACCTCTAACGTTTCTTGAAACTTATTTTCACTCTTAGCGATTCATCATCATCATCATGTGCCTTACCGGTTGGCGTAGGTGATCATGTCCCTCCACAATCTTCTATCTACAGTGCATCGTATCAGTTCTGTTGTTGACTGTTTTCCATGCCATGACACCAAGCTATCCAGTATTTTCTCTCTTTGTCGTCCGCGATCTCTTTTTCCTTTTATTTTGCCATTTGTAACCAAGTATTCCAACTTTCCTCTTCTCATGATGTGCCCGAAAAATGTTGATTGCTTCTTTCTGATGTTTTTTAAGAGCTCCCTTTTTGTGTTGGCCTCCATGAGAACTTCCTCATTGGTCTTTTTATCTGTCCAGGTAACTTTCAAGATTCTTCTGAGAAATCCCATCTCTGTGGCCTCCAATCGTCTTTTCATTTGTTTGTCAACTGTCCATGATTCGCTTCTATAGGTCAGAATTGGTTCTATATAGCACCGATGAACTCTCTTTCTCATTTTTATTGACAGATTTGTTGCATAAGATATTTTTCATTTTCTGAAATGCTATTTTGGCCTGAGCTATTCTGCTTTTTATTTCTGTGGTGCATCTCTTAGGGATTAAGACTGTAAAATCAACATTGCAACAAAAAGACTACTGGACAATTAAAAAAACCCAATTTCTCCAAATGGATCCGAGTATTTCTGCTTCAACTTCTGCTTCTTTGTCTAACACTTTGTTTCGAATTAAGTTGCGTCTTGCGACCCAATGTATTCGTCTTAACCGCTCATTTGTTAAAATTTTGGTTTTAATTGATTTTTTTTTTGGGGGGGGGCGGGGGGGGGGGGGGGGGGGGGAGAATGGGGTGAAGATCCCGGACAGCACTTGGGTTGGAAGCGCTCTGTGATTTAAACTTGACCGATAGCGTTAGTATCAGCGACTAATAGCCGATCGAGATCTTATTTCATTTTCTTGCACTGATTCTGGAATCAGACCAACCAGCCTGGACACCCAGGCAGGGATTAGAGAGGGCAGGTAACTCTGACACCAAATATGTCAAGCTGAAGCTGATGTGTTGGAAAGAAAGGTGTTGATACCGCAGCTTGAAGCACGTTACTACCGTCCACTTACTGATAATTTTTGCGGCGGGTCAGAATGAGGTCAACCTGATCTGCAGATCGAGCATGCTACATTAAAACATTCAGATACAGAACAAAAAGGAAACTCCCCCATTCCCCCCCCCCCTTTCCCCTCCCCCCAAAAAATGGATAAATGGAATCAAAGAAACATTAAGTAAATCTGACATGACAACAACCAAAGCTACACAACTAGCAAAAGCCAGAAGCTGATACATTACTACTTTCTCCTTCCATACACGGCGCGAATAGTTGGGATAAAAGAGAAATAAAAAAAGACTATGATGAGTGATTGTCGGATGAACGTAGGTGTAGGAAGTTTACTTATAAGCAAGCAGTTGTTTGTCGTCGGAGTTGTCTCTGCTACAGAAGCAGTCTCACAGGAACAACTACTTTGCTAGGATCTGTGTCGAGTTGTCCTTTCCTTACAGAGAGGTAAACCGCACGTCAGCCTCTGAGCAAAATTATTAGGCAATTAGAAATCTACTAGTGCCGATGAAGGATGTGTCGGGTTAAATGCCTTATTTGTTGTTATATTTTATTGTTAACGTGCCCGTTTTTTTTGATCTACCGGAGACAACGTTTGACGCGGAAACGGCATTTGTTATTTTAAGTGCAAATTGATAGATTATCATTCTGGCCCAAAAACAGGACATAGGGCAGAAGTCATAGTTGTCCATGTCTGACGGTCAGCCACAACCTGTTTTAGTTCTTAGTTGTTTCTGAGACCCATAGCTGCGCTCTCTTTGATGATGATTCTACGCAGGGTTTCTTTCGATCTTCCACATATATTTTTTTACCTTCTGATCTCTATATAAGGGCCCGGTGAGATAACTTTCTAACGTCCATTCGGAGAACATGGTCAAGGTATCTCCAGCGTCGATTTCTAACGTCCATTCTGAGAACATGGTCAAGGTATCTCCAGCGTCGATTTCTAACGTCCATTCTGAGAACATGGTCAAGGTATCTCCAGCGTCGCTTTCTAACGTCCATTCTGAGAACATGGTCAAGGTATCTCCAGCGTCGATTTCTAACGTCCATTCTGTGAACATGGTCAAGATATCTCCAGCGTCGCTTTCTAACGTAATTAAAACTAAACATTACATGATGGTTGGGAGCCGCGATAGCTCAGTGGTTAGTGAACTGGACTACACAGGACAAGAGGTAGGGTTCGATTCCAACCGACGGCTTCCGGGTTCACGCAGCCTTAAATGGGTACCGGATTTTTTTCTGGGAAAGTAAAGCGGCACGGGCGTAATACCGAATACATTACCCCAAAATAATGTGCTGAAGGTCTGTAAAATTTATGGTCGCTAACACCACATTCCCTATACGCCACTTGCGTGACGGGGGCTCTATACTTTTTACTATTGCATGATGGTTATTCGAGAGAGGAAGGACTCATTGTTGCAGTTAGATTGGGAAGTCTTTGCTGTTGTAGTACTCAGTCTGATGGCTGGTCGGGGTATGTGTTTTCGACGATATTTACACCTTTCCTCCGTGGACAAAAGATACTGACGTTGTCTCAGCGTAAAGGGCGTCCATAAATGAAAAGCTTAGTGTGAATTTGGAATTCTCCTCTTGTAGGAGAGGACAGGTGGTCACGTCACCTTAGATAATAGATTGGAAACGACTGCTACAGATACCTTGGATAAAACTGCTAGAGGCACCCTGGATACAACTGCTACAGGTACCCTGGATACAACTACTACATGTACCCTGGATACAACTGCTACATGTACCCTGGATACAACTGCTACATGTACTCTGGATACAACTACTACATGTACCCTGAATACAACTACTACAGGTACCCTCGGATCAACTGCTATATGTACCCTGGATACAACTACTACATGTACCCTGGATTCAACTGCTACAGGTACCCTGGATACAACTACTACAGGTACCCTGGATAAAACTACTACAGGTACCCTCGATACAACTGCTATATGTACCCTGGATACAACTGCTACAGTTACCCTGGATTCAACTGCTACAGGTACCCTGGATTCAACTACTACAGGTACCCTGGATTCAACTGCTATATGTACCCTGGATACAACTGCTACAGGTACCCTGGATACAACAGCTACAGGTACCCTGGATGCAACTGCACGGTTCAAACTTCAGCATCAATGAGCAGGCAATCCTCGTACAGCGGATGGAAACTAATAACTCACAGAAAACACAGGACCGATCAGTGTACCGAACTTGCGCCCGCCACTGGAAAGAGTAGCGGAACTGATATGGGCATGTCCTGATTTCAGTGAAGCCACCTCATTAAATAAAAAAAAAATCACTCATGATGGATTACTTCCGTTACTGAAATACATTTTCGTACAAAATTCCATCTCGAACTAAACATGGAAATTAAAACAAGCGCTGAAATTGGGATAATGCAAATAAGAGAACATACAGTAGGAACCTAATTAATTTATACAAAAACTGTTTGGTTGTATTTGGCGTCGCATTACTGTAATCTCTCTACCAGATGGCGCGTAACAGTTGAGCGATATGAGAAACAAAAAGCAGCCAACGCGATTAACAAAACGCTGACTGATACTGTTATTTTTATTCTTTGTTTTAGTTGGTTATTTCCCGCCATGTTTTATTGAGACAGAAACTGCACGCTGAACTTAATGCAAAATATGGATCAGATAACAAGCGTACAAAGTAAAAGTAACTGGAAATTTGTAAATGAAATGAGGATAAACATCTGAGGTATAATTAACATGGCGGTGGAGATAACGATGGATAAAGCTTGAGGCCGACCACTTCTTGTCTTTTGTGGGTGGGGAGGGGAGGTGGGAGATAGTTTACAATATTTTCTTTTTGATTTTCCTTTTTCCTTCTTCTTCACTTCCATTTGTGTTCATTCGCGTGTCGAGGGAAATACAAAGTTCTTGCCCTTCTCACAGCTTCAACAATTGCTAAATGATGTAGCTTTATAGATGCTGTCTGTCCATCTTACTCTGGATCTGTCTCTTTCTCTTCTCACAGCTTCAACAATTGCCAAATGATGTTGCTGTAGCGTTATTTGATGTTGTGTGTTCAACTTACTCTGGGTCTGTCTCTTGCTCATCTCTTTCAATGTATCCTTTGTATGTTAAGCAATCTCATGACACTCTTTCCAGATGGGTAAATAATTGTATTTGTTGTTTCTGCATGTCGTCTGGGATTGGTTCAATGTCTTCTCTTTCTTTTATGATCTCGCTTTTGATTCTGTTTCTCAGGTCGCTCCGAGTGCTTTTCTCGGCTATGTCATCTCTGTAGTGACAACCCTCCTTTTATGATTAGTAAAAAGGACCATGTTTTTCACAGATAGCATAACGTGGGAATGGATATACTCTGAATCAGATGTTTCTTTGTTGTGACAAGCATTGCTATGTGTTGAAGTATAGGGGCTATGTGTCCAAATAATTTGTTTGCCATGTTGCATCGTCTATTTCTTTATTGATTTTACCATCTTCTGAGAATATTCTTCAAATCTATTCAAAGTGTGTTATTTGATTTATAACTTGGTGTTCTATAGCTATGTTTAACGTCTGCTTTTGTCTTCCTCTTTGATTGGTCGCTTATATTATCACTTTTCCTAGTATTTTTAGTGCCCCTCTATCCATTGTTTTCCTGACTTGTCTTCTCTGTTTGTTATTTTTCATTTAAAGAAAGCTTTTGCTATTTGCTGCTTGTATTGCCGTTATGAAAGTCAGTTTCTTCTTTACATATAATCGTGATGACAGAGTTAGAAAGTGTCACATTTAGACAGTGCAAAAAAAATAATAAGTTTCACATGGCATTTGAAATGACATGTTGGGATACTTTCAATCCTGAAGGCATTTTTTGTTCAAATCATTTTGAGACTAACATGAATAGTTTTAAGGAGAGTTGTATTCCTCTTGAATGAAGCCAGTACCCAAAGAGAACTTTTGAAGTTCATTCATTCATGGTCCATGCCGAATGGCCTTGGCTCGTACGTACCCCTCGAACTTGTGCACGTATAGCAGTTCCATCGTTGATCTGTCCCCGTGCGACTCCGTCAAACCAGCATCTTTTCCCTGCCTTCCTCTGTCTATCCGACCTTTTATTTTTCAATGTTATGAAATATTTCAAACCGCCTCTCCTCCACACATGCCCCACAAATCTGGGCTACCTTTTCCAATGGAAAAAAAAGTAGAAATGAAAGAAAGGAAGAAGACAAAGAGGAAAATACTAGATTATTTAAACGTCAGACGTGGAAATAAATTAACAGTAGAACTGAAATGATACATGATTGCGTATAGTCGTTGATATAGCACATGAAGACGATGATGTCAGTTTAATTAAACTCAGAAGTAGGCAGAAAGAGGTGGCGAATTACATGAAATGAGAACTTTAACTGACGTGTGCACTCCTGGCTAGGTCAAGAAATCACAGAACACAGGGCAATTAACGGACTCGCGAGATGCTCGTATTTCATGCGATGTTAAAGTTTTGAAAGAAATACAGAGAGCAGATATTAGGACGGGGCTAAACATTATCTTACGCTGATGATGTTTTGGTATGTGGCCATGGCAGATACAGAGAGAGTGTTGCTGGAGAACTTCAGGCAGAGATTGATCGTCGAAGTTTGTGGTGTCGGGACTCAACCGCGCTTGCCAGTTCGACGAAGACCACAGTGACTTGGTTTTCTTTGAATCGGGGCGTGGTCAACAAGTTAACGCCAAATGTGAATCTGTGTTCAGAGATTGTGGAGAGAACTCATGCGCTGAGACAATTAGCAATGTCGTTCGATCGAAGTCTTGCTTTGAATTGAACAGGCATGTAGATCATGTGATAATGAAATCCTCCTGTAATAAGGGCCATGGCATCATCACAGATTGAGCAGCGCCATCTTGTTCTCTTATACTGGGCGTGGTCTTGTCTGTGATTGAGTATGCACTGACGATCCTAACTCTCAGTAATGCACAAATAGAATGATTGATGAAAAAGATACAAAATGATGCAATGTGCATCATCATTGAGCGCACAAAAGATACTGGATGTAGGACGATGTGTCACCTCCTCGACATTTTCAGCATAGCAGACCGGATAAGACTTTGCCGAGCAGGAGCTCTCGAATCAGAGAAGACCAACATCATCCGTTATATTTGGATTTATGGGTACAAAAGACAGCAGATTAAAAGGAGGATAATCATGGATGGAACAGGCTACTCTCGTAAGGTTACTAGACGTCTCGAAATCCGGGACAAATCCCCGGATTTGAATTCGTGTCCCCGGAAAAATTGTGTCCATGGATCGTCGCCGATCTAAAAAAGTATCCGCGTATATACCCGGATTTTCTGTGTTCATTATTACACGAGTGTGCATTTATAATTTATTTCTGCTGTTCTCTAGGTCTACTCCAGCAGCAGCAATTGTTCTCTAGGTCTACTCCAGCAGCAGCAATTGTTCTCTAGGTCTACTCCAGCAGCAGCAATTGTTCTCTAGGTCTACTCCAGCAGCAGCAATTGTTCTCTAGGTCTACTCCAGCAGCAGCAATTGTTCTCTAGGTCTACTCCAGCAGCAGCAATTGTTCTCTTCCGAAACAAGGGAGTTCATCTTTTCCGTAGCGCGTACGTAACTACCGCTAAGTTCGAGCAGTTCGTGGAAATTTTTTTTTACAATTTTAAAATGTCGAAGAAACGAAAGTTATCAGTAACTGATTTCATTTTAAAGAATTGTATTTTCTCCGTCGAGATGTAAATGAATCTGCTGCTTTTTGTCAAACAACATTTAGTGTCGGGTACGGTGGTAAACCGCGATAGCTCAGTGGTTAGTGAACTGGACTACTACGGACAAGGGGTAGGGTTCGATCCCAACCGACGGCTCCGGGTTCACCCAGCCTTAAATGGGTACCGGATTTTTTCTGGGAAAGTAAAACAGCACGGGCGTAATACCGACCACATTACCCCAAAAATCATGTGCTGAAGGTCTGTAAAATATAGGGTCACTAACACCATATTTCCCTATACGCCACTTGGCGTGACGGGGGGTACTTTACTACTTTTACGGTGGTAAAACATCTATTGTTGAACCTTAAAAAAGTATAAAAGTGTTTCGAGTTGTAAAGTTAACAGGAAAGTATCTCAGTTCTTGAGAAATGTTATGCCTGTTACAAGCAATTTGATCATTGCATTATATGAAGGGGGAGCCGCGATAGCACAACATTTATATTTCATACTGTAAAGCATTGTCAATGTTTTAAACCTATGAACTTTTCTGTTGATTAAATAAGGAAGTTGCATAACCATCATCATCAATTACCATGCCTGCTGGCGGAGATGATCATGTATCTCTACAACTTTCGATCTCGACAGTTATTTATTATTTCTGCTGTTGACCATCTGCCAAGCTATTCTCTTAAGTTATCTGGTATCTTTTCTCTTTGTCTCCCTCTATCTTTTCCTTCCTCAATTTTCCCAGTTGTCACAATATACTCCAGCTGTTTCCTTCTCATTGCAGGACTGAGGCATGATTATTGTTCCTTCCTAATATTGGAAATTAGCTCTCTTTTTTAGCTTTGGCCTCTTTCATAACGTTTTAATTACGCTTCTTAGCTGTCCATGGTATTCTCAACATTCTTATGTAAAACCACAATTCTATAGCCTCCAGTGATGTTCTTGTCTGTTGTCCTATTGTCCATGATTCACATCCATATGTTAAGACTGGCTCTACATAACATTTAAGAACTCCTTTTCTTCTTTCTTTTGTCAAAAATAGATTGTCTCTTCCTCATTTTCTGGAAAGCTGCTTTTGCCTGAGCCATTCTGCATCTCACCTCTGTTGTACATCTACCATCTCACCTCTGTTGTACATCTACCATCTTACCTCTGTTGTACATCTACCATCTGAGGTTAACAATGTTCCCAGATATATAAGTTCATTTACCTGTTTTAATATTGTTCCACTTGTCTTTATTGTGCACTGCGGTGATGTCTTTTTCTTTGTTGTTACCATTTCTTCTGTCTTTTTGCTATTGAGACTGAGTTTTTTTTTTTCTTTCCTTTATTATAATGTCTAACATTTCTTGTAACTCATTTTCACTCTTAGCGATAAAGACTGTATCGTCAGCACACATGTGGTTATTTATATTATGACCTCCAATTGTTATTCCAGGTATGCCCCTTAAAATAATCTCAATATACAAATTAAATACACCTGATGACAGCACACAAGTATGTGCCTTATAACGAGCCATAAACGAGCTTATAGCAATAGTGTAAATCGTTAAACAACATGTGTAAATAATTATAGTTGATTGTGATACTATATTCCCATAAAGGCACCAGAATATGTGCGCCTTGAAGTTCATGTAGATTTGCGTTGTGGTTGTAACGATTAAAGAGGCATCTATTAAATTGGTACTAGAAGCATAATTAGAGTTCAATATGACGTTGATAAAGAAGTGCGGATATAATAAATTGAAGTTAAGGAAGAGGAAAATGTGAATTGCTTAAGTTCATAAGTTGATAGAACGAGTGCTACTGTGTGTGTTAATGAGAATTAATGTGGAATTCAGACAAAGAGGGGACCTCCACTATAAATCCCAGTTAGGGATCGTTGAGATGAATCATCGACGCGAAGATATGAAGCAACACTATACGAGAAAGAGAGAATAAGAGGACACGGCAACGCGTGGAGTGTCGAACGACGTCGACAATAAGACGTTCATATTATGAACATATTTGGAACATAGACATGATTTGTTTACTATAAGTCGCAAATAAAGAAAATGGTGCAAAAAGACCCGCTGAAGAATAGTACCTGAAGACTGTAATGGTAAATGGTGTATAGGTAATGTAAACAAAATTAAATGTGTTCTTTTATAAATAAATATAATGAGTACTTAAATTATATAAAACGTGTCTGTATAACGGAGTGACAAACTAACACAAGCTACATCTCAACAGATTTTTCTGTAAGTTACTACCTGTCCCCGGGGATTGTGGGAAAAAAACAATTCTGGTAACCTTAGGCTACGGACATTGATTTGCAGGGTTTTTTTTTAAATTGAGGACACAGAATCTGGAGAAGAATGAATACAAGTGCCGTCAATGTGCAATACGCCCTTTCTCGTCGTCACATTGGACAGAGAATGTAGGCAGAACTGTGAAGGAAGACAGTGGGGCTTTTGCGGTGACAAGTAGTTTGGCCATGAAAATTTTGGCGGTTACAAAAGCATTAACGTGGCTTGAAACACAGCCTAATACACACGTGTGCTACTTCAGTAACTCAATGAGTATGCTTAGAAAGATCGCAACTGGCTGTGTGCTCAACGACAATGGTTAGAATCTATGGTGAGGTTTATTCTATAAAGTGTCTGCTTCATTTTCGTGCAGTGAGCACGAGGGTGTAAGAAGTAATTAACGTTCTACCAAAGACTTGCTAGTCTGGCTGATGTTCATTGTGGAAGGGCAATGGACGCTATGACATTCTCAATGCCCTTATGGACGCTATGACATTCTCAATGCCCTTATGGACGCTATGACATTCTCAATGCCCTGATGGACGCTATGACATTCTCAATGCCCTGATGGACGCTATGACATTCTCAATGCCCTGATGGACGCTATGACATTCTCAATGCCCTGATGGACGCTATGACATTCTCAATGCCCTAATGGACGCTATGACATTCTCAATGCCCTGATGGACGCTATGACATTCTCAATGCCCTAATGGACGCTATGACATTCTCAATGCCCTGATGGACGCTATGACATTCTCAATGCCCTAATGGACACTATGACATTCTCAATGCCCTGATGGACGCTGTGACATTCTCAAAGCCCTAATGGACGCTATGACATTCTCAATGCCCTTATGGACGCTATGACATTCTCAATGCCCTAATGGACGCTGTGACATTCTCAAAGCCCTAATGGACGCTGTGACATTCTCAAAGCCCTAATGGACGCTATGACATTCTCAAAGCCCTAATGGACGCAATGACATTCTCAAAGCCCTAATGGACGCTGTGACATTCTCAAAGCCCTAATGGACGCTATGACATTCTCAAAGCCCTAATGGACGCTGTGACATTCTCAAAGCCCTAATGGACGCTATGACATTCTCAATGCCCTGGTGGACGCTATGACATTCTCAATGCCCTGATGGACGCTATGACATTCTCAAAGCCCTAATGGACGCTATGACATTCTCAATGCCCTGATGGACGCTATGACATTCTCAATGCCCTTATGGACGCTATGACATTCTCAATGCCCTAATGGACGCTATGACATTCTCAATGCCCTTATGGACGCTATGACATTCTCAATGCCCTAATGGACGCTATGACATTCTCAATGCCCTTATGGACGCTATGACATTCTCAATGCCCTTATGGACGCTATGACATTCTCAATGCCCTAATGGACACTATGACATTCTCAATGCCCTAATGGACACTATGACATTCTCAATGCCCTAATGGACACTATGACATTCTCAATGCCCTTATGGACACTATGACATTCTCAATGCCCTAATGGACACTATGACATTCTCAATGCCCTGATGGACGCTATGACATTCTCAAAGCCCTAATGGACGCTGTGACATTCTCAAAGCCCTAATGGACGCTATGACATTCTCAAAGCCCTAATGGACTCTATGACATTCTCAATGCCCTGATGGACGCTATGACATTCTCAAAGCCCTTATGGACGCTATGACATTCTCAATGCCTTAATGGACGCTATGACATTCTCAATGCCCTTATGGACGCTATGACATTCTCAATGCCCTGATGGACGCTATGACATTCTCAATGCCCTTATGGACGCTATGACATTCTCAATGCCCTTATGGACGCTATGACATTCTCAATGCCCTAATGGACACTATGACATTCTCAATGCCCTAATGGACACTATGACATTCTCAATGCCCTAATGGACACTATGACATTCTCAATGCCCTTATGGACACTATGACATTCTCAATGCCCTTATGGACGCTGTGACATTCTCAATGCCCTTATGGACGCTATGACATTCTCAATGCCCTTATGGACGCTGTGACATTCTCAATGCCCTTATGGACGCTATGACATTCTCAATGCCCTAATGGACACTATGACATTCTCAATGCCCTAATGGACGCTGTGACATTCTCAATGCCCTAATGGACGCTGTGACATTCTCAATGCCCTTATGGACGCTATGACATTCTCAATGCCCTAATGGACGCTGTGACATTCTCAATGCCCTTATGGACGCTGTGACATTCTCAATGCCCTTATGGACGCTATGACATTCTCAATGCCCTTATGGACGCTGTGACATTCTCAATGCCCTTATGGACGCTGTGACATTCTCAATGCCCTAATGGACACTATGACATTCTCAAAGCCCTAATGGACGCTGTGACATTCTCAATGCCCTAATGGACACTATGACATTCTCAAAGCCCTTATGGACACTATGACATTCTCAATGCCCTAATGGACGCTGTGACATTCTCAAAGCCCTAATGGACGCTGTGACATTCTCAATGCCCTAATGGACGCTGTGACATTCTCAAAGCCCTAATGGACGCTGTGACATTCTCAATGCCCCGATGGACACTATGATATTCTTAATGCCCTGATGGACGCTATGACTTCCCAATGCCCTGATGGACGCTGTGATATTCTCAATGCCCTTATGGACGCTGGGCGGAAAAGCGGCTAAACAAATGACCTTGAACAAGCAGCTATAAATATACTGGGAATTTCATGTCAAGGTGGGAGATGCCAGACGTGATTGCTACGCAGGAATCCAAAGATGATTTATCAAACAAAACAACACTGGTATCGTTAGTCGTTAGTTGCTAAAAGTTGATGGATACTTTTCGATAGAGATCTGAGCAAGTACGGATTTGTACGATATGCAATGAAGATGGCCTGTTCACTAAACTTGGTAGATACAGCTGAGAAAATGGGTACACAACTTTGGGTGAGGGAAGGAAAAGCAGCCGGGAGGAAAAAAACGGGGTCACGTGCACCAAAACTATGTGTACTAGAGGGGGCCTAACTCTACTCTCATAATGACAGTATTGCTGTATACACGTGTATGTTAAATATATCAGTGTTTTGAGTGTGTCAATCACAATGCATTAGTCTTCATGTATTTTGAGTGTATCGACGTGTTGAGTGTATCGACGTGTTGAGTGTATCGACGTGTTGAGTGTATCGACGTGTTGAGTGTATCGACGTGTTGAATGTATCGACGTGTTGAGTGTATCGACGTGTTGAATGTATCGACGTGTTGAATGTATCGACGTGTTGAGTGTATCGACGTGTTGAGTGTATCGACGTGTTGAGTGTATCGACGTGTTGAGTGTATCGACGTGTTGAGTGTATCGACGTGTTGAGTGTATCGACGTGTTGAGTGTATCGACGTGTTGAATGTATCGACGTGTTGAATGTATCGACGTGTTGAGTGTATCGACGTGTTGAGTGTATCGACGTGTTGAGTGTATCGACGTGTTGAGTGTATCGACGTGTTGAGTGTATCGACGTGTTGAGTGTATCGACGTGTTGAGTGTATCGACGTGTTGAGTGTATCGACGTGTTGAGTGTATCGACGTGTTGAGTGTATCGACGTGTTGAGTGTATCGACGTGTTGAATGTATCGACGTGTTGAATGTATCGACGTGTTGAGTGTATCGACGTGTTGAGTGTATCGACGTGTTGAGTGTATCGACGTGTTGAGTGTATCGACGTGTTGAGTGTATCGACGTGTTGAATGTATCGACGTGTTGAGTGTATCGACGTGTTGAGTGTATCGACGTGTTGAGTGTATCGACGTGTTGAGTGTATCGACGTGTTGAATGTATCGACGTGTTGAGTGTATCGACGTGTTGAGTGTATCGACGTGTTGAGTGTATCGACGTGTTGAATGTATCGACGTGTTGAGTGTATCGACGTGTTGAATGTATCGACGTGTTGAATGTATCGACGTGTTGAGTGTATCGACGTGTTGAGTGTATCGACGTGTTGAGTGTATCGACGTGTTGAGTGTATCGACGTGTTGAGTGTATCGACGTGTTGAATGTATCGACGTGTTGAGTGTATCGACGTGTTGAGTGTATCGACGTGTTGAGTGTATCGACGTGTTGAGTGTATCGACGTGTTGAGTGTATCGACGTGTTGAGTGTATCGACGTGTTGAGTGTATCGACGTGTTGAGTGTATCGACGTGTTGAGTGTATCGACGTGTTGAGTGTATCGACGTGTTGAGTGTATCGACGTGTTGAGTGTATCGACGTGTTGAGTGTATCGACGTGTTGAGTGTATCGACGTGTTGAGTGTATCAATAACAGATATCCAAATTATGAAAAATGTTAACTTCCGATATAATAATTTATTGCAATTGCACCAACAATTTTTCTCAATCACTAAAAATATATTACAATCTTCATTTCAACGTTGTACCCTGTAAAAATAATACAAACAATAAAAAAAAAATAACCCCTGCTGAGATCATATGTGGTAGACGAATGACAGGAAACAGCCTAAGAGATTAGATCAGAAATGAAGAACTGAGAGAAAAGCTAGGAACAACTCCCGTCATAGAATATGTATTTTAAAAAATTTGTAAAATGTTTTGGTCACGTGACAAGGCTGAAAGATGAAAACACAATACAACGAACCTTCAATAAACGTTGCGAGAACACCAGACCAAATGGCCAACCACGAATAAGATGGATTGAAGGAATATTGGAAACATTAGCAAACATAGTAGCATAGGTTCAACAGAGGAGCAAAAGACTGCAAATTACATCTCCTCTCGAAGCTGGAAGGGGAGCCGCGATAGCTCAGTGGTTAGTGAACTGGACTACACAAGACAAGAGGTAGGGTTCGATCCCAAACGACAGCTTCCGGTTCACCCAGCCTTTAATGGGTACCGGATTTTTTTCTGGGAAAGTAAAGCGGCACTGGCGTAATACCGACCACATTACCCCAAAAATCATGTGCCGAAGGTCTGTAAAATGTATGGTCACTTAAACCATATTCCCTACACGCCACTTGGCGTGACGGGGGTACTTTACTTTTTTTTTACTCGACGCTGGAAGGCAAATGGGGAAGGAAATAAAAAGAAGAAGAATATTTAAAATATTCATTCCCAACCTGTTTTTTTTTCTTCTTAATAATCTAGTTTGCAGGTTATGACTTTACTCTTGTTTCTATCATGGCCAACTGAACTGTTTGTAGAAACAAAACCGATGACTTTTTTTTAATGTGAAAATGGCAAAGCGGGAAGTCATATATTTTTTAATCTATTAGTTTATCCTATATAATATTTTACATATAATATCAGGTGACGTGTTTTGTATTACAGAGATACGGAGAAGAACAGGAATTGTCAAAACGTCTTTAACAGCATTAAACGTGTTATAATGGCAAAATGTTACATCTTCTCAATATTCCTGTATGGTGCAGAAACATGGACATTAGACAAGAAAATAGAACAGAAAATTGAAGCCTTTGAAATGTGGATTTATAGAAGAATAGGTAGAATTGGATGGAAACAAAAGATAACAAACGAGGAAGTTTTAAAACAACTGAAAATAAAAAGAGAACTACTAAATACAATTAAGACAAGACACATGAAATTTTGGGGGCATGTTAAAAGACACAACAGTCTACTAAAAGTAATATTGGGAGGAAAAATACAAGGTAAAAGAGGCAGAGGCATTCCAAGACTAACATGGACGAGTAACATCAAACGATGGACATGTCAATCTATGACAGCCTGCACCATCAAAGCAAGAAACAGAGTAGAATGGCGATCCATGGTAGCCAACCTTCGTTGCGGAGAAGGCACTCGATGATGATGATGAGGAATATCAAAACAAAAAGCATCAGCGTTAAAAGTAAGAATTGGAAATTACTATGTCTGTTCAATGCTGTTGTATGTATAAGAAACATGGACAAGGAATAAGGAATGCATAAAATAAAACGGAAGCACTATAATTTACAGAAAAACGGGAAGTGTATAGAGTTCGGAGAAGAAAACAGAAAATGAAGTTCTGACGCAATTGGAAATTAGGAAAGAATTATTGGGAACAATCAAATACGTTGGACTAAACCGCAATATCATCTTAGGAGAAGAAGAAATGCATAAAATAAATGGCACAATCAAGAGGTGAGCTATTAGTTATAGGGATACCATATATAAGATATTAATTATAGGGAGTACCATCGAGGGAAGCGACAGATTAGAACTATGTCTCACAGTAGGCAACATTCGTTACGGGTTAACACTGCATAACAACTGATATAACTCTGCAACTAGAGTTATCACAGACGGATACATAATTCTGCTATAAATTGTTATTGCTATAGAGTGCCCCGGTATCACTGCAAAGGAATTAATTGCGCCAAATACGCCAAAAGACATAAGGCGAAACCGCACAGAAAGTGAACACAGCCAACTGTTCCTTGTCATACGATATCATCGTAAACAATCGGAATATCAAAACACGATCAAAACGGATGAAACACACAGCCCACGGTGTGCACAGAGTACTTAACTCAGCAGCTCCTGCAACAAGCTGGACTTGGAATATGTGGAAACTGCAACAAGGAACACTTTTCATACATCGCCGTCAATGGCTCCTGCCGCCTATCCACCATATTGACCGGAAGTTCACGTCCTCCTGAAAATGTTGATCGTCATATTTTTTTTTTTTATGTATAGCGCTTGATGATGTTAGGACATTGTTTTTTACTCAAAATCCGAACATATGAAACACAGTTAGTCGTCGTATTATCCCCGTCGCACATCAAACAACAGACCGTAAGATCTTCCTGCAATGTGAATTTGTGAAATTATAAACCACATATTGAAATTATAAAATCACATGTCTACCCGGAGGCGAAGGCGCACCTCACAGCACCAGAGATGAAAGTTGTCAGCGACCCACAGCTGATAGCTTGCGCCAGTATCGGTGAACCAGAACCTGCTCCACCTCTCCGTGGTGCCTCCAGTAACAGACTAACCTGTCTAGTCTAGCCAAGCGAGTAGCGATCAAAGAGGGAAGACAACCCGGTACTCAAAAATGTCGTGCTGAAGTCGGATGTTTTGGGCCGAAAGGTGCAAATATCACATATATGCTGCAAGCCACAACACAACGCAGACACGCCCACTTAGCGCCCTTTTAAGGGCGGATGATGAACAGGTGTACTCTTTTAATGATCAGGCGAGCTCAACAAGCAAGCATGTCTACCATCGATCTCACAGTAGCCCTCTTGAATTTAGACATCCTTCCTGACTAACATGAAACTCCGAGTCATCCCGGTGCTGCAAGGTCTTAAACAAAGCTCAGTCATTTCGCCATTCAACATTAGTGTACTGCCGGTCTAGGGTTTATACGATGAGCCATTCATTGTGCTATAAATATACGTAAACAACATCTGTTACATATGGATGTGACTGTTTGGAATTAGACAAATATAACATTCGTGAGCAGAAATGGAGCGAAACATTTATTGATATTAACTTTTCTAATCGTTGGATTAAACAGATTAATATCACACGGTCGTTTCAGCTGTTTTCCTTCAAGTACAGTTAAAGAAATAAAAGCCACGTTTCTCTGTTACCTAATACTGTATTATCCGGAGATCTGTTGCGGGATTTTCAGTTTTAAAAAGCCATTAAGTCACACATATGTTTATCTAATACTTTTCTTCATGGCAGGGGTGAGCAACCTTTTATTTTCTGAGAGCCAGATCTGAAGACTACTGTAAAAATCTTAATATTAGTGTAGAGTGGAAGACAGAAAAATGAGTGGAATAAAAATGAGAGGGGTGAGGCAGAAAAAAAAGGGGGAAGAGAAAAATTATACAATAAATTATAAATAGAAAGCTTATCGGTTTAATGTGAGGTTTGTACCTGAATTTCATGCACAACGTTGTCCATGTTTGGTGGTATTTGTTTAACAGCAATGGTTGTATGTTTTCTGAATTTGTGTCAGTTAATCAGTTTCTTGCTTTTGATTTAGTCCACTTAAGTTTTGCAAAAAAACATTGTCCACAAACCTAAGTGCTACCAAACAATGAAGATATTTTTTAGGTATTTGATGTGAACAGTGGATATTGTACACTTGGGGAAACAAGATGTATAGACGTCCAGCGTCTTCGAGTCCGTCTATTTTGATTTCAGAATATTTTTTTTCCTTTCAAGTCAATAACTTCCATTTGTAACTCTGCCGGAGCAGCATTTACATCGATACCAAATATATGCTAAGTGGTGTATTGAATATGGTGTTAGTGGCAATAATTTTTACAGACCTTCGGCACATGATTTATTTGGGTAATGTGGTCGGTATTACGCCCGTGCCGCTTTACTTTCCGAGAAAAAAAAAATCCGGTACCCATTTAAGACTGGATGAACCGGAAGCCGTCGGTTGGAATCGAACCCTACCTCTTGTCCATAGTAGTCCAGTTCACTAACAACTGAGCGATCGCGGCTCCCTGGCTTTACGCTATATTACGGTATTATCAATAGTTCTGCTGAATACTGAATTTAAGAATTAAAAGCAAAATTTACTCGTTGCGTTGTGGCTGTATTTGGAATATTGTGCCAATGCCCAAACATTGCAACGAAGACTGTTTCTCATTAGGTTTTATTAGTGCTGCTGCTGCTACAACTACTACTACTTCTCCTGCTGTTACTACTACTACCACTACTACTATTACTACTACTGCTGCTGTTACTACTACTACTACTGCTGCTGTTACTACTACTACTACTGCTGCTGTTACTACTACTACTACTGCTGCTGTTACTACTACTACTGCTGCTGTTACTACTACTACTGCTGCTGCTGTTACTACTACTACTACTGCTGCTGTTACTACTACTACTACCACTGCTACTACTACTACTGCTGCTGCTGTTACTACTACTACTACCAATCCTACTACTACTACTGCTGCTGCTGTTACTACTACTACCACTGCTACTACTACTACTGCTGCTGCTGTTACTACTACTACTACTGCTACTACTACTACTGCTGCTGCTGTTACTACTACTACTACCACTGCTACTACTACTACTGCTGCTGCTGTTACTACTACTACTACCACTGCTACTACTACTACTGCTGCTGTTGTTACTACTACTACCACTGCTACTACTGCTACTGCTGCTGCTGTTACTACTACTACCACTACTACTACTACTACTACTGCTGCTGCTGTTACTACGACTACTACTACTACTACTACTACTACTGCTGCTGTTACTACTACTACTGCTGCTGTTACTACTACTACTGCTGTTACTACTACTACTACTGCTGCTGTTACTACTACTACTACCACTGCTACTACTACTACTGCTGCTGCTGTTACTACTACTACTACTGCTACTACTACTACTGCTGTTGCTGTTACTACTACTACCACTGCTAGTACTACTACTGCTGCTGCTGTTACTACTACTACTACCACTGCTACTACTACTACTGCTGCTGCTGTTACTACTACTACTACCACTGCTACTACTACTACTGCTGCTGCTGTTACTACTACTACCACTGCTACTACTGCTACTGCTGCTGCTGTTACTACTACTACCACTACTACTACTACTGCTGCTGCTGTTACTACGACTACTACTACTACTACTACTACTACTGCTGCTGTTACTACTACTACTGCTGCTGTTACTACTACTACTACTGCTGCTGCTACTACTACTACCACTGCTACTACTACTACTGCTGCTGCTGTTACTACTACTACTACCACTACTACTATTACTACTACTGCTGCTGTTACTACTACTACTACCACTGCTACTACTACTACTGCTGCTGCTGTTACTACTACTACTACCACTGCTACTACTACTACTGCTGCTGCTGTTACTACTACTACCACTGCTACTACTACTACTGCTGCTGCTGTTACTACTACTACCACTGCTACTACTACTACTGCTGCTGCTGTTACTACTACTACTACTACTACCACTACTAATATTACTACTACTGCTGCTGTTACTACTACTACTACTGCTGCTGTTACTATTACTACTATTGTTACTATTGCTACTACTGCTACTACTACTACTACTACTGTTACTACTACTACTGCTACTACTGCTACTACTACTACTACTTTTACTGCTGTTACTACTACTACTACTACTACTACTGCTGCTACTACTACTATTACTACTACTATTACTACTACTGCTGCTGCTACTGCTATTACTACTACTATTACTACTACTATTACTACTACTACTACTATTAATATTACTGCTACTATTGTTACTACTTCTACTACTACTACTACCGCTACTATTGCTACTACTACTACTACTACTACTAATACTGATGTTACTACTACTATTACTACTACTACTGCTGCTACTACTACTATTACTACTACTACTACTGCTATTACTACTACTGCTACTATTGCTACTACTGCTGCTACTACTATTACTACTACTACTACTATTACTACTACTGCTACTATTGCTACTACTACTACTACTACTATTACTACTACTACTACTATTACTACTACTGCTACTATTGCTACTACTGCTGCTACTACTACTACTACTACCACTGCTACTACTGCTACTGCTACTACTACTACCACTACTGCTACTACTACTACTACTATTACTACTGCTACTACTACTGCTGCTACTACTATTACTACTACTACTGCTGCTACTACTAGTACTACTACTACTACTATTACTGCTACTACTACTACTGCTACTACTACTACTACTACTACTGCTACTGCTGCTACTACTATTACTACTACTACTACTACAGCTGCTGCTGCTGCTACTACTACTACTACTACTGCTATTACTATTACTACCACTACTGCTACTACAACTACTACTCCTCCTACTACTACTACTGCTGCTGCTACTACTACTACTAATACTACTGCTACTACTACTGCTATCACTACTACTGCTGCTACTACTACTACTACTGCTATTACTATCACTACCACTACTGCTACTACAACTACTACTCCTCCTACTACTACATGCTACTACTACTGCTGCTGCTGCTACTACTACTACTACTGCTGCTGCTGCTGCTACTGTACTACTGCTACTACTACTACTAGTACTGCTACTACTGCTACTACTACTACCACTACTGCTACTACTACTACTACTACAGCTACTACTGCGACTACTACTACTACTACTATTACTTCAACTACTGCTACTACTACTACTACTACTACTGCTACTACTGCTACTACTACTACACTATTACTATTAATTCAACTACTGCTACTATTTTTAAGACCGCCTACACAATTACAGTTGCTGTTGTCAGTTTCATACAGGACCGCCCTACTTTTACTAGAGAAAATACCCACGTTCAGATCACAGGTGAACTTCGAAACTGTATCGGTTTGAAAATAACTAGAACTTACAGGGAGGGGGCTGAGAATGTTCTTAATATTGACTTGTGAGTCAAGAAATAATATTTTGGGCCAGACTTTGGCTATCGTGAGGATTACGAAAGAACGACCTTGACACCGAGATGCTGTTGCTGCCCTACGAGATGCTACAGATTGTGTCAGCTACTGACCAAGAGAAACAAAAGGAAACGTTGTGTTTGGCATTAGTTTTTTTTTTTATAACAAAAATCTGGAATACAGCGCCAAACATGAGGAAATGATAACCTGCATGGGCGAGCACAACTAGCCAGTGTGCACACACTACGTCATTGTTGTCGAAAGCAACGGACTACCTATGGGTTTATCCAGACTGATGTTTGAAAATACAAGCTATGCAGATGAAATGTAATAACATTTAATATTTTTTTGGCACCTCTTTCTCAGTTTTTATTTTTAGGAATCTCTTACTTAGTTTTTATTTTTAGGCATCTCTTACTTAAATCGTATTTTTATGCATCTTAGATCGTATCTTTATGCATCTCTTACTTAAATCGTATTTTAGGCATCTCTTACTTAGATTCTATTTTTCTTGCATCTCTTACTTAAATCGCATTTTTATGCATTTCTTATTAAATCGTATTTTTAGACATCTTAGATCGTATTTTTATGCATCTCTTACTTAAATCGTATTTTTAAGCATCCCTTACTTAGATAGTATTTTTATGCATCTCTTACATAGATCGTATTTTTAGGCATCTCTTACTTGTATCTTATGCATTGTATCTTATTTAATCGTATCTTATGCATCTCTTAGTTAGATCAGGTGTAAGACAGGGGTGCGTATTATCCCCCTTACTGTTTATTACATGCATGGACCATATATGCAAGATAGCCAACCCATCAGAGACAGAGGAGATCAACGAGCTTCTATTTGCAGACGATCAGGCACTGATACATGAAACAATAGAAGACCTACAAGAACACTTAAACAAACTCAACATCTCAGGCACAAAATACAACATGAAAATCAACATCAACAAAACGGAAGTCATGAATGTCGCCAAAAATAAACAGAACATCAACATAACTATAGAAGGCAGACAAATAAAACAAGTAGAGGAATTCAAATACCTAGGAAGTCTAATGACAAACGATAATTCTCAAACAGCAGAGATAGAATCAAGATGCAACAAAGCATGTCAAATCATCGGACACCTATCACTACTATTGTCCAACAAGGAAATAACTCTTGAGGCAAAACGAGCACTATACAATACAATCTTCATCCCAACGTTGTGCTACCAATGCCAGACCTGGACCCTAGATGCAAGAACAATAATAAACAGATAACCTCTACAGAAATGAAATGTGTTAGACGAATTACAGGAAACAGTCTGAGAGATAAGATCAGAAATGAAGAACTGAGAAAAAAGCTAGGAATAGTCCCCGCCATAGAATATATAAGGAAACAACAGATAAAATGGTTTGGCCACGTGACAAGGCAGAAAGAACAAAACACAACACAACGAGCCTTCAACAAACGCTGTGAGAACACCAGACCCAAGGGTCGACCACGAAAAAAATGGGTCGATGGAATATTAGAAGCACTAAGAAACATAGCAGCAGAGGTGAACAGAAGAGCAAAAGACCGCAAATTATATCTCCCCACGACGCTGAAAGGCAGATGAGGAAGGAAAGAAGAAGAAAGAAGAAGAAGAAGAAGAAGAAGAAGCAGAAGAGAGAAGAAGAAGAAGAAGAGAAGAAGAAGAAGAAGAAGAAGAAGAAGAAGAAGAAGAGGAAGAAGAAGAAGAAGAAGAAGAAGAAGAAGAAGAAGAAGAAGAAGAAGAAGAAGAAGAGGAAGAAGAAGAAGAGGAAGAAGAAGAAGAAGAAGAAGAAGAAGAAGAAGAAGAAGAAGAAGAGGAAGAAGAAGAAGAGGAAGAAGAAGAAGAAGAAGAAGAAGAAGAAGAAGAAGAAGAAGAAGAAGAAGAAGAAGAAGAAGAAGAGGAAGAAGAAGAAGAGGAAGAAGAAGAAGAGGAAGAAGAAGAAGAAGAAGAAGAAGAAGAAGAAGAAGAAGAAGAAGAAGAAGAAGAAGAAGAAGAAGAAGAAGAAGAAGAAGAAGAGGAAGAAGAAGAAGAAGAAGAAGAAGAAGAAGAAGAAGAGGAAGAAGAAGAAGAGAAGAAGAAGAAGAAGAAAGAAGAAGAAGAAGAAGAAGAAGAAGAAGAAGAAGAAGAAGAGGAAGAAGAAGAAGAGGAAGAAGAAGAAGAAGAAGAAGAAGAAGAAGAAGAAGAAGAAGAAAAGAAGAAGAAGAAGAAGAAGAAGAAGAAGAAGAAGAGGAAGAAGAAGAAGAAGAAGAAGAGGAAGAAGATACATCTCTTACTTAGATCGTATTTTTATGCATCTCTTACTTAGATCGTATTTTTATACATCTCTTACTTAGATCGTATTTTTATGCATCTCTTACTTAGATCGTATTTTTATGCATCTCTTACTTAGATCGTATTTTTATACATCTCTTACTTAGATCGTATTTTTATGCATCTCTTACTTAGATCGTATCACAAATATAGGGTGTCTCTTTAATGACTGTGCATTTTTTGTTGTTGAAATAATTACGCACCTAAATTTTATCTACGTATGACGTAATAGTTCAAGCACCATTTACGTCTTCATTTAAACATCACTGCTACATGATAGATCTGGCTTACAATGGTGTTAACGATTGAAGAAAGAGTATTTATAGTGGAGCATGTGTTCCGTAACGGCGGCAAGTATTCGAATGGGGTTGTTGAACAATTTGTGAATAGATTTCCTGATACACCAGTGCCTCATCGAAATACTGTGAGTAATTTAATAATCAAATTCCAAAACACCGGTAGTGTACATGATGTTAGCCGTCCTGGTAGACCATCTGTTCTTGAAGTAACATCTCTCAACATCCAGGACAGCATTCTAATGAGTCCTGGCAAATCAATAAGAAAGCTGGCTCAACAAGTACACAAATCAAGCAGTACTGTTCATAGAGTTCTGAAAAAAAAATTAAAGTTACATCCGTACAAATTTTCCGTCGTTCCTCAATTAAAAGAATTAGATCACCAATCCAGAATTAATTATTGTATGTGGTTTGAGAATTTTCTAGCCCAAGAAGGTGAGGAAATCCTTGATTTCACTTTCTTCACAGATGAAGCATGGTTCCATTTGTCTGGGTACGTAAATAGGCAGAATGATCGTCTTTGGAGTGATGAAAATCCACATGCATTGCACCCAGTGCCTCTCCACGATCAGAAAGTAGGAGTGTGGTGTGCAATGAGTCGTCAGCGGATAATCGGCCAAATTTTCTTCTATGACACAATAAATTCAGAAAGATACAGGATTAACATACTGGAGCGATTCGTAACCCAACTTTCTGAGCCAGAAATTGAAAAAGCTTGGTTTCAACAAGATGGCGCAACTGCTCACACTGCTGTAAAATCACTGGAATTTTTATATGAAATTTTTGCTAATCGTATAATCTCTCGCTGAATTTGACCTGCACGGTCTCCTGATCTTACTCCCATGGACTACTATCTCTGGGGTGAACTGAAAGGAAAAGTGTACGAAAACAATCCCCACACACTCGATGAGCTGCAGGTTTCAATCGCCAACAACATTAATAATGTTACACAGCCCATACTGCGTAAGGTTTTTGACAATATGAAAAAACGTATCAACATTTGCCAACTAAAACGTGGTGGATATTTCGAATACCTTTTGTGAATAGTGATGTTATATGTTTAACTTTACCGAAAAAGGAACAAGCTACAGCAGTACATGATGCGTGATTTACATAAATAAATTGGAACAACTAGATTTTCAAATAATGCACAGTCATTAAAGAAACACCCACCGATCTGGAAGACCTTCAATTTCACAAGACCAAATTATGGAACTCCAAGACAGAATTACAATGAGTCCAAATGCATCTTTAAACCACTTGTCTCAACAGGTGCAAATATCTAAGAGTTCTGTTCACAAGGTTTTAAGAAGTGAACTACACTATCGTCCAAACAAATTAACTGAAGTGTCTCAACTCCAAGAAAGAGATTATGAATCCCGTTTAAACTACTGCATGTGGTTTCAGAATTTTATTTATGAACATGGCGCTGCCATCCTTGACGTCACTTTTTTCACTGATGAGGCCTGGTTTCATTTATCCGGTTATGTGAACAGTCAGAACAATCGGCTGTGGAGCAGTGAAAACCCCCATGAATTTCATCAAGTGCCGCTTTACGATCAAAAAGTCGGAGTGTGGTGCGCTATAAGTCGTATGCGGATAATAGGACCTATATTTTTTAATGAAACAATAAATGCAGAACGTTACCGTACTTTAATTCTGGAACCGTTCACACACACCTTACAGAACGGGAAATTATGGAATCCTGGTTTCAGCAGGATGGGGCAACAGCACACACAGCCACAACAACACTCAATTATTTAGAAAGCATATTTGCAAATCGCATTATTTCACGTGGAATCTGGCCTGCTCGTTCACCAGATCTAACACCCCAGATTATTATCTGGGGGGGGGGGGGGGCATTGAAGGGGAAAGTTTATGAAAATAATCCGCAGACAATTAATGACCTAAAGACTGAAATAGTAGACAAGATTAAACAAATATCACCAGACATTATTCTGAAGGTTTTCGCAAATATGGAAAGACGAATCACGACATGTCTTGAGGCCCATGGTGGACATTTTCAACATATGCTTTAGGCACTTTATTGTGTTAATACCAACATTACCCATTATAAGCTCGCCGATAGCAGTTAAGTATATTTGAATATTTTACAATTTGTGTGACGCATTAGTTAACCGCATTTCTGGTGACGTTTTTCTTCCGAGAGTAGAAATTCACTGCACTGCGACTTTAGAAACACAAGTAATCGGAGTACATTATGAAGTAATGCAAAATGAAATGGTTTGGTCACGTATCTCGATCGTCTAGTCTAGCAAAGACCATAATCCATCTGATCTGACACATTTGTTCTGGTGTCCAGGGAATCAGTATTGCACATGATTTGTATACATACACATTCGCACATACTGATTATGGTTATGATGTTTGCTCCGACATTTTTCAAAGACCAACGCCTTTGTGTTTTGGTAATGTGAACGATAACAAGCAAATCCGCATGATATTACTATTAAAAAATTTCTGGTACCTATTTTCAGATACTGGGTAAATCTAATGCCGCATCGATCTGAGGAACAAATATGTATCTATACACACACACACACACACCACACACACGCACACACACACACGCACGCACGCACACACACACACACACACGCCCACGTATATTCGTAAAAACTGGAAAATGAAACCGGAACCGTCTTGTTAATTGCGAGCACGGTAACTTATCAACCACATTGACTTCCTATATCACTTACCACTACTTCTTCTTCTTCTACCTTTTTAGCTCCCAGTGGAGCATAGGTCATCAACAAACACTTTTCAAGTCGTTCTGTTTTTGCCATTCTTTTAAGATCATTCCATGTCTTCCCCGTCATCTTCATCTCTGCTTCTCCAAGAATTCCTTGGTCTTCCTCTTTGTCTTTTCCCCTGGGGATTCCAAAAAAACGGCCTGTTGTGTAATACTCTCAGTTGGCTTCCGTAGAGTGTGTCCTATCCAGCGCCATCGTCTTCGCTGTATCTCTTTATCTACTGGTATATTTGACTGGTACATTTCCATAATTCTATGTTAGTGATTTTGTCCTGCCATTTCCATCCTTGTTTCCTGCGTAAGTATCCATTAATGAAAGTCTGTATCTTCGTGATTGTCAATTTTGTTGTTCTCCATGTTTCACAGCCATATAATAGAACCGCCTTAACATTTGAGTTGAAAATTTTTATTTTTGTATTTAACCTAATTTCTTTGGATTTCCATATGTTTCCCAGTGCAATGAAAGCTCCTCTTGCTTTTGATATCCTTATTTTGGTATCATTTTCTGTTCCTCCCTCTTTATCTATATTACTGCCCAGATATATGTAAGATTGTACATCTAAAAGAGGTAATTATCCTAGTTTTATTTGGTTATTGCCAACTGTATTAATTCTCATAATGTTAGTCTTATCTCTAATAATCTTCAGTTCTAGCTGTTGTGATCTCTCATCAAGTATGCTCATTTTATCCTGCATCTGTTGATGGCTGTGTGATAGGAGAGCTATGTCATCAGCAAAGTCTAAATCATCAAGTTGTTTGGTCAGTGACCACTGGATTCCATTTCTGTTGTTTTGAGTTATTTTCATAATCCAATCTATGGTCAGTAGAAAGAGAAATGGAGACAGAAGGCATCCCTGCCTTACTCCTGTTCTTATTTCAAATGCTTCTGTAATCTGTCCTTCATGCACCACACTACATTTCGTTCCTTCATACATTGTTTTTAATCAGGTTAATAAACTTTATTGGGATTCCGTAATGACTCAGCAACTTCCAAAGTATTCTTCTGTCTAAACTATCAAATGCCTTTTCGTAATCTATGCATCCAATATAAAGTGGGGATTTTAGTTTTAAACTTTGTTCAACTATTATACGTAGAGTAGTTATTGGATCAGCACATGATCTGTTCTTCCTAAAACCTGATTGTTCATCTCTCAAATGTTTCTCTATGGCCTCTTTTAGTCTCTCCAGAATGATTCTGCTTAATATTTTTCCTTGCACTGATAGTAGCATAATTCCCCTATAATTTGTGCACTCCTATAAACTTCCTTTCTTTGGTAGTTTGATCATATAACCTTCTTTCCAGTCTTTAGGTTTTTCTTCCCTCTCCCAAATTTTATCTAATAGATTATGTAGCATCTTGGTAGAGGTGTTAATATCTGCTTTGATGGCTTCCGAAGGAATTTCATCTGGTCCTGTGGCTTTACCATTTTTTTTTTATAGATTGATGGCTTTCATTATTTCTTCTTTGCTTGGTTTTCCACAGTTAACGTGTAACTCTTCTTCTGCTGGTAGTATATCTGGAGGATTATTTGAGCTGGGTCTGTTCAAAAGTTCTTCAAAGTGCTCTTTCCATCTCACCATTTGTTCCCTTATATTACTAAGCAGATTTCCTTTCTTATCTTTAATAAAGGCATTGATCTACTTAGTTACCCCTACAGTTAGAAAAAAATATCAACATTTATGGCAAGCAGGTGTCTGCAACCGGAGAGGACACGGTCTCAGAATATGTTCGAAAGCCAGAACAAGAACGTCCATGATGTGGACTCGTAGGGAATGCGATAGAAGTCCCGACCAGAACCCGAGCTGAGAGCATTTAGCAACTCATATATGATAGCATGCGTCAGGATCGTAGAACAAAAAAAACTGATTCAGACCCTACTCCATCTCCCAGCTTTGCCCCTGGAAACAGACAAACAAGTCCTTCCCCAAGTGAGTAGGGATCGAAAAGGGAAAGAACCCCGTAACAAAAACATGTTATTTCGAAAACGGATATGTCGGGTTGAACGGCGCAGCCGTGCTTGTCTTAAATTAGCGACACAGCACATCTCAGTGATGAGAGGTAGCCTAGTGAACGCAGACTAACGGGGAAAACAGTGCTTTTCGGTACAGGATCCTTAGAGAGGAAGACGAAGTAAGGATGAAAAATAATAAAAAGAAGATGTAAAAGAAGATTATCAAGAAAAATGTCTCTATGTACGTCATTAAAATATGGTACGCGAACATTAGACCGATCAACTCTAAGCTGCGGTCTTGAGATGCAAATGAATAGATAGACACGGATCATATCATGGGCAGAAAGTATTCACGAGAAGATTAAGCGGGGTTAAAAACAGAAGTCTAAAAATATGTGAGAGAGTGTGTGTGTGTGTGTGCACTAAACATAGAGAGGGAAGTGGAAGAAGGATCAGTGTCAAATTGAGGAAGAAATAGGAGGTAGTGAACGTTAGGGAGGTGGAGAGAAGGAGGGTGGGTTGAAAGAAAGTTGTTGAGAGAGTGAAAAGACATGCAGAGAGGGAGAGAGAGAGAGGGAGAGGGAGAGAAAGAGGTAAAAAATGAAACTGAGGGAGAAAAGAGAGAAGAAACAAGGAAGAAGAGAGTTCGAGGTGGGAAAAGAGAAAGGTGTAAAAATAGGGAGGAGAGAGAAGGAAGTAAATCCACCTCAACAAATAGATTTGATGTCCGCATGGGGTTACCGGGGCCCCTACAATGAGGGGAGAAAAGAATAAAGCCACTATCACCTGGACGCATGTTGTAAGAGGCAACTTAGGAGGTTTGGAATCGTCACCTGTGCAGTCAAGTATGACGTGTGCGGAGCGACCTTATCAAAGGAATTTACCGATGCATTGTGGGAAATGATGTGACAAGTAGTGGAGCGGATATGGGAAATTCCTGACTGTAATGAAACCGGTTCCATGGATAGTGTAGAATGGATTTGACAGCTCCAAATTTGTGGAAACCCTCCTATTGGTTTTCGCCGTTTGCTGTGTTATTTCAGCCATGGTAAGGCAAATACTGGCTTCATGACCTCTGACGCATTACTCTGGTGCTACAGTAGCAAACTAAAACCATATTCCCTGTACGTCTAGCAGGGCGTGGATGGAACCTTTACTTATAGTAGTAAACTGTTTACTATAACTGACAGAGGAAACACTGTGAAGAAATGTGGTATGTGCAACCTATATGAGAAAACACACAGAATAGGAAATGTGATATGCGTGACCTGTTTGAGAAAACACACACAATAGGAAATGTGATATGCGCGACCTGTTTGAGAAAACACACACAATAAGAAATGTGATATGCGTGACCTGTTTGAGAAAACACACACAATAGGAAATGTGATATGCGCGACCTGTTTGAGAAAACACACACAATAAGAAATGTGATATGCGTGACCTGTTTGAGAAAACACACAGAATAGGAAATGTGAACCTTTTAAAATTCAAGACAATTTAGAAATCGTCCCAGCTCTAACCATCACCATCACCACCTCTTTTTCTTATCTTTTTCAAGGTCCAGTCTATGTCAACGGTTCAACACACCGGTCATATATTTTTTTTAAAATCATCATCCACGCCGTCGCCATCAGTATCGTTATTAACATCTTCTTCTTGTCTGTGGCAATGTACTGACACAACAATCATAAATACTTTTTTAAAGAGTCACCCATGATGGTTTCCTTCTGTTACTGAAATACATTTTCGTTCAAAGTTCATGTTTTGTACAAAAATACAAATAAGAGAGCATACAGTAGGAACCCAATTAATTTCAACAGAATCTGTTTAGTTGTATTTGGCGTCGCATTACTGTAATCTCTCTACCCGATGGCGCGTAACAGTTGAGACATGTAAGAAAACAAAACTGCCCACGCGATTAACAAAACGCTGACTGCTCTGTTATTTTTATTCTTTGTTTTATTTGGTTATTTCCCGCCATGTTTTATAGAGACAGAAACTGCACGCTGAACTTAATGCAAAATATGGATCAGATAACAAGCGTACAAAGTAAAAGTAACGAAATTTGTAAACGAAATGAGGATAAACATCTGAGGTATAATTAACATGGCGGTGGAGATAACGATGGATAAAGCTTGAGGCCGACCACTTCTTGTCTTTTGTGGGTGGGGAGGGGAGGTGGGAGATAGTTTACAATATTTTCTTTTTCATTCTCCTTTTCCTTTTGTCTTCACTTCCTCTTGTGTTCATTGTAATGTACTGACAAAACAATCATAGATAAATATTGTCCACATCATAATCTTCTTTTCTTCCTCTTCTCTTTCGTCTTGCCTAAGGAAACGTAACGACAAAACAATCTTGTACAAATCTTCTTCTTCCTCTTCATCATCATCTTCATCTTTCTGTTCTTCCCCTTGTCTATGGCAGCAAATAGACAAATAACTCACTTGTTGACACGCTTTGTTGACTTCTCCAGAACAATGACAGGATCGCTACATCTTGTTCGATCCGTGGTCAACTTTCACGGAGTTCCCCTCGTCTGGTTCCAACTGTGCATATTTAGCTCGACTGTTTTCCTCTGGGTTGTCTTTGCTCTCTCTTTATTCCACAATCTCTCCGCTGCATGACAGTTCTTGAATTGACCTGTGCATATTTAGCTCGACTGTTTTCCTCTGGGTTGTCTTTGCTCTGTCTTTATTCCACAATCTCTCCGCTGCATGACAGTTCTTGAATTGACCTGTGCATATTTAGCTCGACTGTTTTCCTCTGGGTTGTCTTTGCTCTCTCTTTATTCCACAATCTCTCCGCTGCATGACAGTTCTTGAATTGACCTGTGCATATTTTCGGAATACGTGCCAAATCTAATTCTAAATACGTGCCAAATCTAATTTCTGCTTGTGCCTGATACACAACATTCACATTTCTCTTAATTGCACCTTTGGCCAGTGCTTAGTTGCTGATTTCTTTAGGCCAAATTACACTGATAACTTTTCTCATGCTTGATGTATGCAATTTTGTTTTCTAGCTTTCAGACTTTTATCAAAGCATCGACTCTGCGCACATATTATAAATAATTAATAATGATGTTAGAAGACACCAGTCACTGTGTAGATTTGTTCTAATTTTAAAGGATTTGTATTCTTTTGTGTTTGTTTTTGTCCAAGTCGACGATCTTTTGGTCGAAGCGTTGGTTCTTTGTTTAATCTTGTCTTATTAGTAAAGCTGAAAGATCGTAGTTGCTGTTTTCATTGTACCTATCGCAGCCTTTGCATTGACCTACTTGGATATTATAAGGTCTATTACTGTTCATATAAATCTTTAGCTTAGTTTTTGCGTTGAATTAACTCAGTTAACACAGAAGCTACATTGACGCTTTTATTATCCATACTTTCACCATCTCCCCTAAGTATAGTTTTACTATGTGCCCTACGTGTGTGAATACATTTCCTACTGCGTAGCCCCTCGCTTTATAACAACACGCTGATATGCACAACATATATGCATGTAATTTATCATTTTGTCATTTTGACTTGTGGAGGTTGTTAATGTGGGTTTCTTCCCAATAAGGTATGAGAACCGTCAACAGCCATTTACTAAGTTGGCTCGCTACACTCGGAGTAAGAGCCAGTGTGTATATGTTTCATATAGCAAAAAAAAAGTAAAGATTCCCTCACACATTGCTAGACGTATAGGGAATATGGTGTTAGTGACCATATTTTTCTATAACCACGGCACATTTTTGGGTGGTGTGGTCGGTATCACGCCAGGCCGCCATTACTTGCCAGAAAAATCTCTGTTACCCATTTTTAGAGGCTACGTGAACCCCGGAGCCTTGTCGGGCGGGAAAAAAATCCGCCACTGCTGGGGATTGAACCCGGACCCTTCTGGTCAGAAAGCGAGCACACTAACCACTCAGCCACCGAGGCTCCATGTACGTTTCATATACTTTAATACAATTTACAATTAGAAAATATATTTTGAGAAACGTGTAGTATTTTTTCCACAAGTTAAAAAGTCAAGCCTAATATAATAATATATAAGACACATATTAGGCAAGTAATGCAAACAAGCAATATTAACCTACCATGGTTATCTTCTCGTCTTGAGGATGTCGACAGGTGCCACGCACAAATATCAAATGAATGGCAAACACTGATTTGTTGTATTATAGACTCACGTTATCGTGCACTCAGAAACCGACTGTGTACGAGAATTGGTCCGATGAGGCGTCAAATAAACAGTAAGCAATTCCACTAAGAGAGTATTATTTTTTGTTTTGTTTTAGTTTCAGTCCTTCTGATGGTCTCACGCGTTTTTACGTTACCGTTTGCGCTTCAATCTAAAGATGGTTGTCAAAACACATTTATTAGTTTGAGACATGTATTAGTCCTGATACTATCTCTTTCAATTAAAACAAAAGCGAATAAAAATATATTTGTACGGAACCTTTTATGACAATTTAAATCAAATCTCTGCCTTGTTCACTTTATAGCAACATTCTCTAATTGAAAAAGAACATACTTTTATAAACAAAATAACTTTATAACAGCATTCACATAAGAAAAAGGTGATTGCCGCAGTGAGAAATCATAAATAAAAATCTAAACTGGTACAGTTGGGATTTCAACTCACAACCTCTCTGTCTCGAGGCAGGAGTCTTGCCTCGCGACCAACCAGTCCCCATACAAACAAAATGAGTAACAGATTGTGATGTAAAATTTAGAAGAGATGATTATAGAGAGGCAAACAGAAAATACTGCAAAATATCAAAGCAAGGAGGAGTATAACTGAACTTTAAAGAAATATAAAAACGGATAGAAACATATGGAAATCATGCATGGTGATAGCCAGGTATACGATAAAACTTAATAGATTACAAACTTGGTCACAGGAGATTCATAAACAAGAACTGGCACGCAGTGGGTTCCAGAGGGAGGGCAAAAGACAGGAAGGATCAATCTATTGGTGAGGAGTGTGGTCAGACCAAGACACTCTGAGAAGGTTAGACATAAACAATGCAAAGTGGGGGAATATCGTTGTTGTCATACAGGACGCCAGATATGTTGGTCTATAAGTAATTGAAAAGGAAGAGGACGAGGAAGTAAAAGAAAGAAAAAAAAACGGGACAGATAAGTGAACCAAGACTTGTTCTGAGAAAGTGAAGACAGTACTTTAACCAACCACCAACAACTAAAGGAGAAGATCCATGTACTTTTACCAATATCGTAACATGCCATCAACAACTAAAGGAGAAGACCCATGTACTTTAACCAACATCGTAACATGCCACCAACAACTAAAGGAAAAGATCCATGTACTTTAACCAACATCGTAACATGCCACCAACAACTAAAGGAGAAGACCCATGTACTTTAACCAACATCGTAACATGCCACCAACAACTAAAGGAGAAGACCCATGTACTTTAACCAACATCGTAACATGCCACCAACAACCGAAGGAGAAAACCCATCAACATCAAGAAGCCACTCTTTCCTAAGTCCATCATCAGAGATTCAACCTTCTACGCCTTAAAGAAAACAAGAATAGTCGTCACAACGAAAAATGTCAGAGAAAAAAAAACACACACAACATGACAAGGAAAGACATAATCATAAACGTCAATATCCGGAAAAGCGATGGTGTTCAATCAGTGACAATATTAGTCAAATGGAACCACAAATTAAATTGTTTACATGTGTTCAATGGGGGCCTCGGTAGCCTAGTTGGGAAAACACCCGACTGGGCTACCAACGTTCGGACAACTCGTGTTCGATTCCCGCTGAAAGCAGTGTGAATGTACTTGAAGTTTGAGGGAAAAAAAATATACCTCCGCGGTCGACCAACCCGCTGGCAGACATGGGTACCAGGGTAGTACTCTGGGAAGGTGACGAATTCCGCCTCGCATCGTGAGTTTTGATGCTTGAAGCGACACTGTCCAGAAGTCTCCGAACTATTCTGGATAAACGACCGAACACATATGGATGAAAACTGGCGTGCTAAGACGCCGATTTAAGGCCCGTACTTTACTTTGCTTTACTTTACTTTACCTTTACCTTTCCTTTACCTTTACCTTTACCTTTATCTTTACCTTTACCTTTAGTCTTACTTTTACCTTTACGTTTACCTTTACTCTTACTTTTACCTTTACGTTTACCTTTACCTTTAACTTAACTTACCTTTACTTTATCTTTACTTTACTTTACCTTTACCTTTACCTTTACTCTTACTTTTACCTTTACGTTTAACTTTACCTTTAACTTTACTTTACCTTTACTTTATCTTTACTTTACTTTATCTTTACTTTACTTTACCTTTACATGTAAAATGACCATTATCGGACAATATCACCCAGAGAGGTTTAATTGCCAGAAGTTAAGTGCAGAACTAGAAGTTCGACAAAATAGTAAATTATTGACAGACAATTCCATTCTTTGTCTCAACGATGAAAGACGACAAATGTGGGTGAAGTTAAAGAATGCACATACACGACACGACACTCACCAAATAAGATATAAACAAATGATATCGCAATGTACTCAAATCACTTGACACAGTATTAGGCACACACATCCTATTTCAAATCTGTAAATAAGCACTTTAACATCGTGCAGTTCACACGTCATCAAATTACACACCTACCTATATTTCACTGAAGCTTTTATATGAATTAACTACAGCAAACATATAATAGTGTGCATATGAAGATGCTTGTTCGTCCGTATCAAATTATTGGAATGCGCTTGTGTGCTTAAACCCACACAAGCGTTCTCAGTTCTTGATTTAACTGCTACACTTCTTACATTCAATGACTAACTTATTAGCAAAAGTAGCATATTCTGCATGCACCGCGATTTTACAGTTAGTGCTAACTACTTATAAAACATCGATTTCTGTTTAATGATTCTTCAACGATCTCTTCTTTTACTACTTTGCTGTCTTCGACTTTTATGAGACATTGGCTGTTTCATGTTCATACATTCATCTTCAAACGAGACCTACTCGGTCAAAATAGTCATTTAATTAATGACAGTATCACGTCAGTGTATGTATTACCTTTGGACATTTGTGATGAAGTTAATTAAGTTTATGGCACGAAAGTCATAGCCCTTAAAGAATGTTAATTAATAACATGTTTTTTTTTTTTACTCTTGTAAAAGTGACCGTGACGTTAGAAATGTTGGTTGGATATGTTTTTTTTAAATTTAATAAAGATGTTTATGTTCTTTTTGGTGAGGTAAGATCAATTCAACATCAGTCTTCTATGTTATATTAGACAGCAATAAAACGGAAGAACAGACAAAACAGAATAGCAATCCCCTCGACAATGATCTGATCTTGTGACATGCACGTACCATAATAATTTATTTCGTTCTTTTTTTTTTTGCATACCCATTTAAGGTGTCTTTCAGCCCGTGTTTTAATGTCTAATGTAATAATTTTACGAACTTTCACGCTTGCATTGTGATCTTTGAAGTATGTTAACAAGACCTTACGGTAACACTCCATTTCTAGAGATTGAATTCCAACAAGTCCATACTTCCCAAGCAAATCAAAATATTGTTTTCATGCGCAATTAATTTAATCTGGTTTTTTGTGTGGATTGTTTGTCGTATCAAACTATCTTGATGCATTAGCGATAAATGAGCTGTAGTTGTACAAGTTACACTGCAAAAATAAGTTCAATTATCAAAGTGCGATAGAAGACAGGTGTAGAGCTGAGGTGAGGTGCAGAAGAAATCATACATGATGATAGTCAAAAGTGTGAAAGCTTCTTATGTAAATCATCTATGCTAATCATTATCATCATGTGCCATACTGGTTTGGCGTAGGCGATCATGTCCCTCTACAATTCTCTATCCACAGTGCATCGCATCAATTCTGTTGTTGATTGTTTCCCATGCCTTGAAATCAAGCTATCTGGTATCTTCTCTCTTTGTCGTCCGCGGTACACCTCTTTCCCTCTATTTTACCAGTTGTAACCAAATATTCCAACCTTCTTCTTGTCATGATGTGCCAGAAAAAAATATATCTTTCTGATGTTTCTTATGAGTTTCCTTTTTGTGTTGGCCTAATTTCCTCGTTGGTTTTTTTAGCTGTCCAGGGAACTCTCAACATTATTCTGAGAAATCCCATCTCTGAGACATCTAATCGTCTTTTCATTGATTTGTCTACAGCCCATGATTCGCTTCCATAGGCCAGAATTAACTCTATATAGCACCGATAAACTCTCTTTCTCACTTTTATTGATATATGTTGCACAACACGTTTTTCATTTTTTTAAATGCTATTTTGGCCTGAGCTATTCTCCTTTTATTTCTGTAGTGCATCTTCCGTCTGATGTTAATATTGTGCAAGAGTATTTGACGCTCTGAACTTGTTTTAGATTTGTTCCATTCATTTTTATGCTGCATGATGCTGATGATTGTTTCTTAGATCCTTTCTTGCTAATTAATGTTAAAATAAAGAGATTTTCAGTGTTATCTAAAGTCAGTGTCCATATATGGAAGTTAATGTTGGACAATCAGACAGATTACATTAATATCTTTCGAATCTAAAACAAAGTGGTTTTAATTAAGAACGTTTCATAGACAGCTAGAGAGAATGGCGCTGAAGAGACCAATGAAAAGAAGAAAGCTTCTTATAAAATTAGAAAGAAACAAGCATAATTTTTTTAACCGCACAACGGGAAAGAAAATAGTGGAACATATATTGTGGTAATTAGGTAAGAAATGAAAAATACCGGTCTGCTTAAGAGAATGACATGGAAGGATGTCAACGGCATAATTAATATAGAAAATGTAGAAGACCGAAGGCAGCGGAAGGACAACTATGTCAGCGGGTATAGATGGTACGTGCGTACTTGAAGTTGATGATGTATAGTTCTTATATTTCAGACCTGTTCATAATATACATGACACTTACAGATCTGAACTAAATATTTCGGTACTAATTTCCTTTGCAGATCTGTGCTAAATAGTTCGGTACTTATGTACTTTACAGATCTGTGCTAAATAGTTCGGTACTTATTTACTTTACAGATCTGTGCTAAATAGTTCGGTACTTATTTACTTTATAGATCTTTTAAAAAATATTTCAGTATAACTTTACTTTAGAGATCCACACTAAATATTTCAGTACTACTTTACAGATCTGTACTAAATATATCGGGACTACTTTACAGATCTGTACTAAATATTTCGGTACTACTTTACAGATATGTACTAAATATTTCAGTACCACTTTACAGATCTGTACTAAATATTTCGGTACTACTTTATAGATCTGTACTAAATATTTTAGTGCAATTTTACTCCTCTCATCACTTGATTATAACTCCTTGATTACAACTCAAGAATGAGAGAATATTAAACCACTACACGTTAACAAATGTAATGTTTTAAAATGAAATATCCCATTTCTTGAATCAGACTTGAAATGTTAACCGTGCATCTAGAAATAATGACTGTAATCTGTTTACTGAGTGTCTAGAAATAATGACTGTAATCTGTTTACTGAGCGTCTAGAAATAATGGTTGTAATCTGTTTACTGAGCGTCTAGAAATAATGGTTGTAATCTGTTTACTGAGTGTCTAGAAATAATGGTTGTAATATGTTTACTGAGTGTCTAGAAATAATGATTGCAACCTGTTTACCGAGCGTCTAGATATAATGGCTGTAATCTGCTTACCGAGCGTCTAGACATAATGGCTGTAATCTGTTTACTGAGTGTCTAGAAATAATGGTTGTAATCTGTTTACTGAGCGTCTAGAAATAATGGTTGTAATCTGTTTACTGAGTGTCTAGAAATAATGGTTATAATCTGTTTACTGAGTGTCTAGAATTAATGGTTGTAATCTGTTTACTGAGTGTATAGAAATAATGGCTGTAATCTGTTTACTGTGTGTCTATAAATAATGACTGCAGCCTGTTCACCGAGCAGCTAGATATAATGGCTGTAATCTGTTTACTGAGTGTCTAGAAATAATGGCTGTAATCTGTTTACTGAGTGTCTAGAAATAATAGCTGTAATCTGTTTACTGAGTGTCTAGAAATAATGGTTGTAATCTGTTTACTGAGTGTCTAGAAATAATGGCTGTAATCTGTTTACTGAGTGTCTATAAATAATGACTGCAGCCTGTTCACCGAGCAGCTAGATATAATGGCTGTAATCTGTTTACTGAGTGTCTAGAAATAATGGTTGTAATCTGTTTACTGAGTGTCTAGAAATAAAGACTGTAATCTGTTTACTGAGTGTCTAGAAATAATGACTGTAATCTGTTTACTGAGTGTCTAGAAATAATGGTTGTAATCTGTTTACTGAGTGTCTATAAATAAAGACTGTAATCTGTTTACTGAGTGTCTAGAAATAAAGACTGTAATCTGTTTACTGGGCGTTTAGAAATAATGACTGTAATCTGTTTACTGAGTGTCTAGAAATAATGACTGTAATCTGTTTACTGAGTGTCCAGAAATAATTGCTGTAATCTGTTTACCGAGTGTCTAGAAATAATGACTGTAATTTGTTTACTGAGTGTCTAGAAATAATGGTTGTAATCTGTTTACTGAGTGTCTAGAAATAAAGACTGTAATCTGTTTACTGAGTGTCTAGAAATAATGACTGTAATCTGTTTAATGAATGTCTAGAAATAATGGTTGTAATCTGTTTACTGAGTGTCTAGAAATAAAGACTGTAATCTGTTTACTGAGTGTCTAGAAAAAATGACTGTAATCTGTTTACTGGGCGTTTAGAAATAATGACTGTAATCTGTTTACTGAGCGTCTAGAAATAATGACGGCAATCTATTTACTGAGTGTCTAGAAATAATTACTGCAATCTGTTTACTGAGTGTCTAGAAATAATGACTGTAATCTGTTTACTGAGTGTCCAGAAAAAATGGCTGTAATCTGTTTACCGAGTGTCTAGAAATAATGACTGTAATTTGTTTACTGAGTGTCTAGAAATAATGGTTGTAATATGTTTACTGAGTGTCTAGAAATAATGATTGCAACCTGTTTACCGAGCGTCTAGATATAATGGCTGTAATCTGTTTACCGAGCGTCTAGAAATAATGGCTGTAATCTGTTTACTGAGTGTCTAGAAATAATGGTTGTAATCTGTTTACTGAGCGTCTAGAAATAATGGTTGTAATCTGTTTACTGAGTGTCTAGAAATAATGGTTATAATCTGTTTACTGAGTGTCTAGAAATAATGGTTGTAATCTGTTTACTGAGTGTCTAGAAATAATGGTTGTAATCTCTTTACTGAGTGTCTAGAAATAAATACTGTAATCTGTTTACTGAGTGTCTAGAAATAATGACTGCAACCTGTTTACCGGGCGTCTAGATATAATGACTGTAATCTGTTTACTGAGTGTCTAGAAATAATGGCTGTAATCTGTTTACTGAGTGTCTAGAAAAAATGACTGTAATCTGTTTACTGGGCGTTTAGAAATAATGACTGTAATCTGTTTACTGAGCGTCTAGAAATAATGACGGCAATCTATTTACTGAGTGTCTAGAAATAATTACTGCAATCTGTTTACTGAGTGTCTATAAATAATTTTTGTAATCTGTTTACTGAGTGTCTAGAATTAATGGCTGTAATCTGTTTACCGAGTGTCTAGAAATAATGGTTGTAATCTGTTTACTGAGTGTCTAGAAATAATGGTTGTAATCTGTTTACTGAGTGTCTAGAAATAATGATTGCAACCTGTTTACCGAGCGTCTAGATATAATGGCTGTAATCTGTTTACCGAGCGTCTAGAAATAATGGCTGTAATCTGTTTACTGAGTGTCTAGAAATAATGGTTGTAATCTGTTTACTGAGCGTCTAGAAATAATGGTTGTAATCTGTTTACTGAGTGTCTAGAAATAAAGACTGTAATCTGTTTACTGAGTGTCTAGAAATAATGGTTGTAATCTGTTTACTGAGTGTCTAGAAATAATGGTTGTAATCTCTTTACTGAGTGTCTAGAAATAAATACTGTAATCTGTTTATTGAGTGTCTAGAAATAAAGACTGTAATCTGTTTACTGAGTGTCTAGAAATAATGGTTGTAATCTGTTTACTGAGTGTCTAGAAATAAAGACTGTAATCTGTTTACTGAGTGTCTAGAAATAATGACTGTAATCTGTTTACTGAGTGTCTAGAAATAATGGTTGTAATCTGTTTACTGAGTGTCTATAAATAAAGACTGTAATCTGTTTACTGAGTGTCTAGAAATAATGGTTATAATCTGTTTACTGAGTGTCTAGAAATAATGGCTGTAATCTGTTTACTGAGTGTCTAGAAATAAAGACTGTAATCTGTTTACTGAGTGTCTAGAAATAATGGTTGTAATCTGTTTACTGAGTGTCTAGAAATAAAGACTGTAATCTGTTTATTGAGCGTCTAGAAATAAAGACTGTAATCTGTTTACTGAACGTCTAGAAATAAAGATAGCATGTCTATTTGCTGTCTAGAAATAAAGATAGCATGTCTATTTACTGAGTGTCTAGAAATAAAGATAGCATGTCTATTTACTGAGTGTCTAGAAATACAGATAGCATGTCTATTTACTGAGTGTATAGAAATAAAGATAGCATGTCTATTTGCTGTCTAGAAATAAAGATAGCATGTCTATTTACTGAGTGTCTAGAAATGAAGATAGCATGTCTATTTACTGAGTGTCTAGAAATAAAGATAGCATGTCTATTTACTACAGCTAGTACTACTATTTACTTTGTTTATCTGCAGCACGTTTCCAAATTTTCACTGTTGAAGTTTCTTTACTTCCTGTTTGGCAGGCTTTTATCTTTAAAACTGAGCGATGGTTGATCGATTGGTCGCATGCCTCCAGCTAATCATTCACTGGGTGCCGCCTCTACATCGAAGGCTAGCTACCATGAAGCGCTATTTTACCACATCTATTGCCTTGATTGTGCACGTTGTTATAGGTTCACATTTTGATGTCATCAGTCCACTTTAGTCTTGGTCTATCTCTGCCTCGTTTACCCTGTACTTTCCCTTCAAATATGACTTCTAGAAGAGTATTATGGTCTCTTCACATGTCCAAAACATTTCAGTTCTTTTTCGAACTAGAAAGTAGTTCATTTTTTTTCTTTTTCATTTCCAGCTGATTCAGAATTTCATTGTTTGCCTCCTTTTTCCTTCCATCCAATTCTCCTCATTTCCTATAGATTCACATTTCAAAGGCGTCACTTTGCTGCTGTGTTTTTATTAATTAATGGCCCTGTTTCTGCAACATACACTAATGTTGAGTAAATATAGCATTGTACAATTCGTAATTTTAATTCTGATGTATTTACTTTGATATTATTATAATTTTCAAGTTCTTAAAACATTCTGTTTACTGAATGTCTAAAATTAGATCACACATCTATTTACTGAATGATCAGAAACAGACCAAACATCTATTTACTGAATGACCGGAAACAGACGGAACATCTATATTTACTGAATGACCAGAAACAGACCGCACATATGTTTAATGATTGACCAGAAACAGACCCCACATCTATTTACTGATTGACCAGAAACAGACCACATATCTGTTTACTGAATGACCAGAAACAGACTGAACATCTATTTACTGAATGACCAGAAACAGACCCACATCTATTTATTGAATGCCCAGAAATAGACCGAACGTGTGTTTACTGAATGACCAGAAATAGAAGGAACATCTATTTAATGAATGTCAAGAAACAGACAAAACATCTAGTTACTGAATGACCAGAAACATTCTGTACCATCTATTTACAAGCATCTATTAACTAAATGACCAGAAACAGACCAAACAGCTATTTACTGAATGACCGGAAATAGAGGGAACATCTATTTACTTAATGACCAGAAACAGACCAAACATTTATTTACTGAATGACTGAAACAGACCGCATATATGTTTACTGAATGACCTGAAATAGACGGAACATCTATTTACTGAATGACTAGAAATAGGCGGAACATCTATTTACTGAATGACTAGAAATAGGCGGAACATCTATTTACTGATTGACTAGAAATAGGCGGAACATCTATTTACTGAATGACCAGAAACAGACCAAACATCTATTTACTCAATGACCAGAAACAGATCGCGCATATGTTTACAGTATAACCATAAGCAGACCACACATCTGTTTACTGAATAACCACACACTGTGTTTTAAAGAAGACCACACATCTGTTTACTGAATAACCATACACTGTGTTTTACAGAAGACCACACATCTGTTTACTGAATGACCAGAAACAGACCACACATCTGTTTACTGAATAACCATACACTGTGTTTTACAGAAGACCACACATCTGTTTACTGAATGACCATAAACTATGTATTACAGAAGACCACACATCTGTTTACTGAATAACCATAAACTATGTATTACAGAAGACCACATATCTGTTTACTGAATAACCATACACTGTGTTTTACAGAAGACCACATATATGTTTACTGAATAACCATACACTGTGTTTTACAGAAGACCACACATCTGTTTACTGAATAACCATACACTGTGTTTTACAGAAGACCACATATCTGTTTACTGAATGACCAGAAACAGACCACATATCTGTTTACTGAATAACCATAAACTATGTATTACAGAAGACCACACATCTGTTTACTGAATAACCATAAACTATGTATTACAGAAGACCACATATCTGTTTACTGAATGACCAGAAACAGACAACATATCTGTTTACTGAATGACCAGAAACAGACCACATATCTGTTTACTGAATAACCATAAACTATGTATTACAGAAGACCACACATCTGTTTACTGAATGACCATAAACTGTGTATTACAGAAGACCACACATCTGTTTACTGAATCACCATAAACTGTGTATTACAGAAGACCACACATCTGTTTACTGAATGACCATAAACTGTGTATTACAGAAGACCACACATCTGTTTACTGAATGACCATAAACTGTGTATTACAGAAGACCACACATCTGTTTACTGAATAACCATAAACTATGTATTACAGAAGACCACACATCTGTTTACTGAATGACCATAAACTATGTATTACAGAAGACCACACATCTGTTTACTGAATAACCATACACTGTGTTTTACAGAAGACCACACATCTGTTTACTGAATGACCATAAACTATGTATTACAGAAGACCACACATCTGTTTACTGAATAACCATAAACTATGTATTACAGAAGACCACATATCTGTTTACTGAATAACCATACACTGTGTTTTACAGAAGACCACATATATGTTTACTGAATAACCATACACTGTGTTTTACAGAAGACCACACATCTGTTTAATGAATAACCATACACTGTGTTTACAGAAGACCACATATCTGTTTACTGAATGACCAGAAACAGACCACATATCTGTTTACTGAATAACCATAAACTATGTATTACAGAAGACCACACATCTGTTTACTGAATAACCATAAACTATGTATTACAGAAGACCACATATCTGTTTACTGAATGACCAGAAACAGACAACATATCTGTTTACTGAATGACCAGAAACAGACCACATATCTGTTTACTGAATAACCATAAACTATGTATTACAGAAGACCACACATCTGTTTACTGAATGACCATAAACTGTGTATAACAGAAGACCACACATCTGTTTACTGAATGACCATAAACTGTGTATTACAGAAGACCACACATCTGTTTACTGAATGACCATAAACTGTGTATTACAGAAGACCACACATCTGTTTACTGAATGACCATAAACTGTGTATTACAGAAGACCACACATCTGTTTACTGAATAACCATAAACTATGTATTACAGAAGACCACACATCTGTTTACTGAATGACCATAAACTATGTATTACAGAAGACCACACATCTGTTTACTGAATGACCATAAACTGTTTATTACAGAAGACCACACATCTGTTTACTGAATAACCATAAACTATGTATTACAGAAGACCACACATCTGTTTACTGAATGACCATAAACTGTGTATTACAGAAGACCACACATCTGTTTACTGAATAACCATAAACTATGTATTACAGAAGACCACACATCTGTTTACTGAATGACCATAAACTGTGTATTACAGAATACCACACATCTGTTTACTGAATGACCATAAACTGTGTATTACAGAAGACCACACATCTGTTTACTGAATGACCAGAAACAGACCACATATCTGTTTACTGAATAACCATAAACTATGTATTACAGAAGACCACACATCTGTTTACTGAATAACCATAAACTATGTATTACAGAAGACCACATATCTGTTTACTGAATGACCAGAAACAGACAACATATCTGTTTACTGAATGACCAGAAACAGACCACATATCTGTTTACTGAATAACCATAAACTATGTATTACAGAAGACCACACATCTGTTTACTGAATGACCATAAACTGTGTATTACAGAAGACCACACATCTGTTTACTGAATGACCATAAACTGTGTATTACAGAAGACCACACATCTGTTTACTGAATGACCATAAACTGTGTATTACAGAAGACCACACATCTGTTTACTGAATGACCATAAACTGTGTATTACAGAAGACCACACATCTGTTTACTGAATAACCATAAACTATGTATTACAGAAGACCACACATCTGTTTACTGAATGACCATAAACTATGTATTACAGAAGACCACACATCTGTTTACTGAATGACCATAAACTGTTTATTACAGAAGACCACACATCTGTTTACTGAATAACCATAAACTATGTATTACAGAGACCACACATCTGTTTACTGAATGACCATAAACTGTGTATTACAGAAGACCACACATCTGTTTACTGAATAACCATAAACTATGTATTACAGAAGACCACACATCTGTTTACTGAATGACCATAAACTGTGTATTACAGAATACCACACATCTGTTTACTGAATGACCATAAACTGTGTATTACAGAAGACCACACATCTGTTTACTGAATGACCATAAACTATGTATTACAGAAGACCACACATCTGTTTACTGAATGACCATAAACTATGTATTACAGAAGACCACACATCTGTTTACTGAATGACCATAAACTGTGTATTACAGAAGACCACACATCTGTTTACTGAATGACCATAAACTATGTATTACAGAAGACCACACATCTGTTTACTGAATGACCAGAAACAGATCACATATCTGTTTACTGAATGACCAGAAACAGACCACATATCTGTTTACTGAATGACCAGAAACAGATCACATATCTGTTTACTGAATGACCAGAAACAGACCACATATCTGTTTACTGAATGACCAGAAACAGACCACACATCTGTTTACTGAATGACCATAAACTGTGTATTACAGAAGACCACACATCTGTTTACTGAATGACCAGAAACTGTGTATTACAGAAGACCACACATCTGTTTACTGAATGACCAGAAACTGTGTATTACAGAAGACCACACATCTGTTTACTGAATGACCATAAACTGTGTATTACAGAAGACCACACATCTGTTTACTGAATGACCAGAAACAGACCACATATCTGTTTACTGAATAACCAGAAACAGACCCCATATCTGTTTACTGAATGACCAGAAACAGACATAACATCTGTTTACCGAATGACCAGAAACAGATCACACAACTGTTTACTGAATGACCAGAAACAGACCACAAATCTGTTTACTGAATGACCAGAAACAGACCACAAATCTGTTTACTGAATGACCAAAAACAGACCACATATCTGTTTACTGAATGACCAGAAACAGACATAACATCTGTTTACTGAATGACTATAAATAGACCACACGTATGTTTACTATTACACAAAGATAGCGTGTATTTTGAACGATGATAATGTTACTATTTCTTTTCGCAGATTTCTTTTTTTTTTTTATCGTTCGTTTTCATTTGTTCAGCCATATCCCACAAAAAGACGAGACTCCTAAATGAATTTGAAATTAAAGTCTGGTGATGATCCACAGGCAGTGGGTATGCTCCTGAACGTCTCTAAAATCAACTGATATTGTGTTAAATTGTATTTTACCAGTAATTATTTCTTTTAACTAATGAAATAAATAATTAATTAATTGTATGAAGCTATGATTAGATGTAATTTTTACTCCTGCATTACTAAATTCTTTTCTATAAATATTTCACCGTATATTATGAAACAAATTAATCCGATCACATATAGGTACGTCACATATCCTTTTATGCGAACGATGTTGTAAATTATGTAAGTATTGCGTCAAGTTGCCTGGATAAGAAATATGTAATTCAACACGTAAAAAACAAACAGAACAAAACTGATAACAGAAGTGCGAAATTCTCGTCTACATAGTTACGCCAGCGTGGTTAGGCTGATAAATAATATAGGTTTACTTGTCTTAAGATAGCACGTGAATCTATCGAATTTAGTCATGAGAATATTTGCACTAACATCACTATCTATGAATTGTATTTGGGTTCACTCGGTTGTTGCCGACTCGACAATTTATAAATAAATAAATTTACACAAGGGAAAAGGGTACAGAGTGAGTTTGCTTTGTTTTTTTTCCCCCTAAAAAGTGGCCTATACATTAAGCTTACATATTAGCCAATCGTTGCAAGTTTAACTTAAACTGTAAGAGATTAGCAGAACAGCTTGTCGTTTCAACCGTGAGGGATTCTCAAAATTTGTGTCTGATAGAATGGTCTCATTGGAGGTTACAGAAATGTGGTATTACAAAAGAGTGTTGAGAATACCATAAACAATTAGAAAGAATGGCATGGGTGTTCTAAAAGAGACCAGCTCAGAAAGATCGTTATTACAAACATCAAGGGAAAACAGTCATCGTTTTTGACTATTTGATGAGAAAGTTTCTACTTCATTTCCCTCTCAGCTCCCAGCAGAGCTTACAACACTTTCCATGATGTCTTTCTTGTTTAATGCCATTCTCTTAAGATCCCTCCATGCTTTCTCCCTCTTCTTCATCTCTGCTTCCACCTGTTTTCTCCAAGCATATTTTGACCCGCCCATGTCTCCTCTATTGGAGGTTCCAAAAGGGTATGTCGTGTAAAACTCTCAGTTCGTTTCCTCGATGTCTATCCTATCCAGCGCCATATTCCTATGCGCTTTGTAGCACAACTTTTAGTCTGGCTTTTCCAGCTTTGTATTCCTCTAGGACTGACTCTGGAGAATCAATTAAGCTTTCTTACAATACAGCGCTACATCCATTAGTCCTGGTTGTACTCCCAGCCATTTCTTCGTGTACTTGCTAATCCTACTCTCCATCGCTTCTACAGTGCTCGAGCTGATTTCATATATCAGAAGAGACCATAACAGTTTAGGCACTAACATCAACTGGAGGCACCAGATTTTGAAATTTCCTAAAAGTCTGCACCGTTCGGTGCTCTGTAACCTTTGGTCCGTCATCTCTGACAGTATTCTCTGGACGGTATTATAACTAAACGTGTACGTTCTGTGATACACATTTTACAATTGTAAATATGAACACTGCACAGATTCTTCCTCTACGTGTTCCTTTGATTATTGCGGCTTAAGTGCAATCGTCTTGTCTTGAACACGCTTTTGTTCTGAGCTTCTTCCCTAACATGCGATCTTTCTTTGATCTTCATGCAAAGTAGCCATTGTTTTTTCTTCTTTTTTCTTCCTCGTTTGTTGAAGAGATTAATCTGCGGACTTTAGCTCTTTTGTTGTCCGATCCCGCAGTTAATTCTTCCTAGTATTTTTAATATTCAATTAATTTAATTTGTTTCAAGGTCATCTTGGGCCTGGTGTTCTCGCAGGGCTTGTTGAAGACTCGTTGCATATTAATCCTTCTGTCTTATCACGTAGCCAAACATGTTATGTTTTTTAAATATATTTAAGGTCGGAAATCATTCCTAGCTTCTTTCTCCGCTTTTTACTTCCGATCTTATCTCCCAAGCTGTTTCCTGTCATTCGTCTAACACATTTAATGTCAGCAATGGTTATTTTTCTTACTGTTCTTATTTCTAACGTCCAGGTATGGCATTGGTGGCACAACATTGGAATAACGATTGAGTGCCAGCCTTTTTTTCTTGTTGGTGTTAATCTTCATGTCGTATTGGGTGACTGGGTTGCCAAGTTTACTTTAGGTTGATCTTTCATCTGATAATTTGCGACATTACAGCAATTTACGCTATGTAAAATAGTCCTTCAATTATTGTCCTAAATTAACATAATTATAACTATATCACAATATGTTAGTTATTTACATTATAAGTTATGAGGTGAAAAAAACACATGGTTTTGCTATTTATTAACAACAAACAAGTTTCTTTCATATAAAGATGGAGAACCGTGATCTTAAGTAGGCACTAGATAAGGTCGCCTCTTGTTAGCTTTACTTCTATATGCTTCGATAATGGGATAGAAAGCTGATTTATTATTCGTTCTTCTGTTGTCATGACAACGAGGAGCTGACCGCAGAAATAGCCTACCTAGTTCTCATACACATTGCAAGGTTGATAAATGCCGTTATACGGTTGTAGTAGGTTTGACCTCCATAGACATTAATACTTATTTACTAGTTGCGGTTTGAATTACTTGAACTCAGTCACGGTTATACTAAGGAATACGGTGGCTGGTTGTACAATGGTGTTTAACTCATTGAGCTGAAATGTAACTGTGTTATGTGTTCTAATAAAATATTATAGGAGTCGTGGCTTTCGTTGCCTCCTCTGAATATCCACCTCTGGTAAGATCGCTAACCGTAACGCAGAAGACGCCCTCTACTACCAAAACCTGATGTTATGTTCTATTTTATACTGAAAATACTGCATGCATCCAATTTCATACCTTACATCATGTTTCAGATTTGGCTACGACGTGAGATGTTAGAGTATTAAGTAAATAAATAAGTAAATAAATAAGTAAAAAGTAAGCAAATAAGTAATAAAGATTAAGTAAACAAAAAAGTAAATAAGTAAATAGTAAAGTAAATAAATAAGTAAATAAGAATACAAGTAAGTATATAGTAAGTAAATGAGAAAGTAAATAAGTGCAAGTAAGTAAGTACAAAGGAGCCGCGATAGCTCAGTGGTTAGTGAACTGGACTACAAAGGACAAGAGGTAGGGTTCGATCCCAATCGACGGCTTCCGGGTTCACCCAGCCTTAAATGGGTACCGGATTTTTTCTGGGAAAGTAAAGCGGTACGGGCGTAATACCGACCACATTACCCCTAAAATCATGTGCCGAAGGTCTGTAAAATTTATGGTCACTAACACCATATTCCCTATACGCCACTTGGCGAGACGGGGGTACTTTACTTTACTTTTAAGTAAGTACAAGGAAATAACTAAGTACAATTAAATCATCATCATCATGCGCCATACCGGTTGGCGTAGGTGATCATGTCCCTCCACAATCTTCTATCTACAGTGCATCGTATCAGTTCTGCTGTTGACTGTTTTCCATGCCGTGACACCAAGCTATCCAGTATTTTCTCTCTTTGTCGCTCGCGATCTCTCTTTCCTTTTATTTTGCCAGTTGTAACCAAGTATTCCAACTTTCCTCTTCTCATGATGTGCCCGAAAAATGTTGATTGCTTCTTCCTGATGTTTTTTAAGAGCTCCCTTTTTGTGTTTGCCTCTTTTAGAACTTCCTATGGTTATCGGGGTAGATTTCTACCCTACCAAAGGAGGAGTAAGACGTCTCCTTTCCTCCGCTAGTCTTCGGGACACCCCTGGGCAAGGTGGAGCTCCCGTTTAGCCCCCCCCCCCCCAACCTTATCAGGGTTATGTGAAGCCATTGGAGCAGGTGGTGGATGGTGTTGTGGGAGCAGCCGACAAGTAGTGCCGGTTATGGTCCCCACACCGCGATGGCAGGCAGAGGATCTCATGTATAGAGACAATGGTTGCGATCTCCGACTAGTACAGTAAGAAGGAAAGGAATGGCAAACTACTTTCTTAAATTGCCTGGAATAATCATGACAAATAACAACCTTATATTTACAGCTAACGACGTTAATGGGGACTTCACAATTAAATAAGTATATAAATAAGTAAGTACACGTAAGTAAATAAGTGTGTACATGTACATAAGTAACTACAAGTAAATACGCATGTAAATAAGTAAGTCAGCATCATCAAGAACCGGGCCTGCTGGCGTAGGTGATCATCTCTCCACAACTTTCGATCTCGACAGTTATTTATCATTTCTGTTGTTGACCTTCTGTCAAGCCATTCTCTTAAGCTGTCTGGTATATTTTCTCTTTGCTTCGCTCTGTCTCTTCGTCCCTCAATTTTCCCAGTTGTTACAATATATTCCATCTGTTCTCTTCTCATTACATGGCCAAAAAATGATGATTGTTTCTTCCTAATAATGGAAATTAGCTTTATTTTTGCTTTGGCTTCTTTCAGAATATTTCAATTACTCTTCTTAGCTGCCCATGCTCAACATTCTTCTGTAAAACCACATTTCGACAGCCACCTGTGATTTTCTTGTCTGTTGTCCTATTGTCCATGATTCACATCCATATGTTAAGACTGACTCTACATAACATTTAAGAATTCTTTTTCTTGTTTTTATTGTCAAAAATGGATTGCATAGTAAGTAAGTAAAGTACCCCGTCACGCCAAGTGGCGTATAGGGAATATGGTGTTAGTGACCATAAATTTTATTGACCTTCGGCACATGATTTTTGGGCTAATGTGGTCAGTATTACGCACATGCTGCTTTACTTTCCCAGAAAAAAAATCCCGTACCCATTAAAGGCTGGGTGAACCGCCGTCGGTTGGGATCGAACCCTACCTCTTGTCCTTTGTAGTCCAGTTCACTAACCACTGAGCTATCGCTGCTGGAAGGCATAGTATCTTCCTTATTTTTTGGAAAGCTGCTTTTGCCTGAACCATTCAGCATCTCACCTCTTTTGTACATCTTCCGTCTGAGGTTAACAAAGTTCCAAATATTTAAATTCATTTACCTGTTTTAATAGTGTTCCACTTGTCTTTATTTTGCACTGAGGTGATGTCTTTTACTTTGTCAAATGCTTTGATATAATCTATGAAACATAGGTATAGATTTGTTTTCACCTCTATGGCTCTTTCTACTAAAGATCGTATAATGTATATGTCATTATATGCGTTTTGTAATGTAGTCAGTGGACACCTAACGATAAGGCAAAGCAATAACAGTGTTAATGCTGTCTGGTAGCTAGCCAATATGTCAACCCATGCAAATTAACACGTTTCTCTTGTAGCAAGCTACTATGCAGATGTATACATATTTTACAGCTTAACTAAAGCAAATATCAGGAGAACTAAAACAGATCTCTGGAGAACTAAAATAGATATCTGGAGAACTAAAACAGATCTCTGGAGAACTAAAACAGATCTCTGGAGAACTAAAACAGATCTCTGGTGTACTAAAATAGATATCTGGAGAACTAAAACAGATCTCTGGAGAACTAAAATAGATATCTGGAGAACTAAAACAGATCTCTGGAGAACTAAAATAGATATCTGGAGAACTAAAACATATCTCTGGAGAACTAAAATAGATGTCTGGAGAACTAAAACAGATCTCTGGAGAACTAAAATAGATATCTGGAGAACTGAAACAGATCTATTGAGAACTAAAACAAATATCTGGAGAAATAAAACAGATCTCTTGATAACTAAAACAGATATCTGGAGAACTAAAACATATCTCTTGATAACTAAAACAGATCTCTGGAGAACTAAAACAAATATCTGGAGAACTAAAACAGATATCTGGAAAACTAAAGTAGATAGCTGGAGAACTAAAACAGATCTCTGGAGAACTAAAACAAATATATGGAGAACTAAAACAGATCTCTTGATAACTAAAACAGATATTTGGAGAACTAAAACAAATATCAGGAGATCTAAAACTGATCTCTAGAGAACTAAAACAAATATCAGGAGAACTAAAACAGATCTCTAGAGAACTAAAACAAATATCAGGAGAACTAAAACAAAAATGCTTTATCTATTTTTGGTTCACTATACGCTGTAGCTGTGAGCCGCGATAGCTCAGTGGTTAGTCAACTGGACTATTAACGATAAGAGTTGGGTTTGATCCTCGATGACGTACAGGTGCATCCAACCTTAAATGTGTACCGGATTTTTTCTGAGGAAAAAAAAGTCAGCACGGTCGTAATACTGACCACATTATCCTAAAAATATAGTGCCTAAAGTAAGGAATACATATGGGCACTAAAACTATATTCTCCATAGGTCATGAGGAGATGACGCGGCTCTTTCTTTCTTTGTCTATATCCCGCCATATTAATATCCCAAAACACCGGACACATCCATGGGTGATCCAAGTTCCTCTTCGAGCAACAGAGAGCCTCCGAACAAAACACTGACCCAAATGCACTAACTTTGTTGCATGACCTGCTATGATCCACTTGGATAGCTTCCCTTGGAAGAGACCGTTTGGCCTACTCCTTTAGAATTTACTGCCAATTATTTAACTTGATTACCCGAAGCCTCTATTTTTTTCGCTGTTACCCAGATGACTAGACTTCGGATCTCATTACTCAGAGACAAGAGGAAGGGTAAAGCCGCGAAGTAGCCACGAATTACAAGAGAGAACTTCCCACCGTTTGTGGTGGTATTCTAACCGGGTGTTTTCTTGTTCTGGGGCTGACGTCTTACCTCTTAGAAAGCTCTAGACCATACAGACACCCTCTCCCCCGATAATTTATATTACAAGGACATACGTAACACATGCCCATAGGTTGGTTAAAGTGCGTAACAGCTCACGGGTATCGGTCTCTCTCACAGATTTAGATCCATTTGGATTAAATGAGAGGAAACAATTTACTGAAATGTCAAAATTACTAGCGTTGTATGTGGTGTAGATTGTAACAAGCCGCACATAACATTTGAAAGTACATACGCAAGCGGGCACACACGTAAAAACATACAGGACTGTGGTTACGTGGCGGGATATTGGCGGTAACACTCTCCTCCCACAGCACTAAAATCCCTATTTGAAAATATAACCTTTACTTATTTATTTAGTTCATATCAGCGGCTGACGGTGAGTTCGACCCTGCAGAAGGTCAGTACATGATCAGTGGTCATAGTACATGTACAAAAATACATAGACTACTCGCATACTTACATTATGATGTGCTGAACTCAAACTCCTACAGCAAATTCACTCGTTGATATTTTTTCTTCGCAAATGGTCTCTATTTGAAGCGCGCCTAACTACAGCCCTAGATAAGTTATACATGTCACTATAGCCTTCAGATGACCACATTCCTTAATCTGTGCCTAAAAGCAAACACGGTAATCAAATAGATGTCCTAAGATGTTACTGTCGGTTTATTTCGATGTATTTCTAGACATAAAATTTATTTCATCAATTATTGCTCCACATTATCATAATTATAATTGTATCGAAATATCTTAATTATTTTGCAATGCAATCTAGAAAATGAATATAGCTTTGCTGTTAAATAACATCTCTTATAAATGTATTCAACTTTATATATATATATATATATATATATATATATATATAAGATATAGCGCAGTGACATAGGGGAGGGGACTATTTTCTCTATCTCCGTTCCACCATACGTTACGATAGAGAGAGAAAGTCAACTTATTGGTTGAGCCGCCGTTGCCATAGGAACATGGAACTGATTTCTGGAATAGCCTCCCTAATTCTAATGCACATTGCAAGGTCGAAAGATTTCGTTGAACGGTTATAGTAGGTTTGATCTTCATATAGATTTAAACTTATCTATTAGTAACGGCTTCAATAACTTGAGCGGTATCACGGCAAACTGGATACGGTGACTGGTTGTATACTGATATTTCACTCAATGATCTATAGTGTGATTGAAATTGTACAATGATCTCAATTCGAACAGATCGGGTAAAAAAAATATACATATATTTGTTCCCCTCACAAACAAATGTGATATTATTTTTTAAATTGTCCGTCTGCATAAGTCTGCCAAATTTTAAAGAGATCCGCCATTGAGAAATACGATTTTTTTTTAAGTTAGGACTAAGGTCACCGCGGGTCACTCTGAAAAAATTAAAACTAATGTGTTGACACGTCATAAGTGGAAGTGACAATAGGTGTCACGTCGTAAGTGGGAGTGACCCTAGGTGTTACGTCGTAAGTGGAAATGACCCTAGGTGTCACGTCATAAGTGGGAGTGTCCCTAGGTGACACGTCATAAGTGGGAATGTCCCTAGGTAGGTGACACGTCTTACGTGGAAGCGTCACTACATCCTAAAACAAACAGCGCTGTTAGTTAATTTATAATAATCTTATTTTTTTGTATTTTACATAATCTTGAAGTGCATAACATTTTTTATTAATTGTCGTAGACCAGGGAAGTATTGTTTTATCGACACCTAATCTAGCTACTATATACTAGTTATTATTATTAATATCGAAATTCCTATGCTATGTATTCTAATAAAATATTGGAAGAGTGGTGGCCTCAGAGCTTTCTCTGAATATCCGTCGCTGGTCCAAATTTCGGCAACCAAAATATGGGATCCAGAAAAAAATTGGGGAGATAAGCATAAATATAAAATATATAAAAATGAATAGATTAAATATCGTGCGGGGCAGCGAGTACAACATTGCAGGCACGGGGTTTTGGTTATTACACGTCAGAATTTCTTCAGTTATGCTCTGATTCAGTCTGATTTGATTATGTCCTGTATCCGGCTAGACATTTACCTTTTCAAACCTTTACCTTTACATTTTAATGGATCGAAAATATGCGGCGCACCATCATGTCTGCCTTTCTTTGCGCACATCTCTCATTTTCATATAAAATGGCATGTGTTTCTTTTCTTAAAAAGATCCTACTTTTCTCTTCTCGCATCTGGGAGCGGTATGCCTTGAGTTTTACATGATGGCAAAAATATTAATATAAATGTTTGTTTAAACTGCGCTCAAATATATTACATTGGCAGGAGGCGGAATCAGTGCTACGGGCTATATGTTGCTGACTACCAATACTACTGAGTTATCAATATATTATGAGATACATCAAGACAGAGGGAGAAGAGAGAGAGAGAGAGAGAGAGAGAGATAGAGAGAGAGAGATAGAGAGAGAGATAGAGAGGGAGAAGCTTTATAGAGTAAAGAAAGTATAATTGAAAATACCTGTATACATTTGCAAACTACTTAAAAAAAAGAACTTACTCAACTTTATGACCTTGTACTGTAGCTCTGTTAATGGAAAAGCTCGTATAAGCAGAGGGCTGGATTAAAATCTGACATAACACGACACGTGTTGAGATCGATGAGGCAAGTAAAGGTTGCTGACGTGACAATGTTAAATAGCCAGGACATAACAACCTCATCAACTACAACACCTGCCGCAAAGCAAAGAAGTCAAGTATTTTATGATCACCACAATCTTCAAACACAGCTGTGTCAATGATATCAATGTTGCCAATGCGCACAGTTCACCAAGCTGTGTTAAATAATGTGTTATTTAAAATGTACATACTTTAAAGGTTAATCTCCAAAGCATAGTCAACAACAAGAAAACAAAAAGCCAGCCTGCCTCATCTCTTAACTCTGTTTAGATCTATTAGGACATCAACATAATGAGTTGTTCACGTTTTTTCTTCACTGCCTCCTTTTGTGTGACAGTTGGTGTCTATTCCAGTGTTTTTTTTTTCCCACCGCCATCTCTAGAAGTAACCCTGAGGACTGAAAAGGAAACTCCTAAATATCCTTGCCAGCTTGGCGTTTTCTGCTAAAGTTGCTACATGCGACTGCTATCATTTTATACACAACTACCCCTTCTTGCAAATCTTAAAACGTCACGATAATTGGGAGTTTTCCGTGTTTCATTTTAAACCCTCGGGCTTTTTCTATAAATGGTGGTGGGTCAAGGCAAAGAAATGCATGCAAATGCGAAACAGCAGGAAAGCTGATTGTAAAGTTTTCTATAAATGGTGCCCATTCTGTTTATGACGTCATCAGTCGAGTTTCCTTTTTGTCCATACCCACTCCTTTTACTTTGTTTTCTGTAGGTAATTTTGGCCAGACCGTTAGATCACGTGATTTGCTTGAACTAAAAGTTTCTTCCTTTTGTAAAATAAACAGGCAGACTAAATTAGAAGTGAAAAAAACATGGTAAAGTAAAGTTTGCTTCCAGGCGTTTCTTGGTGTGTGGGGAATAAGGCAATATGTTGTTAGTGGATTCAATCAAAATAGAAGGAATAGATCTGGAGACAGTTCAGAACTACAACTACCTTGGACATACTATAACCAGTGATGGAAAATGTACAACTGAAATAAACAAAAAATAGGGATAGCAAAAAACAATTTTAAGGTCATGAAAAAATATTTTAACATCAAAACAAATAACACAGGGGCTAGAACTAAGAATAGCAAAATGTTATATCTTCTTAACATAACATTCCTTTATGGTGCAGAAACATGGGCATTAGACAAGAAAACAGAACAGAGATTTGAAGCATTTGAAATGTGGATATATAGAAGAATATGTAGAATTGGATGGAACGAAAAGAAAACATACGATGACATCTTAAAACAACTAAAAATGAAAAGAGAACTACTAAGCACAATGCAAACAAGACAAATGCGATTTTTGGGCCATGTTAAAAGATACAGTAGCCTACTAAATGTAATATTGGAGGGGAAAATGCAATGTAAGAGAGGCAGAGGCATTCCAAGATTAATATGGACGAGTAACATCAAAAGATGAACACATCAAAAGATGAACACCTGCACCATTAAAGCAAGAGACATAGCAGAATGGCGCTCCATGGTAGCCAACCTTCGTGTGCGGAGATGGCACTCGATGATGATGTTAGTGGTCATATTTTTATTCCATGAATACAGTACAATTTGGGGTCTTTAGTACCCATTTTAAGCTTCAGGTTGAGACCAAGATTCGTGTTTGCCCGAGAATATCCGCCACTTATGGGATTTGAACCCGTGCCCTTTTGAGCAGGGGACGAGCGCACGAACCATTCAGCCAACGAGGTTCCAATATAGAAGAATGGAAGTCATTGGCTTCGTTAGGACACACACAGTTGTGTCTCACAGAGAAAGACTGGTGAAATTCGTACTGCTCGAATCATCCAGTAGGTCAACTGTTTTGTATCTTCAGTAGATTACAGGTTGTTGATTTTCTTGCTTTACCTGGCCATTTAAAACGGAATTATTGCTTTGCTTTTGCAACACTACCCCCAACCCCCAACTCGTCTCATGAAAATAATTGCGCCAGTTGCCAAAGTACCGACGACTCCACTGTCACATGATAAGCAAAGGAATAGGCCAATTTAAATGTTAGAATTTGCTTCTAAATTTAAACACACACAAACATGTTAAGTAACTGAAGCCAAACTTGTATTACGAGTTTGGCTTCCATCAAGAAAACGGATGCTCATGCACAGAGAAAATCAAACAGGATATGTGGAAACATCAACATAGGGAAAAAGGGCATACTAATTGTATGATTTTATTTAAATTGGGACTGAGAATTGGAAAGCATCACCGCGGTGAGGAGTGAAGCTTAGGATATCTATTTCTCTTTCTCTTGTGCACATATTTGTGTGGGTTCAATGCTCTCTCTCTCTCTCTCTCTCTCTCTCTCTCTCTCTCTCTCTCTCTCAGTCTGCTGCCTTTGTTTCACTTGCCAAGGCCACTGGATCGAACGCTGTCAACGAACTCAGCTCTAAAGCGAGTCACTCACGACTTTGTTAATTCGTCCTTCATATTAAAGCATGATGGAGAGGACAATTAATTGTAATTCTTTTTTATGCAGCAGCTGTGTGTTGCAATGAACAAAAGTGACGTAACGAATCGTAACACAAACAATGCGTGCCCCTAACGTTTATGAGCACTGAGTTGGAACTGGAATGTCTACTGAAGCGATCCGTCTTTTTACAGTGATTGCTTTACTCAAAGTAGAGAATATCTATTTCCTAGTCATAATGGAGGCGAATGAAAAACTAGGTCTTGTGCTTAATTTGAGGGTGTAAATAATCTCTGATTGTTGAATATCCAGCGTGAAAAAAGGAGATAACAGGAAAGTGAAAGAGAGGCGGATAAATAAAGAACATTGAAGAAAATGGATGAGAACGAGCGCCAGAACAGGCCTAAATAAGTACAAAATAATGCTTTTTTAAAAACCTTCAGTTCAACAAATAGAGCTGATCGATCAACAAAATTGCCCATATAAATGTCAGACTATACTTGTTATACAGAAATCAAGTGGATCAATATCATGACAAGTTTCTCGTGTGTAATCGTTGCATTACTTTAGTTGTCAATAACCCTTTAGTTGTCAATAACCCTTTAGTTGTCAATAACCCTTTAGTTGTCAATAACCCTTTAGTTGTCAATAGGCCCGTTTCCTCTCTTCCAGCAACATCGTTAGTGAGCGTCAAGAACGAAACACCTGCGTAATTTAATATTATTCTTCTTGTTCGCAGATTGCATTGTAATATGTTCTGCACCTTACGTTAAAGTGCAATCGTAAGTATGAAAAGTAAAGAGCCCCCGTCATGCCAAGTGGCGTATAGGGAATATGGTGTTAGTGACTACAAATTTTACAGACCTTCAGCACATGATTTTTGGGGTAATGTGGTCGGTATTACGCCCGTTCCCTAACCACTGAGCTATCGCGGCTCCCAAAGTGCAATCGTCATCACCAAGTATTTGTTAGGGGCTGTTGACCGCGGGTCAGTCAAACCAAGGCCAGCAACTTTTTTTAATTGTGTGTTTACCTTTCATGTTCGGAACAGCACGTATGTTATAGTGTCAACATACTCGTGCTAGAGCAACGACAGAGCGGACAAACTGGCAGGTTCGAAAGTAGCTGCTGGACGATGAGCAGCCAGTGGATCGGGTAGATATAATTAACAATCTACGACAGATTGGTCGAATAAAGAACTTTGACAGAAGTACAAATACATGGTAATCTAGACTGTGTGAATTGGGAGTGAAGACCAGTGTTCCCAGAACAGAGCGATGTTCTGAACGAAAGAGAGGATTTGCCAATCAACGTCGAACTGGCATAATTAGTCGCTGTGTGCTGATGAACATTTGAGAAGATCAGAGCACCTATGGATGTGTCCGGATTCCTGTGATGATGATCCTAATTTAACATAACATCGTAACAACATTTACGAAATGTTGTAGCTACTCATTTTTCGTTAGTTTTACGTTATTCAAATAGTATATTGCAGCACAAGGAGAAAAAATAATATAACAAACTGCACAGCAACATTCCAGGAAGTAATGATATTTAAATAAGAAGACAAAAGACACACGAGTAGAGAAATGAGGCCAGGAACAGCAACTGTTTCTTGCTCATTCTGCTGTCGGATCTGTTTATCTAATACTGGCAGATTTAGATACGATAGAAGCTGCTCATCAAAACAGCAATCAGCATAAGACACTAAACACGTTACCAAAATACTGACAAATCATGATTGCTTACTACAAACCGTCTGTCAAGACGCCAATAGCCGTATGTTTTAAATATAAACCTTAGCTTGTCACCGTCAAATATGGGTAACCTGGTAATTACTTTGGTGTTGTTACAACAATACGGTTGCTGTTAGTGAGTATTAGTATACGGTACACAGAGTTCAAACAGCTGGCAAAAGTATTGATTTTCTCTAGAGGTGCGAGTGGTTTGTGGTAAAATCTTTACATCAACACAACACATTCAACGTCAGCACATTAAACACCAAGACATTTTAAACACTTAACACATTCAACACAACACATTGAACCCAAGCACATTCAACACCAAAACATTGAACACAAACACATTCAATACAACACATTGAACACAAACACATTCAACACACACACACATTGAAGACAACACACTGAACACAAACACATTCAACACACACACATTGAAGACAACACACTGAACACAAATACATTCAACACACACACATTGAAGACAACACACTGAACACAAACACATTCAACACACACACACTGAACACAAACACATTCAACACAAACACATTCAACACACACATTTAACACAAACACATTCAACACAACACATTGAACACAAACACATTCAACGCACACACATTGAACACAACACACTGAACACAAACACATTGAACACAAACACATTCAACACAACACATTGAACACAACACATTGAACACAAACACATTCAACAAAAAAACATTCAACACAACACATTGAACACAAACACTTTCAACACACACATATTGAACACAAACACATTAAACACAACACATTGAACACAAACACATTCAACACCAAAACATTGAACACAAACACAAACACATTCAACATAACTCATTGAACACAAACACATTGAACACAAATACATTCAACACTAACACATTCAACACCAACACATTGAACACAAACACATTCAACACACACACATTCAACACACACACACATTCAACACCAACACATTGAACACAAACACATTCAACACACACACACATTCAACACACACACACACATTCAACACCAACACATTGCACACAAACACATTCAACACTAACACATTCAACACAAACACATTCAACACTAACACATTCAACACAAACACAAACACATTCAACACAAACACATTCAATACTAACACATTCAAAACAAACACATTCAACACTAACACATTCAACGCTAACACATTCAACACCAACACATTCAACACTAACACACTCAACACAAACACATACAACACTAACACACTCAACACTAACACATACAACACTAACACATTCAACACAAACACATTCAACACTAACACTTTCAACACAAACACATTCAACACCAAAACATTCAACACTCAACACATTCCACACTCAATACATTCAACACTCAACACATTCAACACTCAACACATTCCACACTTAATACATTCAACACCAACACATTCAACTGAAATAGAGTATAGCAGTGATAAGTTGAATGAAGGCAAAACGGGGGAGTTAGGTAGTAAACAAAGGGGAGATAAAGAAGGGGAGTGACAGGTGTTCAAGTGCTCGTGGAAGTTAGGTGAACACAGCAAGAGTCACGAGGGGCACCAGCAAGGCGAGAGAATTAGGTGAACAAAGAATAGGTTAAGGGGCAAGGTAGATTATTCGCAACCGGGCAGTGGTTCAGTGCGGGCGTCTGTAGTCAGATACACCCGATACCGTGGGGGTTAGTTGGACAGTCGTTGAGTAAGTTAGTTAGGAAGTAACCGTCGAGTCGGTCAGATGTGAATTCCAGGAGACGTGATATTAGATGTGATTTGTTGTGACACTAGAGTAAGATAGTCATAATAGCGCGATACGGCAATTAGCAGATAGAAGTTAATGTTACAACTATTTGCAAGGACTTTAGTAGGTCATGTGTGATTGCAACATTATGAGACTTAGTGTAGGTAGTGAAGATACATTAGCAGAGCAAGTAGAGCTCAAACCGGTGCAGAGACTTTAGTAGATCATGAGTGATCTCTACATTATGAGACTTTGTGTAAGTCACAGTTAGATCGTTGTAGAGTAGTTAGAGCTACAATCATGTGCAGAGACTTTATTTAGATCATGAGTGATCTCTCCATTATGAGACTTAGTATAAGTCGTGAAGAGACATTAATAGAGCTTGTAGAGCTATCATCATGTGCAGAGACTTTATTTAGATCAGGTATGATCGCCCCATTATGAGATTTAGTATAAGTCGTGAAGAGACATTAATAGAGCTCGTAGAGCTATCATCATGTGCAGAGACTTTATTTAGATCAGGTATGATCGCCCCATTATGAGATTTAGTATAAGTCGTGAAGAGACATTATTAGAGGTAGTTAAAGCTACAACCAGGTGCAGAGACTTTAGGTAGATCAGGTATGATCGCAACACTATGAGCCTGATGATCTGAAGAGTCATGTGTAGAGCTATTAGAGCTACAGCCCAAGTGCAGAGAAGTTAGTAGACAAGTGAAATCGTGCTAGTATAAAACTGTTTGTCAGTCGAGGATAACCCTTAGTGCGGGGTAAACTCAGCGATCACCTTTTGATATTGTGTTCGGGGAGCAAGGGAAGAGATGAATGTGAGGCTCCCAGCGACTTTGTATTTGTCTTTGTGAACATGTACCGGACGTGGTTCTTGTGTAAATTAAATTGTTATGTGTGAAAATTCATCGGAGTTGGTAATGATTTGCGGAATGCTAGCTGAATTGTGATCCCCAGTGATGAACGAATGCTGGGTCGCTCTGAACTAAAGAAATCACAACGCGAAGTCAATGGAGAATCGATCAATGGGATAAAGGGCGAGGCCGAGATGAAGAAGTATTCTACCAGCGACTCCAGAGTCCACAGGTGAGGGCTTAAGTCCTTACGAGCCATCACGTGAGCTGCAGAGTGCTAAGTAGTGGCACACTGAACAGGAAGGAGACCTGTGCAAGCGGGATTCCATATTGGTTGAGTCAAGGCGGCGGCAACAAGGCGGAACGACCCGTCTTTACTTCATGTAGGCTATCAGCCTGCTGTATGTCATTAGCCTGTCAATCCTCAGCAAGCCAATACAATTGGTGGGGGTTGGCCAACGCTGTCATGGCTAGCTTCAGTGCTTGAGTCAAGGTAGCTGTGTCATAGGGCGGTCGAACAACGGAAGGTTTGAACCTGAACCTGAACCTCGAGATGAAGCACGATCTCGATAACAGCATCAGTGTTATTATCAACGTGAATATCAACTCTTAAGGGCAACAACAAGAACACGAGCTGGTATTGGTCTCAGCTAGGGTCGAGTACGTGATGTGCTCGATATAAGTCGAAGTGTCCAGCGGCCTGCGACAAATTGACTTCAAAAGGGAAATAAATCAATCAAGTCCATCCATCATCAGTCAGCTCAAATGCAACATCAAAAATACATCAAAGAGAAGGTGAAAGAACCTCTTTTTTATACAACACTCAATACATTCAACACTCAATACTTTAAACACTCAACACATTCAACACTCAACACATTTAACACAAACACATTTAACTCTCAATGCATTCAACACTCAATACATTCAACACTCAACACTCAACACTCAACACATTCAACACTCAATACATTAAACACTCAACACATTCAACACTCAATACATTCAACACTCAATACATTAAACACACTCAACACTCAATACATTCAACACTCAACACATGCAACACAAACACATTCAACACTCAATACATTCAACACATTCAACACCCAATACATTCAACACATTCAACATTCAATACGTTCAACACATTCAATACATTCAACACTCAATACATTCAACACTCAACACAGTCAACACTCAACACATTCAATACATTCAACACTCAACACATTCAACACTCAACACATTTAGCACAAACACATTCAACACCCAATACATTCAACACTCAATACATTCAACACTCAACACACTCAACACATGTAGCACAAACACATTCAACACTCAATACATTCAACACTCAACACATATAGCACAAACACATTAAACACTCAATGCATTCAACACTAAACACATTTAGCACAAACACATTCAACACTCAATACATTCAATACAAACACATTCAACATCAACACATTCAACACCAAAACATTCAACACTCAACACATTCAACACCAAAACATTAAACACAAACGCATTCAACACCAACACATTCAACACTCAACACATTCAACACCAACACATTCAACACCAACACATTCAACACCAACACATTCAATGCAACACATTCAACACCAACACATTCAACACCAACACATTAAACACAAACGCATTCAACACCAACACATCCAACACCAACACATTCAACACAAACACATTCAACACTCAACACTCAACACATTCAACACCAACACATCCAACACCAACACATTCAACACAAACACATTCAACACTCAACACATTCAACACCAACACATTCAACACCAACACATTCAACACCAACACATTCAACACCAACACATTCAACACCAACACATTCAACACCAACACATTCAACACCAACACATTCAACACCAACACATTCAACACCAACACATTCAACACTAACACATTCAACACCAACACATTCAACACCAACACATTCAACACCAACACATTCAACACTAACACATTTAACACCAACACATTCAACACAAACACATTCAACACCAACACATTCAACACTCAACACATTCAACACTAACAAATTCAACACCAACACATTCAACACAACACATTTAACACTCAACACATTCAACACTAACACATTCAACACAAACACAAACACATTCAACACAAACACAAACACATTCAACACATTCAACACTAACACATTCAACACCAACACATTCAACACTCAACACTAACACATTCAACACCAACACATTCAACACAACACATTCAACACTCAACACTCAACACATTAAACACTAACACATTCAACACAAGCACAAACACATTCAACACTCAACACATTCAACACTAACACATTCAACACCAACACATTCAACACTCAACACATTCAACACTCAACACATTCAACACCAACACAAACACATTCGACACAAACACATTCAACACTAACACATTCAACACCAACACATTCAACACAAACACATTCAACACTCAACACATTCAACACAAACACAAACATATTCGACACAAACACATTCAACACCAACACATTCAACACTCAACACATTCAACACAAACACAAACACATTCGACACAAACACATTCAACACCAACACATTCAACACTCAACACATTCAACACTCAACACATTCAACACCAACACATTCAACACTCAACACATTCAACACCAACACATTCAACGCAAACACATTCAACACCAACACATTCAACACAAAAACACAATTCTTTTGGGTACTGAATTATTTTTCCTCTTCGCTTCCGAGTCTTGCTACCTAATTCATTTCCTGGGGAACCCCAATATAGTCTCAATCAGCTGTGGTTCACTAACTGTGTTTCAATCAGTCATATAATAAGCGATGATCACTTTCAGCCTATGTGCCGTATGCCATTTTGAGTCCGTTGCCATTGTCAAACATGGTTTTCATTTAACCAAAGTCTCAAAAGATGAAACTTGCTGCATGCGGTATTCCATACTTTGAGAAAAAAACGTCATTAGCGGAAATAGAATGAACAATGAGCATACCATGACATAATGAAGAGCTAATAATAATCATCATCAAAAATGTGTATTGTGAGTCGGAACGCTTCGCATAAATGATGGTCTTAACGCTCTTAAGATACATATTTTAAAATTAATTGAAAACTAAGGATGCTGGACTCGTCTGACTCTACAATACTGTTATTATAAATACCAGTTGGTATTTGCGTTAAATTAGTCACACTTCTTCATCGCCTTCTCTGCAACTCTTTATCCACTGGTATTTGACTGGTACATTTCCATAATTCTATGTTAGTGATTTTGTCCTGCCATTTGCATCCTTTTATTCTGTGTAAGTATCTATTCATGAAAATATGTATCTTCATGATTGTAATTTCTGTTGTTTTCCATGTTTCACAACCATATAATAAGACTAACTTAACACTGGAGTTAAACATTTTAACTTGTTGTATTTAACAAATTAGTCACTCACAAAATAAACAAGAAGTTACTATGCCCTTTGATCGGCATTCCTTAGATGTTGACCGGATATTAAAGGAAACAGCTACTTTCAAGAGGTTGAGATAATTGAAGACAGGAAATAGTATGTATTTTTTATCTTGAATTTCCACGAACAGTTGAAAATGTCTGCTTTAAAGGAATGACTTTGGTGAGGAGAGTGAATAATTGATCAACAAACGTGAATCGTTCTCTTGCACCTGCAATGTTTTATGACGGCATGAAACTGTTAACAGAAAATGGCCTCCATTAGTAATGCTAGAAAAAAGGTTTCTTTTGGTGAGAGTTTGTGTAAGAAGCCTAGAGTTTCAGACAGACGGGGTTTTCGTGAATTCCTGAAAATGTGATGTAATGTGATAAATATAATATTCATTCGACAATCGGAAGTATCCAACGTAAACTGTGTTTTTTTCCCCCTTTGAGAGAAAAACCTGATAACGGTTATTAATAAAAATAATGATATTATAAATGACAGAGTCATCTCATGAAACGCACAGACAAATCAGAGTGCCTACAACAGCAGACAATCAAACTTTAGAATAATCAGAGCCGTATGAATAGACAATATCTTGTAGATGGTGTACGTAAAACAAAGACCGGTGTGACATGCCTAATCCAGAATTAAAACGCCATTTTTTTGCGACGCACGTGTCTTTAATGCAACATTATATATCCATTTTCATAGTATAACGTATTGTAAAACGTATAAAAATAATTAAAATAAAAAAAATTAAGCATTTCAAAAAGAACCAGATCGTACCATGTTCATTGCCGTCTGGTAAAAGTTCATCGTGAAGGCGTTGGACTTGCACGGGACAATCACAGAATGCACGGGACAACTACAGAATACACGGGACAAGCACAGAATATATCCAGCTATCTGACGTAGAGAGCGAGCAGCAAAGTATTCAATAGCTCAACATTTTATAGGCAAGCTCGATGTCGACTAAGACTTATTGAACACACCAGCTATTTAGATGTTGTTCAAAATAGTTTTATGGTTGTCTCACATGTCAGTCAACAGTTAAGACATCAACAGATGTTCGGAGATTGTGTGTGAGTGGTGATGGTGGGTATGTGTGTAAAGAGGGGGGGGGGGGGGGGGGGTAGGGTATTATTATTGAGTTTGATAACGATAATTATTTTTTATTCTTTGAATTAAAATCTTGACATTTAAACCCCGAAGTGGTTAGTTCATTGTCTGCTGATTAGATCAGGCCAGTCCCCAGACTCTGGTGCAGTTTCTTCTAACCAATTCTACTTCTGATTTCACCCAGTCTTCGGAAATGAGCGCCAGAAATATTGTTGTTTAAGAAGATATGGTGGTCTGATACTAATCACATCATCCACAAATGAGTCGAGAGTAATGGAACAATATTGACTCGAATTTTTTTTATAAAAACGCTATTTGTCTGTCATCACGACCATCATCATCTAACTTATTCTCTGTTGGAACTTGGCTCACGTGACAGCTGCTGTGATGTTTTCTCATCCCTAATCGAGATGTCCAGCTTCTGCAGCAGTCAAACCGAGCTCGTCAATGATATCTTGCACCCACCTTCTTCTTTGCCTTCCTCTCTCTCTCTCTCTCTCTCTCTCTTCTCTCTCTCTCTCGCTCTCTTTCTTTCTTTCTCTCTTTCTTTCTTTCTTTCTTTCTATGTCTCTCTCTCTCTCTCTCTTATTTACATAGATCATTGATTTCGTACTTAATTGTATAATAATTATTCGCGTATGGAATAATAAGGTCTGGCGAAATTGCATCCTAGAGTGATCTAGAGTGTCTACTGAGCCAGACAAGACTCACTAGGAAATGTTAATCCCCTTGGGCTCATTAGGGAAGGAAACAGACCTCTCGTTAATCAAAATAGCTGAATGAATGAAACACTGTGCTGATGGTGGTATGCTAGGGATGTGTTGTGGAGATGGGGCTAAGCTAGAGATGTGTTGTTTTGATGGTGGCAAGCTAGATATATGTTGTCTTTATGGTGGTTAAGCTAGATATGTATTATTTTATGGTGGTAAGCTAGCGATGTGTTGTGGTGATGGCGCTAAGCTAGAGATGTGTTGCGGTAATGGTCGTATGTTTTGTGTGGGTTGTGGTAATGGTCGTATGTTTTGTGTGGGTTGTGGCAATGGTCGTATGTTTTGTGTGGGTTGTGGTAATGATGGTTGCTCCAAACAGCAATGAAGAAAATCGATTCATTCAAAAGATAATGCTATAGAAAAATCGTTAGGACACCTTGTATAATGAAAAAGAGCAATGAAGACATATTAAAACACTGAAACATTAAAGAGAACTGGCTTATAAACACCATCCTACAGAGGAAATTAAAATACTATGGCCTCGTCAAAAGACACAGCGGGCTGGAAAGAACAATAATGGAAGGCATGGTTCCTGTGCGATGCATCAGGGGCAGACCAAATAGAAAGTGGTTTTAACACATTAAGAAGACCTTGCACATGGCAACCGAAGAAGATGGAGATCTGGCGAGATGCAGAAATTCTGTCAGACAAGCTGTGGTAAATGCAACGTTCTGCAAAGGTCACGCGACTTGATGCGAACTGCAAATCACGACACAGCTTATCTACGCCCACGTAGATAAAATTATTTAGTACGGATGACCAAAGAAACTATTGATTCCTTTAGCTGTCGTCGAGTGGACGCGAGAAATAGAGAAAGGTAAGATTTTAAATATGGTTATGGTTATCAAAGGCCCCGGTATCACTGCAAACGAATTAAAATCCATAACTACTCAACCGCCCGTGCCAGTGGAATCATCCGACTTACTAACTCATCTCCCAAACAAAGAAAAGTAACTGTAGTCCCCATCATCGCAGTCCCAGCACACGCCAAAAGACATAAGGCGAAACCGCATTGAAAGTAAACACAGCCAACTGTTCCCTGTCATACGATATCATCATTCATCGTAAACAATTGGAATGTCGAAGCATGATCAAAACGGATGAGACACACAGATCACGATGTGCACGGAGCACTTAACTCAGTAGCTCCTGCAACAAGATTTTAAATAACGAATCTTTACAAGGAAGGAAATGGTCCCTAACTCACAAAATAAGTGCTTTTATATAGGTTTTTAATTATCTCCTTTTAATGTTTCTGCCTTTTATTGTACATTTTCTGTTGAAAGAAAGACTTCTCGTGTTTTTGTTTCTGTTTAAGCAGTTTGTGTGTTTATACGCACGTCAGGTGGTGAAACAGTGTAGCCATGCTAAACTATAATACACAATGTAAATGTTGCTATTATATGCTGTAAACTGTGAACATGTGATATTTTAGTCAAATGTGCATTGATCGTGCCTCTAATGATGATGACATCCGTAACAGATTTCCTGTACAATTGGAAAACATATTTTTCTCTCGCTTGCCAAGAGACTGGGAGCCGTGATAGCTCAGTGGTTAGTGAACTGGACTACAAAGGACTGTTGACTTTCCGGGGACTTTTTAAAATGTTATTTTTGTCCGGGGTAACTTGTCCTTCCAATGAACAGTAATTCTCATGTTTGGATTGAAAGAGACCCCTTAGGTTTTATTCTTTAAGAACAAACATTTTCTCATCACATATTAAACACACAGGTTCACGATACAGAAGAATAAATAATCCAAACTCCATCTTTCCTGAAAAGCACGAAATTATCTACTTTCCTTTTTTTTTTTTCTTGATAGTGTCATTATGTAATTAATTGGTGACAACCGGTTATTACCTTTAAATACATTGTTACGTAATTAAAAATGAAATAACATCTGTCTACCATTACAATTCGTAGCCCTTACCAAAACTGTTACTAAAGACACAGACACACAATCCCTTTGGCCTGACGCAGGACTGTCATTAAATAAAAGTCCCTTTGCCTAATTTTCAACGCTGGCGTGTAGCAATACCACGACATCCACTCCAAAGCCACAATCTTACAGGCATCACTTCACAAACAACAAAGGGTACACCACTCTTGCGATGTCGACTAAACAGCCACATTAAAAGAACTTCCCAGCGGCGTAGTGTCCATCATCATATACAATGACCTTGTTGTCTTGGCTTGTAACATGTAGCAATTAATAGATCAAATATATGAGAATAATTATTTCGTCTTCACGAATTCGTTAATTAAATTACTATTTTTTTAAACAGGTTCTAAATTTTGGTGTATTTATGTGTTACTTTTATTTATTGATTAATTTGGCATGGAGTATAACTTGGAATGGAGCGTATAGTAATGTTCAAATCAATTACAGGGGGATTGTTTGGACTCGAGGCATGGCGTCGATCTTTGTTCAAATCATAGTTGCATCAGGTGGGATTTATTTGTCATTTTGTCTCTGCGGCAACCACTCCTGTTCTAAACAGCGAAGCCCAGGCTTGAAACTTCAATTTTACTAATTCATGAAAAAAATATGAGTATCTCCGAAAACGGAGTTATCTGTCTGTTCGGCGAGGGGCCCCGGTGCAGACGACTGGCAGGGAAAAACGCATTAAAACGTAAAATTCAGTCCCTGATCACAAAGGAACTTCGCTAGACAGTAAAACGGGCGAAGCAAAAAAAAAAAAAAAAATCATACGAGCCGGTCAAAATTGTTTGGCGGGCCGGTTCCAGGCCGCGGGCCGTAGATTGCCTACCTCTGATCTACAATGTATCATATAAGAGGCTGCGCCAAGTGGACATACGTAGGAGGCATGGTGCCATATTTGACCTAATAAGCACACACCAATGTGTTAATTCTCCGAGTTGCATTCAATGGTTTTGCTGCAGACCGTTGGAAAAATAGCCTGTGTGATACGGAATCCGTCCGCATTTGTTGACTATGAAGTACTTTTATAGGCAGACTTTAAAGACCCTGGTGTGAACAGCAATGCCATCCGCTACAAAGAGACACTAAACAATCCGGAACCAGCCAGCAAGAATAAGAGCTCCAATATGCTTTCGCGTGATGTGTTTCTGCTGCACCACAATGCTCGCCCATGTGTTGCGAACATTGCACAGGAAGCGTTAAAGGGAAACTGTGAAGTTCAGCAACACCAACACCCGATCTGTCACCATGCGACTTTTATTTGTTCTGACCCCTTTAAAAATCTCTAGAGGGACAACGATTCGATTCCAGTGCAAACTTCATGGCCTCGGTGACAAAATGGTTTAATAAACAACTAAAATAATTTTTCTCGGACGGCACGTCTTCCCAAACAGCAGGATGTGTGTCTAAATGTCTACTTTTTCTTAAAGAACTCTGGTGAAGTTTTGGCTTCATAACAATTGCTTTATTTAATTCTGCAACATCTGCTGATGTACCTTATATATGTTTGTAATAAAGTCTCCGAGGCGAGTTTCATTTGAACACATCTCGTATATCCTGGTCATTATAAAATCCTAAAAGCAATGGAATCCTAAAAGCATTTTTTTTGTCCGGTTTGGGTCCAAGATGGAGAATTTGTTTTTCTCCCGCTTGGTACAGAACCGTTGATCAGAGGTCTAACAAGCCACTATCGTAAAAACGCCTTTGTTAATGAAACGTAGACCTGATACAGAATGTGTAAATTAGCAGTAGATAATAGTGATAGTATTTTCGGCCTTCGAACAACAAAAATAGGATTCTGGAATGTGCGAACAATGGCCGCGCCGACGAAACGAGCACAAGTCGCGAGCGAGATGGTTTGATACGACCTTACATATATTAGGAATACGCGAAATAAGCTGGCTAGGAACATGTAGGAAATCTGTTGATAATTAAAAAATTTTTATTTTTTTCTGGAAGGGAAGATGGAAAACACCACGAAGGAGTAGGCATAATGATGACAGACATAGCTGCAAGAAGTTTACTAGAATGGTAACCAGTAAATAGCCGTCTGATATGAACACGCTACAAAACAAAATATGGAAGACTTTCTATTATTCAATGTTATGCGCATACGAACGAAGCTGATGATGAAGTTAAGGACGATTTTTATAACCAACTACAACTTATAAACAAAACACGATCTTGTAATTGTAACGGGAGACTTCAACGCCAAAGTGGGAAAAGACATCGCAGGAGTGGAACATGTAATGGGGAGACAAGAAATACACAAGTCAGAATGAAGAAAGATTAATAGAATTATGTTTAATAGAAACTTTAGTTATAGGTGGGACATTATTTCCACACAAAAATATTCACAAAACATCATGGATATCTCGTGATGATAGAACCTCAAATCAAATTGACCACCTGTGTATTGAACAACAATTCAGAACGTCATTGATAGATGTACGAGCATACAGAAATGCTGATGTTAATAGTGACCACAACCTGTGCATTGGGAAAATAAGATTAAAATGTAAAAGCCAACAGAAGAGATCAACTACACATAAAATTGATAGTCGTAAACAGAAAGATGAAGCCATAAAGGAAAAGTTTAACATAGAGCTAAGTAATTGTTATGCAGCACTCCATCCTTTTTGTTAGTGAACTTCAGTAACCAGTAAGAAACGAGATAGCAAGAATATTTGCTATACAAAGAGGGCGAAGGCGCGCCTCCCAGCACCAGAGCTGGAAGTTGTCAGAGAGTCATAGCTAATGGCTTGCGCCAGGATCGGTGAACCAAAACTATCCAGACCCTGCTCCACCTCTCCGCGGTGCCTCCAGTAACAGACTAGCATGTCTAGTCTGGCCAAGCGAGCAGGGATCGAAGAGGGAAGACAAACCGGTACTCAAAAACGTCGTGCTGAAGTCGGATGTGTTGGGCGCAAAAAAAAAAAAGCGCAAATATCACAGTGTTACACTGCAAACTACAACACAAGGCAAACACGTCCACTTAACGTCCTTTTAAAGGCGGATGACGAAGAGGAAGTCTACAGTCTACGAATACTCTAGAATACTTTAGTCATCGGGCGAACGCAACCAACCAAACACCACCAAAGAGGGTAATCTTGCCGTGTAGTCAGACTAAGAAGAATTCAATGAATCGCGCAGCTCATCAAAATTATGTTGGTTTTCATCGAAGCGACCAATAATACATCATCATCAAGTACTGGGCCTGCTGGCGTAGGTGATCATATCTCTCCACAACTTTCTATCACGACAGTTATTTATCATTTATGTTGTTGACCTTCTGCCAAGCCATTCTCTTAAGCTGTCTGGCATCTTTTCTCTTTGCTTCCCTCCATCTCTTCGTCCCTCAGTTTTCTCAGTTGTTACAATATATTCCAGCTGTTCCCTTCTCATTACATGGCCAAAAAAATGATGATTGTTTTTTTTTCCCTAATATTGGAAATGAGCTATCTTTTTGCTTTGGCCTCTTTCAAAACGTTTTCAATACTCTTCTTAGCTGTCCATGGTATTCTCAACATTCTTCTGTAAAACCACATTCCTACAGCCCCCAGTGATTTTCTTGTCTGTTGTCCTATTGTCCATTATTCACATCCATATGTTAAGACTGGCTCTACATAATATTTAAGAACTCTTTTTCTTGTTTTTATTGTCAAAAATGGATTGCATAATATCTTCCTCACCTTTTGGAAAGCTGCTTTTGCCTGAGCCATTCTGCATCTCACCTGTGTGGTACATCTTCCGTCAATAGCAATAACAAGACGGCAGGCAAAAGGAAACCACCGTCGTAATTAATTTGCACAATCATGAATCGCCACAATAACACAAACACGCATAGATTATACGGTGTTTTTGAGGATTAAAATGTATATAAATGTAAATTACTCGTAATACTAGTAAAAATACTCATAAAAGTAATCTAATACTCTACTGTCATGAGGTAGCTCTGACATTAATCACATCTGACTGATTATAAATTGATTGGCAGACACTATGCATCATTGTAACTCAATAGAAGTTCTACAATAAAATGAGGCTTTATGCACTGAAACCTTACCAGTAGCATCTGTACAAATGTGCTCCTCTGACCTGTCTCCACCACAAAGTGGTAGACAAGTCTGTATGCTCATATTCCAAAGAGCTGTTCTAATGGTAGCAATGCGACAGAGGGACGGTCTTTCTACTGACATCGAGACCCACAAACACTAGTAAGGAAACCCAGGCTAGAATGTATGCTACACACACAATTAGATAAATAATAACACTGTTATGTTTTCTGTCGCAGCTCCTAAACATTATAATTTACACCAACTGTTGGAAATGATTTTAAAATTTCACACTTCTGCATACGCGTGTTGATGTCACTCTTACTAAGTTCAAAGAAAGCACAGGCCAGCTCAAGGATGATGACATCTCTATACAGCTTGTCCAAAACTGGTACTAGTGATGGCCACAAGAGTCTTCTCTGTTCATCATATGATAGGCATATTTGAATGGATGCTTGGCAGTCAATTGTTTATGCTACAGTTACTTTCATTAAAAATATATCCATCCTACACTCATGGTGTTTAAAGGATAACACATCGAATAACATTATGGCTATTCAAAGTCTACAAGTTGCTGCTTGTTCTTTTCTCATGACTTGATATTATGGCATCATTTGTCCGGTAGCCCTGGTGTTTTGTGTTCATTTGCATGTGTTCCTGAAAAGACACAATAGATGATTAGTTGAAGGATTTATCCAGTGATCACATCTTTGGACTACATAGTAGGGTAACCATTTTTTTCCCTATTGTTTTCGGGGACATTTGTCATATTTTTTACATTTCATAGGATTTTTTTGCTTATTTTTTAGACTGTCCCACAAAATCGGGGACGAACGATTATATATATATATATATATATATATATATATAGAGAGAGAGAGAGAGAGAGAGAGAGAGAGAGAGAGAGAGTGCGTGCGTGTGTGTGTGCGTGTATGTGTGTATACATATATATATTTATTTATATATTTATTTATATATATGTATAATACGTGTGGGTGTGTGTGTGACTGTGTGTGCGCAAGAAATTTTATAGATGCAAAAAAAAGATAACTTTAAATTTCATAATAACTATGTTTATTTGCTGTTTGATTTTATTTTTGTTAATATTCACGGTACTTATGCGATACGCGCACTTAATGAAATTACAATAGCTAGTTTTGTTTCTCAATAACAAAAAAAAAGTTTAAAATAAAAAAAATGTAAACAACATATAGATATCAATTGCAATATTAAAGTAATGTTTACAGTACCTTATTTCTACTGAAGAGGTTGTTGCCTTGGCGTGGCACTTGTTTTTTGAGTGTATCTTTCTCAAGATCTCATGATTTGAAGCAAGTTTTTCACTGAAGCTTTCACACGATAAATTAATTTTAGTTTTTACTGTCAACATGGCTTGTACCGTACTCACAATAATCCGTGACTTCTCATCGGACCAGACGCAGTTCATTTGAGAAAATAGTCTTTCTACAGATGCATTGCTGCCAGGTAAGTACATAAAAAGCTCAAGAATTTTCTTCACATTAGCATGTGGTACATTATTTTCTTTCAAGTACCTGAGTACTTCATTCCATTTTCTACATGGGGGCTTGTTACTGAACCACTCACATTCTTTTTGCAACAGATGGTCTCGCAAATAAGTAAATTCATCAAAGAGCTCATCACGATTGACGTTTACAACTTCATGACACTTTGTAGATATCTGTTCTACTGCACTATCAAAATGTTTTCTTTCAGGCACATTATCCAAGAGAAGGCAGCTCAGTTGTGACAAGTCCTCATTGTGCTTGTTCCAAGACTGCAAGTAATGTACAGCAGTATTATAGAATTCTTTACTTATTTGAAAATACCTTTCCATTTGGATGTCACCACTTTCTACTAAATCAGTTAGCAAACTCTTTACCATGTGTGGGATGAAATTTTCATCGCGCCGAGTTTCTAATTTTATAATGAGATTGTTCACAGCTAGTGCTGATTCTGTTGCACTCTTGTCGTCGCCTTCAATCGCCTTAATTGTTTCATGGAAGAGTGATGCATGAGAATGAGCAAAGCTGAGCCAAATCTCTGATTCACTGTTTTCAAAGAATTGTTTCAATATTGTAGGACCGTGTTTCTGACAAGAAGAAATATCTCAGCGATTGATAGTTTCAACATTCTTTCCAAGGCTGGTAGTAATGACAACCACCTTATATTCGAATAACCTAATAATTGCTTAAACTCATGTCCAGCAAATTCACAGAAGTCTTTTCGGCATTCTACACGAACCGTGCAAATGTGAAAGTATCCAAATATTTTTGTTACAATCACTTCCATATCCACAGGCATGGAATCAAACGCTGTTCTTGTACAATTGTGAATTATGTGTGCGTTGTAACCAAGACCCATTATGTGTCTATTTAACTTGGACATTATTTTAGTTATGACATTATCTCTCCCTTTCCTCAACAAGCCTCCAAAGTTTATATTTGTATTGTCTGCTGTGAGTCCAACAATCTTTTCGTTTAAGTCAAAATTATCAATTGCTTTCAACAATTGCTCAGATATTATGTCGACGTTTCTCCTGGGATACCTATGAAAGCAATCTGTTTGGTCTTTACTGGAGTTTCCAGCTCATAAGCCTGAAAATAACGAACTAAAACAGGAAGTAGCTTAACATGTTTATGATTAGATGTATCGCAAGACAATGTTACGAAGCTGACATATTTGAGGTCATTTTTTTAATTCATCAATAGCCCAAGGACCAAAAACATTGGTAATTATTGATTCACACTTTTTCTTGCACAGGAAAATTGTTTCGTTGAAAATTTCTTTTGTAGAATTGTTGTACAATCCATACTGCGGAAACTATGATTATGAAGTACAGTATAATATGCGAAGGCTCCTTCATGAACAGCTAGAGTGTATTCATCTTTTGAGGGTTCTGTTTTACACAAATAATTTGTCATACACCCAGACTGAGACTTACAAAGCAGCGCATCCTTATGCTTTTTTGCCTGTAGATGATCAGTTATTGATGTCCTTCCACCACTTGCTATAGACAAATTTGAACTACATATATTACGTTTCACTAGCGTTCCATCCTCTAAAATTGCTTGTATAATAAATGAAAATTCAGCTTTCAGCGAATCACTAAAATGCCATGTTTTTTGGAAAGAATTGTTTTTATGCAACAGACGTCCACTGATCACAAATAGAAAACACGACTGCACTGTACTGTCATTACACTCGGACTGATTTGAAAATTGTCCGGGAAAGATACTTTGGCGGGAGATGTCCGGAAAGGCAGGGGTGATGAGAGAGAGAGGGAGAGTGTGTCTGCTTTTTAAAAAATTAAACCCATCCCAATAGAAGTCGGTGGATGGAATAGAAGTGACGAAGCACCACGCTTCAAAGGTTCAAAGAGCTATCTCCGACACAACGCGTCCAAGTCTTCTCTTTTATCTTCCTGCTAATGCCGCTCAGTCTGGGACAAAGAAACACAACTCAGTAACGCCCTGAGTCCTAGTGATTATTTTAAAAGAGGGCCGATTCCGTGTATGAACATTTATTTATTCACTGAAATCGGGGACAAATTTCTTTCGGGGACAACTTCTACACTTCGGGGACTGTCCCCGAAAATCGGGGACGAAATGTCACCCTACTACATAGACACAAGTGGAGCATTTTCATACACATTGGTTGAAACACTTTACTAAAACACACTGAACGTTTTCTAACCAAAAAAAAAACACTGAAACACTTTACTATAAAGTTTATGTCAAAGCAAGCACAACATTTTATTGTTTCAAACAAAAAAATAAAACTGTAAAATATATAACAGGATCATGTTAAAAATTTAAAAAAATTATTTCTTCAAGATTTCTCATACAAATGTAATGTATACATCACCATCAACATTTCCTACAATCATACAATGTATAGCATGATTTATCCAAAAATGAATTCTTTTATAGATATATAATTCATTATTTGTTTTCAGCTTTGAGTTCGGTGTATAAATCATTGTGTAACTGTCTCATAATAGATTAGTTTTATTATTCTTTGGTCCCTTAAAACACCCTTGATAATACATGGAAGATACAATAAATAAAGCTATAAAATATAATAGTAGAGAATGTGCACAGAAACATATGAACAAACATATGGAATTCTGATTACTGAAAATACACTCCAAATCTCTCATTAATATTTAGTTTTTCTGCTTTATAATTAATTTGTGTACATGGCTCGAGTGACTCCCTACACCAATAAAAGCATCACACAAATACAAGAAATTAGCTTCCCTTTCTATACCTAATTCTGACTACCACTGCAGAACAAGAAACCAATTAGGAATTTCAAATTACTGGGTCTAGAGGAATACTGTACTACTAGCAGAAAATCCTGAAGATCTACAACAATTGCTTAATGAAATAAGCATGATAAGCAAAAAATATGGACTAGATATGAATATCAAAAAGACTAAAACTATGATCATAAACAAAGGAAATACTCAAAACCCACAAACAGACCTGGAGACAGTTCACAGCTACAACTACCTTGGACATACTATAACCAGTGATGGAAAATGTACAACTGAAATAAACAAAAGAATAGGAATGGCAAAAAGTAATTTTAATGCCATGAAGAACATACTAACATCAAAACAAATAACACCAGGGCTAAAACTAAGAATAGCAAATTGTTACATCTTCTCAATATTTCTATGTGGTGCAGAAACATGGACATTAGACAAGAAAACAGAACAGAGAATTGAAGGCTTTGAAATGTGGATATATAGAATAGGTAGAATTGGATGGAAGGAAAAGAAAACAAATGATGAAGTCTTAAAACAACTAAAAATGAAAAGAGAACTACTAAACACAATTCAAACAAGACAAATGCGATTTTTGGGGGATGTTAAAGGACACAACAGCCTACTAAAAGTAATCCTGGAGGGGAAAATACAAGGTAAAAGAGGCAGTGGCAGACCAAGACTAACATGGACGAGTAACATCAAAAGATGGACAAATCAGCCTATGACAACCTGCACCATTAAAGCAAGAGACAGAGTGGAATGGCGCTCCATGGTAGCAAACCTTCGTTGCGGAGACGGCACTCGATGATGAGAGGAGCATATAATATTTTAAAGAACATGTTCAGTGTTACACTTCAGCACTCTTTTACTGTTAAATAACTTCGCTGTGCTACAAAAGTTAAAGCTCTAAAACAAAAGTAGCCAAATTGGTTTCAGTTTGTGACATCACAAAAATGTACATATTAAAATAACACGCTCATTAATAATGAAAAAATACAAACATTCTGAATAGAAGAAATTTTGTAATGTGTATTTTATTTACTGAGCAATGTAAACATACAGCTCTGTTGTGAAGGGCAAGGTAATGTTGTTCAAGTCTAGACCAGGCCAGCTTTTCAAGATTTGTCGAAGCTTGTCAATATAAACATCACGCTCATCGACAGGAAGTGCATTGTATGATGAGGCTGTGGTGATATTTGCTAAAATTGCTTGCAAATCTCCATGAAAGTTGATGCCAGGAAGAGACCTGTATGACAACAACTTGAAATCCTGAGATACATCAATATCTTTGCGCCACTCCATAGAATTCACAACATGTTTCAGTGATCCACCAATTTTTTTTGTTATTTCTTTGCGCTGCTCATAGAACAGAGACATCCAGTCACGATCATATTGCTTCATGTTCCAAATAAGAAAAAGCTTTCCTCCAGGCACTAGAACTCTGTGAATGCTTTCAAGGTTTCTTTTTTCGTAAAACCAATGGAAGCACTGAGCACATACAACATTACCAACAGATTTGTCTTCAAGAGGAATATTGTCAGCTGCAGCAACCGTAACATCAACATTTAAACCTTTAGACTTTAACACACCCAGAAAGTTCTCAGAAGGATCAGATGCCAGGTATTTCATGTTTTCTGGCAGTTTCTTTCTGAGTCGGTCTGTAAACTTTCCTGTACCAGCTCCTAGTTCTAACACACTGTACTTGGCACCAGTAACTGGAATTGCCTGTGAGCTTGACACAATCTCTGACACAATTATATCCACAGACTCATCAGTGTAACTTGGACGATTGCTATCAAAGTTTTCCCCACCAGACTTAAACCCAACCTCAGCCTGTTTGATTACATTTCCTTTTGGCAGGTCAGATGCTGTTTGAGATGAGAACATAGCTGGATATATGTTTTCTGGAGCCCTTAGTAATTGGGAAACCAGACCTTTCAATGGAAATGGCTTGATCAAATGGATATATGAGATTTGCTTTCTCCAGTACAGATGTTGGGTTGTTGATAGACACTGAGTTAGTCTACTGCACAGTGTTGCCATATGTTTATTTCTGAAACAATTATTTAACAAGGAATTAAGTTCAGACCAGATTAAGCATTTTTCAAATAATAAAATAGAAATAAAAGGGGAAATAAATACTGCCAACAGGACATGTTAATGTTATAATTATGACTTCAAATTGTTATCACAAAAGTAGAATATGCCCACCTGGCTTCATGATAGAAGCACAATGATACTAAAGTCTTTCTAGTAAGACAGTGAATAAGGGGGAATATGAGATGGCTTCGGGCGTAATACCGACCACATTACCCCAAAAATCATGTGCTGAAGGTCTGTAAAATATAGGGTCACTAACACCATATTTCCCTATACGCCACTTGGCGTGACGGGGGGTACTTTACTTTTTTTTTTACTATGAGATGGCTTATCCAAGAGAGGCTGATGTTGTTTATTTTTGAGCAACAAGATAAGGAAATACTACAAATAATAAATAAACAACAGATGTAGAATTGATTTATAAATAAATTATATAAAATAGTAATTTTCAACATTCGGATATGTATCTTTGAGCAATTGACTCTTTCCACCAAAAACAAAAAAATGTAGTTTGGTCAATGAAAGATTATTATATTTTAAAATAAATTGTAATAATAATGAGGTTTCACTTCTCAAATCATTTAACATGGCTTCAGCAACTTTCCCCTTACTCACATTCCACCATAACCAATATCATTCATTATTTTTTTAATAAATAAAATCCATTCTATTGCATAAATCTTACAGAGCTTGTAATTTTTTTTTGGGGGGGTTAAAATTAGTTGACTATATTATTGTAAAATAAATAATTTTAATAAAACATATATATATATATTTATATATATATTTATATATATATATATATATATATATATATATATATATATATAAATAAGCAAGATGCAACAAAGCTTGTCAAATCACTGGACAGTTATTACCACTATTGTCCAACAAGGAAATAACTCTGGAGGGAAAAACGAGCACTATACAATACAATCTTCATCCCAATGTTGTGCTACCAATGCCAGACCTGGACCCTAGATGCAAGAACAATAATAAACAGATAACCTCTACAGAAATGAAATGTGCTAGACGAATTACAGGAAACAGTCTGAGAGACAAGATCAGAAATGAAGAACCGAGAAAAAAACTAGGAATAGCCTCCACCATAGAATATATAAGGAAACAACAGATAAAATGGTTTGGCCATGTGACAAGGCAGAAAGAACAAAACACAACACAACGAGCCTTCAACAAACGTTGTAAGAACACCAGACCCAAGGGTCGACCACGAAAAAGATGGGTCGATGGAATATTAGAAGCACTAGGAAACATAACAGCAGCAGAGGCGAACAGAAGAGCAAAAGACCACAAATTATATCTCCCCTCGAAGCTGAAAGGCAGATGAGGGAGGAAAAAAAGAAGAAGATATATATTGTTTGCAAAATTTATTTCATAAAAGTATTATTTATAAACTGTGTGCTAAATATCTACCAGATAAGACATTCCAATATTTATAACCCACTATCTATCACCTTATAATTTAATTCAATGTTTATAGATATCACAACTGGACACATTATACTCAAACAGTTACAATTAAGCAAAGCACCTATCTGTTAATACAAAGAAATTAGAAACAGTCAATTTAATTTATTGTTTATTTTTGCATTAATAAGCAAGCATGATTTGCCATCTAAGAACAGAATAGATTAATAAACTAAGAAAAAAAAACATAATAATACTTGAGCCAAACTGTTTCATCCAATTAAGGCAAAAAGGCATACACTGCAAAAATGTTTATGAACACTTCAGAAGAATAATTCTCTGGCTACTTGACAATAAGCGCCTTAAATGGATCTTGGGAGAAACCTCTTTGGTGGAAAGGCTAATGGTTTACACAATCTCTAAAAAATATTACCAGTCTTTTCTTGAAAGTAGAGCAGCCTGACATGAATAACAACCACATCACCTAAAAATGAGCCATTGGTCCTGGAAAAATATAGCCCTATCACCATACACCTATCAAGGCATAGAAAGAACATTTACTATAAGGACCTAATCAATATACACAACACATGCTCTTAGACTGTCATTTGTTGGGGATGATCAACACATTTAGAAATATTAAGACAGGACAACAACAACAATATAACTAAATCAAATCTCATCATCATCATCATCAGGTTGCATGTCCTTTGAAAATGTTGAATTCACCACAGCCTGTCTGTATTTAGCCAGATCTCCTACTTCTGTTGTCATGAGCGAGGTCTCCTTTATGTCTTGAAACCACATTCTATTTATTGGTCTGCCCCTGATGCACTGGAACCATGCTTTCCATTATTTTTCTTTCCAGCCCGCTGTGTCTTTTGATGTGGTCATATTATTTTAATTTCCTCTACAGAATGGTAGTTTTTAAGTCAATTCTTTTTTAATGTTTAACATGTCTTTATTGCTCTGTTTCACTATCCGAGGTATCTAAAGGATTTTTCTGTAGCATTTTGTTTTGAATGTATTGATTTTCCTCCTTGCTGTTTGCGAGATTGACCATGATTCACAGCAATATGTTACTATTGAGAAGATGCATGTCCTCAGTGATTTTAATTTTACTGCCTTGCTGGAACTGTGCTATATATTCTTCATGGCATTTAATTTTTGTGTCCCTATTGCAAATCTTTTGATTTCTTTCAGGAAGTCTCCATTGTTAGTTACTACAGATACCAGATATTCATACAATTTCAAGTACTTTACTGTTGGTGATGATTTTGGGTTAGCTTCTTGTTTTGTCAATGGACGTTATCTCAGTTTTTTTGTATGTTTAGATAGAGGTGTTGCTCTTCGCCATGCTTTTTTTTAAAAAAATCACTCAATTGTCTCCTGTAATCCTTCTTTTGCTGTTTGAGAGGAGGGCTGTGTCATCAGCACTTCTGAGTTCTGGAATTACGTTGCCACAAATAAGGGTTGAACTTCATAAATCTATCATCTTTTCTGACATTTCTCATCATAGAGAATGCATCCCTGTTTCATCCCCTTTTTCTACTACAAATTTGATGTTTTGCCCACTATTCTAATAGCTGCCTGCTGTTCATGATATAACAATTCAATAAGTTGTATTAAGTGTGTTGGAAAACCCATATTGTTCATCATGCTCCACAGTTGTACGCAGTCAAAGGTCTTGCTGTAATCTATGAAGCATGGATGCAGTTCTATGTTGTATTCCCTACACTTCTCAAATGATGTTTCTCATGTTAAAGATGTGGTCCCTGGTCCCTCTATTATGCCTGAAACCTGCTTGAACTACATGAAGTTCTTGTTCCAACTTCCTTGCTATCCTCTTCTTGATGATCTACAAGAACATTTTGCTGGCATGGCATCCTTTCTTTGTAATGGGGATGGATGTTCACTGATCTTTTCCTGGCTTTTGGCCAGTCTGTATTTTTCCAGATCTTCACACACAAAATTTACAGTTCTAAATGACATGAAATCTAGCTGTTCTGGTGACACGGTAAGAGATTAAAGAAATATAAACTGTACTGTGGAGGTACGAGAGGTTTATTTCTTTGTCTTCAGCGATAAATAGTTTTGCATTTAGACAGCTATATCAGCATGGGTCATGAACAATACAGTGCATTTGAAGTCTTCACCAGTTCTCTATAGTTTATCATGCAGGGAAGCTTCTGAGGGCCATATTTGTGTTTCTGAGGTGTTAAGGGGGGAGGGTTAACTTATCTTGTATCCTTAGATGTTACAAAAGACCAAAGGTGTTTTTGTGCAATGATACAAATAAGTGCAGAACATAGAAAAGCATATTAGAAATAGGACTAAATATAACAGCAAAATTGTGGAAGAATGTAAATAATATTAAAGAGAATATAATATAATAAAATGTATCATCATCAAGTACCGGGCCTGCTGGCATAGGTGATCATGTCTCTCCACAACTTTTGATCTCGGCAGCTATTTATCATTTCAGCTATTGACCTTCTGCCAAGCCATTCTCTTAAGCTGTCTGTTATTTTTTCTCTTTGCTTCCTTCTATCTCTTCGTCCCTCTATTTTTCCAGTTGTTACAATATATTCCAGTTGTTCTTTTCTCATTATATGGCCAAAAAATGATGATTGTTTCTTCCTAATATTGAAAATTAGCTCTCTTTTTGCTTTGACCTCTCCCAGAACATCTTCATTACTCTCTTCTTAGCTGTCCATGGTACTCTCAACATTCTTCTGTAAAACCACATTTCTACAGACTCCAGTGATTTTCTTGTCTGTTGCCCTATTGTCCATGATTTGCATCCATATGTTAAGACTGGCTCTATGTAACATATAAGAACTCTTTTTCTTGTTTCTATTGTCAAAAAAAGAATAAATAAAATGTATACTCTTAGTTATAACTCAAAATATTACAATCAAACAAAGTTACTCTCATTTTTATTACTTCAAGATTAGAATTATGTTCACACACCATCTTGAAAAATTACACCCTTCAAATTGAAATGGACATATAAAGATATCCTCCACACTTTGTAATCATATGTGGAATATGGTGTTAGTGACCATATTTTTCCTATATCCAAAAGCACATATCACACAGCCAGTGTTTAGTATCATGAATGTACACATAATCATATTCTTTTTGTAATGCAATTTTTATTTAAATAAAAAAAGAGACATTTTTAAAGCAATAAACTCTCATTTTCATTATTAATGAGACAAAGATACTGAAAGCCAAACCTCTGTTTTACCTTCATTGTTTCACTAATTCTAATAATAACCAATTCCTCATAGCAGAACTAATAAAGGCTGCATAAACGTATTACATAAACGGCAATATGTAAATGCAGAATATATGCAATATTACGTTTTTAATTTTTGGTTTAAATAGTTCTATCTATCTATCTATCTATTGACCTTTCGAGCAGTAGCCGGCCCATAGGGTGTAGACCAAGATGCTCCTCCTCTTATCCAAATTTTTGTTCTAGCAGTTTTCAATTCTCTTAAAGATATTTTATCAAATCTCGCCATTTGTCTCTGTTCTGTGCAAGCAGCTCTATCTCATTGAGGGAGCCGATTAAATAATTACCAAGTACTTATTGTAAGTTAAACTTGTAGTTTCAATGGAAAAGTTCTTTTGTTGCTAAGCTCTCAGTAATGCTATAAGTTTAAAAAGATAAGACGTTTTGAAGCAATGTTGAAACTTTCCAGCAGTTCTTACATTATTTCAACATTATTATTTCAATACAAACAAAAATAAACATAATGTATCACCGGTTTGTAAAATATATATAGTCTTATAGAAAAAAATTGTACGTGAGTCATCATAAAGTCTACTAAGCCCACATAAATAACAAAAAGATTCCAAAATTTTGATTAAAATATGATTTATGGGGTTTCAATACTTTATTTACTGAGCAACATAAACATATAGTTCAGTTGTGAATGGCACAGTAATATCTTTCAAATCCAGACCAGGCCAGTTTTTCAAGGTTTGCCGAAGATTGTCAATATAAACATCACGCTCCTCTACAGGAAGTGCATTGTATGATGAAGAGGTGGTGACATTTGCTAGAATTGCTTCCAAATCTCCATGAAAGTTGATGCCAGGAAGAGACCTGTATGACAACAACTTGAAATCCTGAGATACATCAATATCTTTGCACCACTCCATAGAATTCACAACATGTTTCAGTGATCCACCAATTTTATTTATAACCTCTTTGCGCTGCTCATAGAACACTGACATCCAACTGTGATCATATTGTCTCATGTTCCAAATAAGAAGAAGCTTTCCTCCAGGTACTAGAACTCTGTGAATACTTTCAAGGTTTTCCTTCTCAGAAAAAAATTGGTAACTCTGAGCACATACAACATTACCAACAGATTTGTCTTCAAGAGGAATATTGTCAGCTGTAGCAACCGTAACATCAACATTTAAACCTTTAGACTTTAACACACCCAGAAAGTTCTCAGAAGGATCTGATGCCAGGTATTTCATGTTTTCTGGTAACTTCTTGCTGAGTCGGTCTGTAAACTTCCCAGTTCCAGCTCCCAGCTCTAACACATCATATTTTATACCAGCTACTGCAGCTGTCTTTAATGTTGATACAACCTCTGACACAATTAGATCCACAGACTCATCAGTGTAACTTGGACGATTGCTATCATAATTCTCCCCACCAGTCTTAAAACCAACTTCTGCCAGTTTCTTCATACTTTCTATGGACATGTCAGATGTTGCCTGAGAAGAAAATATAAGAATATGATAATTGACTGGTGGAGCCATCAGTGGTTTTGATATCCGGCTTTTAAAGAGTAATGGCTTAATAGAATGCATGTTTGAGATCTACTTTCTTTAGTACAATGTTTGTTGATAGACACTGAGATAGTCTACTGCAAAGTGTTGCCATTTATTTATTTCTGTAACAATTTAATTTCCATCTTGTGAGGGTTCTTCTAACGAATGGATTTGCAAGCCTTGCAAGGCAGCTTGTAAGCAAAAACAGACCTTATGTCTTTCTGCATATTTTTTCTTACTGAATTTACACATACAATTTTACTAAAATAAAATGTATGCAAAAATGAGAATTCAGTTCAAGTCTTAGTAAATCAAATTGTGCCAAATCTACATTTTAAACAGATCATAAATATACAATCTATTTTGGTATACATAATCAATAAAAATGTAATCTACTTCTTTTTATTTTTAACTGCCAAAAGTTCAATGGGACCTTCTGTTGTTCAAGAGGGCTAGACATGAAAGATCACTACCCAGAGACCACAATAAAGACCTTAGGGAACCCAAGATTTGAAAATTGCTCTCTTGGAATAATTGCCACTGTTTGTGATGGGATTCAAACCAGGGCCTTCTTGTCCAGAGACAGATGTCTGACGTCCAGACCACCCCCTCCCCTCCCCATCCCACTTACTATCTTGTTCTAATCATTTGAATGTTGTTTTTATTGGCTTCCTATTGGTGGGTGTCTGGTTATCTTTGAAAAATGAGCTCTTGTAGGTTCTTATCTATTATCTGATAAATGAATGGGCACCTGGCTGAGCTGGGGAAAAAGTAGTGACACCAAACTGGCCCCCTCACCTCCAAAAAGCTGTGATCTAGTGAAATTAAATTGTGTATTTTAGCCTCTTATAACATGATACAAGACTGTTTTTAAAAAGATGTATATTATGAATAGCAATGGTGATAATGATACACATTCTAGTTGTGCTCCGGGGCTGATAGTAAAAGCTTCTGAGTAGCCAGCTTTGGTTCTTCACACTGGCTATTTTGGTAGAACTCTCACACATACTAATAATGGGACTATTTATAGTGTTTTAATATCTGCCATAGTACTTGTCTGTCTACTCTATCAAGTGCCTTTTGTTGAGTAATTTATTAAACTTTTTGCTAAATTGTGCATATTTGTTTAGTGATGCAACAACATGCAGTATAGCAGAAACATTTTAGAAATGATACTAGCTAAAACTGCACATGTATTAAAATACAGTTGGTAAAGATAATATAGCACAAATAAATTAACTTTTCAACACAAAAATACTCTTGAGTTGTAAGTAACAACAAAATATTAAAGTAAAGTGCAGATCTAATTTTTATTGGTGCATGATTGGCAGTATAATAATGATTTTGTTCACGCACTAATTAAAATTATATTAGAAATACTATTTGCAGATGACCAAGTTCTAATACATGAAACAGCGACAGTTTAGTTGTGAAATAATGTGTTGCTATTCCCCGTTTTGTTGTATATTTACTTCCGACAAGTGGATGGACTGTGAACTTTACTGATATTTCAGTGGAGTATGATTTATTCTTCTTTATGTTGTGTGTTCGCGGTTCGTTAGGCAAACGTATATTTCTACAACAATGGCGCCCGGCAGGAATATCCATCACGAATGTAAAAAGTCTGTGATGGTGAATGGGACAGAAGAATCAGAAATGATCAACGGCCCAGAAAGTGAAAACAGCAAAGTGTGTGGTACACATGAGGCATATTCAGGGCACAAAAGACGAATGTGGCAGATCACCATGAAAAAGAAATTGAAGCCTTATCACGTAATATTCCAAAGAAAGCCATTGAGAGAAATTTCAACTGTTATAAGAATGAGCTAAAAATATGTACATGGAATATTAGGACTTTATACCAAGAACGAAAATTAGAAATCTTATTGCAGCATGGCAAAAGCAAATAACTGACATATTTCAAGTAGCATTTGTATGTTATGAAGGAATGAACATGACATATGAATTAACAAAATAATATGATCAGTTTTATATATATATATATATATATATTGTTAAATTAGACAACAAAGTGAAAAGTTCAGCAAGAAGAGATACAAGAGCTTATATAGACAATTTGGCAGAGAAAGCAGAGACAGCTGCAATTACAGGAGACAGCAGAACTCTTTATACTGTGCAAAAGATGCTGACAAACACCTATACATCCAGTGGAACACCAATTCTAGACAAATCTGGATCAATGCTAACAACAAGCGCAGACATAAAAGCCCGTTGGGCGGAACACTTCAAAGAAATTCTTAACCGTCCACTACCCCACAGTTTAATAGATTTTGAAACTGAAACACCAGCAGCAGAATTAAATGTAAATTTAGATGACTTCACCTTGAGTGAAATAGAAACCACCTTAAAGCTTATGACCAATAACAAGGCTGCTGGAGAGGATAAGTTAACAGCTGAGATCCTCAAGGCAATTGATAGCCATAATCTAATACATCTCCAAAAAATGTTCAACATCATTTGGAAAACAGAGAAGACGCCTCATAAATGGAAAAAAGGAATCATTGTTAAGATCCCAAAAAAGGGCAATCTTAGAGATTGTAACAACTGGAGAGGCGTGACACTTTTGTCAGTTGCCTCAAAGTTATTCTGCAAAATCATCCTAAATAGAATACAGGATTCAATAGATACAGTAATGCGTGAAGAACAGGCTGGGTTTAGAAAAGGGAGAAGCTGTATTGACCACATTTTCACTCTACGACTTATATTGGAGGAACACATTGAAAAGCAAAAACCGTTTGTACTTAACTTCATCGACTTCAAAAAAGCATTTGATAGTATTCATAGAGATTCTTTGTGGAAAATTCTGAAGCAATATGGTTTACCATCAAAAATCATAAATATTATCAAAGACATGTATGATGGTTACACATGTGCAGTTCGAACAGAGGAAGGACTGAGCGAATGTTTCCCAATAGAAACTGGGGTTAAACAAGGATGTATTTTATCGCCCTTGTTATTTGGAATTGTTATGGACTTCATAATGAAGAAATGCTGCACTGGTAATAAAGGCATCGAATGGATACAAGGAGACCATTTGGAAGACCTCGACTTTGCTGATGACATAGTTCTCATCAGCAGTCAGATAAAAACGATGCAGGAAAACACAAATGAACTATCATCAATAGCCAGCAAAATTGGGCTTGAGATCAATCATGAAAAGACTAAAGTCATGACTAGTTTAATTCCAACAGGTGACAAAATATACATGGAAAACAAACCAGTTGAAGAGATCGATCACTTTATCTATCTTGGAAGTCACATTGATCGAGAAGGGGATACGAGCAAAGAAATTAAAATCAGAATAGCTAAAGCAGCAATGTCTTTCAGAAGCCTTGAAAAGTTGTGGAAATCAAAACTTATCAGCACAAACACAAAACTTAGGCTATTCAAATCAAATGTACTATCAACCCTTACGTATGCGTGTGAAAGCTGGAAAACAACAAGAGATATAGAAACAAAGTTGAACGCATTCGAAAATAAATGTCTAAGGAAAATACTTGGTATAGCATGGAACGAATTCAAAACAAATGAGGAAATTAGAGAAATCGCCAATCAACCACTAATATCTTCAGTAATAAAGAAAAGACGATGGTCATACGTTGGACATGTGATGAGAAGAGATAATAACCGAATAGCAAAGCAAGCCCTCATATGGGAAACAACAGGTAAAAGAAAAAGAGGAAGACCCAGGGAGACACTGAGAAGAACATTGATGAGAGAGGCAAGAGCAGCAGGAGTCGGCTCCCTCAATGAGATAGAACTGCTTGCACAGAACAGAGACAGATGGCGAGATTTGATAAAATATCTTTAAAAGAAAACTGCTAGAACAAAAAATCCATATAGGAGAAGGTGTATCTTGGTCTACGCCCTATGGGCCGGTTACGGCTCGAAAGGTCAATAGATAGATATATATATTGTCCTTTCGAGCCGAAGATGGTACATAGGGCAGAACCATAATCTCAAAAACAGAAACCTTGCGTGCCAAAATGGCATGTATTGCAGAGATCACTGCTCTAAAATCTATGGCGCTGTTTCCATAACAATACTTTTTACAATGACAAGTTGTCATGCCATTGATCAACCTCCTTAGTCGCCTCTTACGACATGCCTGGAAGGTCACAGTGTCACTATTCTTTTATATTTATATATATATATATCAATCATAACTGCTTAAAGTTAAAAATTTAAGTTCCAGTCTTATAAACATGATAGGTCGCAATTGTAATATATTAATAATACTACATACATACATAGCATTATTAAAACAGTTAGAGCTTCCAAGATGAGACCTGTGCTATAACATATATTTGCTAATAGAGTGGTAATTTCTGTAAATATACTATGTACATAATGATTTTACTAGCCCCATGGATAACACTCAATGTGTACTTTTTCCCCACATAGAATACCTAATGAATGAGGTGGTCTTAAACTTTGTTTCTGGACAGTGAAGGCACATGTAAGCTACAAGGTTTAAAGCAGCCAGTGACTCAGAGCTGAATGCACCAGGATCAGTAAACACCTCTTCGCTGTGGCACTGAAAACTGACTAACCAGTCGAGTCTGATTAAATGAGTAGGAGGGATCAAGAGGGAAAGTGATCTAGTATTCAAAGGTACCATGTTGAAGTTGAATGTGTAAAATAAACATAAAATGGTACTAAGCAGCTAAATTTCAAATGAGAAAAATGTCAAAATTTGGGCAAAAACTTTCATCAAGTACAAAAAATGAGATATTAATACATAGATGAACACAAAAGTCAAGTACTAATCTGAAATCAGAAAATGAAGCTAAATGTGTTAATGTGATGGTCCATAAGGAGCAAATATTACAGCTCTGCTGCAAGCCACAATACAAAGCATCAATGCCCATTCCTTTTAAGGGCAGATGATGGTGGCTATCCATTCCTTTAGTTGCAAATAGAAAGAAACTGCTAAGGATTTACACATAAAGGATTTACATGGGCATAAATAGTAGGAGGCAAAAAGTTATTCCATGAGACTTATAGGGAGTGCTCTGTCTACTTTGTCTTCAGAGTGACCAGCTTTTGTTATGCATTTACACAAATCAAGATAGGCATGAGTCAAGAACAGGGCAGTGCAGTTAAGGCCTTTGCTATTTCTTCATAGTTTGTCATGCTGGGTTATTTGTACATGTGGACCACATTAAGTACCATGTCAAAACATTTAGAGAATATTACTTTTTTGGGGAGGGCTTGATTCTTCATTATTATCCTCTCCAACTTTGTTAAATGGAAAGCTAATATTTCAATATTAAGGTGGGTTTGAGACTGCACAATGTCTAAAGGTAGCAAGGCAACATTCATAATGGTGTGAAGCCAGAACATTAAATATAAATACACATATCAACAGATAATTGTTTCAAAACATAATATAACAGGAATGCAGACATAACATGGTGGTGAAATAAAAACAATACACATTTTTAAAAAAAAACTAAAACTGGAATAACATCTTTAACACATGACTCAATCTCAGCAGAGTGCCACTATTTTATAATAGTATAACCTCTTTATCCTCCACTTCTCCCAAAAAAACTTACCACTAATAAATACCAGCCATGTAGAGAAAACATACTTCCTCTCTTTATTATTTAAATTATTTGGCATCTTGACAGACAGTTGATAGCAAACAATTATGATTTGTCAATAGCACCTTATTCTGGATGTTTTACTGAGCAGCTTCTCATGTGACTAAATCTGCCAATATTATATAGACAGATCTAACCACAGAATGAACAAGATTCACATTCTTTATTTCACTGTTTACTTCTTCTTCTTCTTTCCTTCCTCATCTGCCTTTCAGCATCGAGGGGAGATATAATTTGCGGTCTTTTGCTCTTCTGTTCGCCTCTGCTGCTGTTATGTTTCCTAGTGCTTCTAATATTCCATCGACCCATCTTTTTCGTGGTCGACCCTTGGGTCTGGTGTTCTCACAACGTTTGTTGAAGGCTTGTTGTGTTGTGTTTTGTTCTTTCTGCCTTGTCACGTGGCCAAACCATTTCATCTGTTGTTTCCTTATATATTCTATTGCGGGGTTTCCACTGTTTACACTAGTCTTTAAAACATTTATTTTCATACTCATTAAGGATAACATTATCTCACATGCAGCACAATGACTTGTTAAGAAATTGCAAGCACAACTTTTTCATTGACAAAAACTGTCATCATAGATAACAATAATTACATTTCAAATGTAATTCACATATAACAATTTGGGTAGCATCTTTAACAAATAATATGTACAATTAAGCTTTCACCTAGTACATTAAACTATATAAACAATATCTAAATGTTGGTGTCATACTTAAAGAAGACTGTTTTAAGTCTTCCTTGACAGCCAGATTAAAACAAGTCTACAAGCAGAAATATATACACATGCCAGTCTACTTAGAGTAATATACAAATGCAACACACATGTAATGTTCATTTATAAAAATATTTACTAATGCTGAGTTACAGCTTTCAAATTAAGTTTGATTTTTCACTGCAGAAAACTCAGTTATGCCTTAAAGCTTGAGAGGTCAAACTTTAGCAAACAATTTTTGAAACTCTTTAATGTTCTATTTAATACAATACAGAAATAAAAAAAAAAAGCTTTTTCACCTGTTGATATATAAATCAAAAGTCTCATCTAGAATCAGAAAAAGAAGTGGCAGGCATCAGCCATGTCATGAGGAGAGATAACCAGATAATCATAAGGTAAATTCTCAAATGGGAAACAATAGACTGATAAGTGAGGCAAGGGCCACAGGCATCAACTCTCTACCGACACTGAGACTTATGATATGGTACACTGTAATTTCCATGTGGTGTTTAATGTCACTAGAAGGATAAACGCTGGTGTACATATATATATTTTTTCTTTCCTTCCTTATATGCCTTTCAGCATTGAGGGGAGGTATAATTTGTGGTCTTTATTGGCGTCTACTGCTGTTGTTTCCTAGTGTTTCTAATATACTGTTATATCATTGTTTTAGTGGTCAGCCATTGAGTCTGGTGTTATCACAACATTTATTAAAGGCTCATTGTGTTGTGGTCTTTCTGTCTTATCATGTGGCCAAACAATTTATCTGTTGTTTCTTTATGTACTCTATGGTGGGAATTATTCTTAGTTTTTCATTTTAGATCTTATCTCTCAGGATGGCTGTTTCCTGTAATTCATCTAACACATTTCATCTCAGTAGTGGTTATTTTCCTTATTGTTCTTGAGTCTACAGTTCAGGTCTAGCATTGATAAGACAATGTTTGGATAACAAGACAAGATTGTGTTATAGTAGCCATTTTATCTAGTGTTATTTCCTTGTTAGACAAAAGTGGTGACAGCTGTCCAATGATTTAACAAGCTTTGTTGCATAGAGTCTATTTCTGCTGCTTGTGAATTGTCGTTTGTCACTAGATTTCCTAGATATTTAAATTCCCCCACTTGTTTTAAATGTTTTGTGATCTATCGTTATGTTGATGTTCTGGTTCTCTTTAGCAATATTCATGACATCTGTTTTGTTGATGTTGACTGAGTGTCTGTGCTGCTATATCTATTTAAGTGTTGGTCTTCTATTTTTCCATATATTAGTGCCTGTTTATCTTCAAATAGAAACTCACTAATCTTCTTTGTCTCTGATGGGTTGGATAATTTTCATATGTTGTCCATTTAGGTAATAAAAAATAGGGGAGATGGTACACACCCTGTCTTACTCTTGTTCTAACTTTGAAGTAGTCTGTGTATACTGCTACTGTTCTGACAGTAGAGCTGCTGTTAATGTAGAGACTTTTACATAGGTTGGTTAGATGTTGACTTAGTATGTTGCTATTTACTCCCATAGTTTTTCTGTGTTTACTTGGTTGAAAGCTGTTTCTTGAGTTATAAAAGCCATATACACATTTTTATTGTGCTCTGCCGATTTTTTCAGCTATCTGTTTTAGGGTGAATAGTGCATTGTGCCATCCTCTATTTTTTCAGAACCCCATTTGAGAATCACTGATCTGTATTTCTATAATTGGCTTGAGCCTTTTTTTCCCATAATTTTGGTGCATAACTTTCCCATAAGACTGAGAAGGGAGATGACTCTATATTGGATGCAATATTGGATGCAGTCTCTCTTGCTGCCTTTCTTTCCCCATATTGGTACAATGATTCCCTGTTGTCAGTCTTCTGGAGCTTTCTGTTGTTGCTATGCTGCATTGAATATTCTGTGCAGCCATGCAACTACTGTTTCTCCTGCTGCTGTTTTTATTTTTCCTAGCATGTTGTCTATCCCTAGTGCTTTATTTCTTGGAGCATATTTTATAATTTTTTTAAATTTCTTCTTTCATGAAATGTTGGGTTCAGTTTTTGTGCATTCTTGTGTGGTTTTTGTTATATTATTGGTCACTGGTGTCCCACTCAATAAGTCTGAAATATTTTTTCCATATCTGTTACATATCTTGGTTATTTGATATTAGCTGTCCTTTGTCATTTATGAGTTATTGAGATCATAATTTTCTTTTCTTGTTGTTTTCTGCTTTGTAGAAGTCTCTTGCAGCTGTCTTGAGGAATCTGTTAATCTTAGTCCAAATTCTGTCCAGGTGTTTTGCTTAGCTACTTTGGTAAAAATTGTAACTTTTTTTCATGTTCTTTTTTTTTCTTTTTTTTCTCCCAACCTTTATATAGTTTCTTCTTTTCTTTAACTGCTTCTCTGATTGCATAATTCAACCACGGGGTGCCTTCTTTCTTCCTCAGTTTTGTTCCACATACTGTTGTAATATGTTGGTTATTATTTTCTTAAACTGTTTCTGTTCTTCTTCTACCATGTTTACTTCATCAGGGAACCTTTTGAGTTGGGAATAATAGAACAAAGAAGTATGTGTTAGCACTCGGAAAAATTGACAGACAAACAACAATAGAAAAAAACGAAGAACCTTTTGAGTTCCTCTTTTAGATTTTTTTTTTTGAGAAAGTTTTTCTTGATTCTTGATCTTTTAACTGTTTTACTTTTGTTGTCTGTTTCTTGTTGCTTCTTTTGTTAGTTTGTGTACCCTCTCTTTGTTTCTGGCTCTCTGAGTGTGATCATCGGCATTTTATGGTATAAATGAGACGTGTTCAAATGAAACATGCCTGAGCTGCGCCAAGTGGACACATGTATGAGGCATGATGATGTAGTAGTAGTAGTAGTAGTTAGTGGAAGGCTCTGGTATCACTGCAAATTAATTAAAATCCATAATTGTTCAACCGCCCGTGCCAGTGGAATCATCCGAATTAACATCTCATCTAACATGATGGGTCGAGTTTATTGTGATAAAATGGAAAAAAAATGAAAGGCATGATGATGTCACATCCTCCATAATAAGCACACTCTAATGAGCTAAAAACTACGTTTGTATTATTTCTCAGCATAATATTCATTGGTTTTACTGCAGACCATTGGAAAAATGGCAAGTTTGATATGGAATCCATCCACATTTTTTACCATGAAGGGCTTCTATTGGCAGAGTTTAGAGAGCATGGTGTGAACATCAGTGCTACCTGCAACAAAAACACACTAGACAACCTGCATAGAGCAATCAAGAATAAGAGATGATGTATGCTTTCACATGGTGTAATTTTGCTGCACAACAATGCTCGATCCCAAAGTCATGTGCAGGAAGCGTTAGCAAAGAAACAGTTGCAAGCTCAGCAACACCCAGCCCAGAGCCCCTATCTGTCACGATGTGACTGATATTTGTTCGGACCCTTAAAAAAATCTCTAAAGGGACAACGATTCAATTCCAATGCAGAATTCATAGCCTTTGTGACAAAATAGTTCAATGAGCAACCAAAGTAGTTTTTCTCAGATGGTATGCGTCGTGTATCTCTGCAGATGTACGTTACATATGTTTGTAATAAAGCCACTAGAATGGGTTTCATTTGAACACGTCTCATATATAATATTTACTGCATATTCTATTTTTGAGGCCTGCTGGGAGAGGGGTGTAAAAATTGATGCTGCATACCCAATGCTGTCATCATATGGTGTAACAGGTTAGAATTGTTATTATACCCTTGAAAAAAAAACAGAACTCAAACCGTGTAACCAACTGATTGAAAAATGATAATTTAACCACTCAAAGGCTTAATACATATTATAATTAAACCATTATAATTACTATAAGCAAAATGTTACAATTCTCTTTAGGATAGATTTCTCAGGTTTCAGTATTTTATTTACTGAGCAACATAAATATACAGCTCTGTTGTGAAGGGCACGGTAATGTCATTTAAATCCAGACCAGGCCAGTTTTTCAAGCCCTGCCGAAGCTTATCAACATACGCATCACGTTCTTCTACAGAAAGTGCATTGTATGCCGAGATAGTGGTGATATTTGCTAGAATTGTTTCCAAGTCTCCCCGGAAGTTGATCCCTTCAAGAGACTTGTGTGATAGCAACTTGAAATCCTTTGAAACATCAATATCTTTGCGCCACTCCATAGAATTCACCAGAAACTTGATTGATCCATCAATTTTTTGTACAATCTCTTTACGCTGCTCATAGAAAATGGTCATCCAGTTATGATCAAATTTCTTCATGTTCCAAATAAGAATAAGCTTTCCTCCAGGTACTAGAACTCTGTGAATACTTTCAAGGTTTTCCTTCTCAGAAAACCAATGGAAGCACTGAGCACATACAACATTACCAACAGATTTGTCTTCTACAGGAATATTGTCAGCTGTAGCAACCGTAACATCAACATTTAAACCTTTAGACTTTAACACACCCAGAAAGTTCTCAGAAGGATCTGATGCCAGGTATTTCATGTTTTCTGGTAACTTCTTGCTGAGTCGTTCTGTCAACTTCCCAGTTCCAGCTCCCAGCTCTAACACACCATATTTTATACCAGCTACTGGAGGTGTCTTTAATGTTGATACAACCTCTGACACAATTAGATCCACAGACTCATCAGTGTAACTTGGACGATTGCTATCATAATTCTCGCCACCAGTCTTAAAACCAACTTCTGCCTGTTTCTTCATGCTTCCTATGGACATGTCAGATGTTGCTTGAGAAGAAAACATAAGAATATGATATCTGACTGGTGGAGCCATCAGTGGTTTTGATATCCAGCTTTTAAAGAGAAATGGCTTGAGGGAATGCATGTTTGAGATTTGCTTTCTCCAGTACAGATGTTTTGTCGTTGATAGACACTGAGTTACTCTACTGAAATGTGTCGCCATTTGTTTATTTCTGAAATAATTATTCAACAAAGAATTATGTTCAGACTAAACTAGTCATATTTAAAGCAAAGATAAGCTAACAGGTGGAGAAATACATCTTATGAGGCATGTGAAATGATACTAAAATATTATCTCAACTTTTTGTTTAAAATGTTGTATATATCATCCAGATTAGACTTAATGAGAAAAGCAGAGCAAAACTGAGGCCAAGACAGCAGGGTAGCATATAATAAAACAAGAAGCCTGCAATGGCTCCGTGACAGGATAAGAGCAGTGAATGTGGCTTCTGTATGTGAATGACAGAAGTTTGAACTCCTGCAATAACTGTATGTTGGAAATTCACATTGCTACTTTAGAAATTACAATTTTGAGATTGCAAGAATTTGGAATACCATGTTGAACAAGTAGAAATGACAACCAGCATGAACAAGCTGGGTGTTGAGCACAAATAGTAAGCTAATAGAACCAGTGTACACACACTCCACTATCTGCAAAATGCAACTGAGCACATACAGTTTTGATTGCTGTGTATAATGTCAACATAAACAGCAAAAAATGAACTAAAAATAAAGCATCTGAAAGAAAAAACATTTAAAAAAAACTTATTAATAATTAAACTTAAGAATTATTTGCAACACTTGAATATTTACAAACTAAAGTTATAGTTTCCACCAAAAAATGGTCATTTTGAGCTTTGCCATTGCAGACGCTAAATTGTTGTCCTAAATATAATAAAATTGCATACTTCATATCATACAAAAATAGGGTTAACATTTCACCATATCTCTACCTTCAGGACTCTAAGCATTCTATCCCAAAAAGCCCAAAATTAATTTTTGTTAAAAACACCACAATAAAAAAAACTATATAGAAAAATTTAGAGCATAGTGTTACTGCCAGCATGTGCTACATTATCCAAAACAGTTTGAAAAAATTAGTGATAAGAGAGATATAAGTTATTTCACTCCATCCATATATTTCTGACTGCTAAACTAGATATTACCTTCAAATAATAATAATAAAAAAAGTACAATTTAAAGAAAAATTATTTTGTTGTAGTTTTTTTTTTGTTCGTGTGGAAAACTTTTGGCCACTACATTGGCTGTGACTGACTTTTAAAACATAAAGCAGTAACTATCCATTTCCAATTTTAATTCCCCTCCATTATTAACCTTTGACAAAAATTAGCAAAGCACAGAACCAGGCTTTATGAAGTATTCCTGGATCCATGAAGTTTACACTTGTAGAGATTTCAAAAACAGTGACAGGCCTCATACCAATGGGTGTTAGATGACAGTAATGAAGCAAGCAGAGGAATGCAAGAAGCTTCTCAACCACCAAAGAATAACAATATCAAGGAAAAGATACAGTAGAACAATTCTGTGACTGCCATAAAAGATCCTGTACAGGCTCAAACAAAACCAAGACCCAGTCAAAACCTCACCTCCTTGAATATGCAAACCACCAAAAAAAGAAAACTTATCTCAAAAGAGTACACTGATGAGACAAGCCATTGGACTCTCATAGAGTCATGCCACATCTCTGCTACAAATACTAATTGTATAAGAAAATAGAATCTGCTGCTCAGACTAAAAATTAGGAAAAGATTCCCACAGTAAAATCTCAAGGTTGAATCCAAAGCTCTCAGAAATGCAACAGAAATTACCCTTCAATTAAAAAAATCATCAGCATAAGAAACTAGTGTTGTAGAATGATGTTTTACATGCCAAATATGAAATGAACTATCATTATGACACCTACCTCATTTCTAGGCTGTGCAGGGGGAAGGGGGTTGTAGGTATGGTTAGACATAGAAAACTAAAGTAAACAATTAAAAGGCATATAATACAGAGTGAAGGCAAGGTCATCCTAAACACAATGTTGAGGGTGGCTATTACAAACTGTCTAAAAGGGATTTAGTCACCACAGACCATCTCTGTACTTGCCACCAAAAAAGACAACACGTGTATTTCAAATACAAAATAGGTACCAGCACACTATGCCACTGCAAAATGACAGATATGATAGCAAACTAATTCTACAAGAAAGCATGCAGACTTGATCAGGAGAATGTGGACCACATCCATCACCTTGGAAGAGAAAACATATGACAGAAACTCTGAATAAATTATGGATGAAGAATAGGAACTCATATAAATTCAGAATAAGAAATCATATGAATGAAGAATTAAGAACTCATATGAATGAAGAATAAGAACTCAAAGTAATTACTAAATCAGTACTGAAATACCATTATGTGTTTCTTAATTACAATCTACAGCAACAATGTTCATAGTTTATCTACACAAAAGTGTGGTTTCCAAAGTCATGCAGTAAATCTATCGTAGCATACTCGTATATATTGCATAATTATAAATTAGGACAATTTCCTCAGATGTAATTTAACCAAATGTTTGAAAACATAACACATTATAAAGTAAAGGATCCCTCCCTGCCCTGCAAGGCGTTTGGGGAATATGGCATTAGTGACTATATTTTTCTATGACCACGGCACATTATTGGGTGATGTGTATCACACCAGGCCGCCTTTACTTCCCATATAAATCTCTGGTACCCATTTTTAGAGGCTGGGTGAACCCCGGAGCCTTGTCAGTCAAAAAAAATCCACCACAGCTGGGTATTGAACCCAGACCCTTCTGGTCAGGAAGCGAGCACATTAACCACTCAGCCACCAAGGCTCCTAAGACCCACATAATAACACATTATACTTAAGTATTAATGAAGAACAAAATAAATTCATTTGGCTTAATGTTTTTTTTTTAGAAAAAGTCTGTGTTTTTTATAATCTTTATCTATAGCTATAAAAAAAATACAATTACTGTTCCAATGTAAATCTAACAACAAACAAGGTGCATTTGATGGAAAACCATATTTTAACTGTGTATTTATTGGAAACACATTACATTATCACTGTTCAACATAGCCCCCTCTAGTTCAACGCTTAAGCTAGCATTTGGCAAGAATGTAGATACCATTAGAAAAGACATCTTTCTAACAGTTGCACATCCACACATGCACCGCTGACTAGAACACACCATCATCTCATTACTTCGTTCCACTTAGCACATCCTTCAGTGGACTGAAGAAATGGAAATCTTGGCATGATGTGTGAATACAGAGGGCGTGGGATTACACCACAGCTTCTCAATAGTTGACACTGTTACTCTAGCAATTTGTGGATTCACATTGTCACACACAAGACAAACTCCCACCATTTCTGGAAAACAACTAGCTCAATTTTTTCATCAGATGGTTGGAATAGGAGGCATTGGTCACAGTGCTTCCCCTGGGCATCATGTAGTTCCTGGGCATCATGCAGTGCTCTAAGATGGGCCCTTGAGATTACAGAAACAAAGTAAAAATGACTTTGTCTGAAGATACTGCTGCACCCACTTCTTTGGTTTAGGGACAAGGTGACAACTCCATACTTTGTCACTTTCATTTGGCTCACAGAAGTGTACCAAACTCTCCCCAAAAGTTATGAAATGCTGAAGAAATGTTTCATCATCAGCCTCATACCAATGCTGATGCCCCTTGAAAAGCATTAGCACATCTTTTCTTCATTAAAAGTGGCATTCGCTTGGGTGTCCATCTTACACACACACTTTTTGGAACTTCAGTTTGTCATGAATTATGTGGTGGGCTAATCCAACATTAAAGCCCACACTATTGATGTAACTCCTTGACTGTGACATACCCGTTTTCTCCAAATCACCTTCTCCACACACTGGTGGAAAAGGTGATATGGGACACTAGTGACAGTGTTCATATACTTGACAGGGGGATTGGTTGGTCTCAAGGCAAGACGCCAACCTCAAGACAGAGAGGCTGTGGGTTAAAATCCTGGCTGCACCAGTTGGGATTTTTATTTGTGATTTCTCTCTGCGGCAACCACTCCTGGTCTCAGCAGTGAGATCTGGCTTGAAACGTCAATTACTCATGAACAGAATAAACATGAGTACCTCCAAAGATGGAGTTATCTGCCTGTGCAGCAAGGGACCTCTGTGCACACTGCTGCCAGGGAAAAATGGATTAACATGCAAAATTCAATTCCTGGTCTCTAGGGACTTCGCCAGAGGTAAAAAAGCTGGCGAACGAAAAAGAACAATCTCTTGATAATTTACTGAATTCTCATACAATGATAAATATCAATAGATTTCATGCCATCACTAAATGAAAATCTCACAAAACTTCTATGCTCTTGCTTGGCTGTGAAAGGCCCCGGTATCACTACCAACAAATTAAAATCCATAATTGCTCAACCACCCGTGCCAGTGGAATCATCCGAATTAATATCTCATCTTCCAAACAAAGAAAGGTAGCTGCAGTGCCCATCATAGCAAACTCAGCACACAACTAAAGACAAAACCACACAGACAGTGATCACAGCGATATTTTCCTGTCATAGGATATTATTCATCGTAAGCAATCGGAATATCAAAACGTGATCAAATTTTATTAAATACACAGTTCACCACGTGCAAAGAGCCCTTAACTCAGTAGCTTGGTGTACTGTTACAAGGGCACTGACATATTATTGAACTGTTTCTCAGGTTACCATGCATTGAGTTATTTGTGAGTTATCATCATTGCACTGAGATGCCCTACTCCGCATGTCCCACAGCATCCAACAAATGACAACTCCAGCTCTGTGTTGGTTAACAAGTTCAAGCATAAGATATGCACCCACTAAGGCTCTCATTTCTGAAAGAACCCCTCTTTCATCCTACTCATTCATCCAAAGGGGTCATGGACTCATGGTTGTTAAAGTCACGTGCTCTTCCCGCGTCTTGGATAAATGACGTCTGCATCATCCATTGGTTGACCTACTTCTTTGACAGCACAGCTAGCCAGTCTGTTCACTCTTTCCCAGTACTCCTGCATGTCCAGGAACATCGACAAAGGTGACTCAGCATATTGTTGACTTTTGTAATGACTCGACCCACTGCCTGCATTCACTTTTCTTATCATGCTCATTGAATCACTTAGTATACATGTGTGGTTGTAGTCTTGTAGTTGACTCCAACAAGATCAATGGGCCATTCCTATGCATGCCACAGGCATACAAGCAGAATCTGTTGGTAGCTCAAGATCACCACTTCAACATACACAACATACATTGATTCGGTCATACACATGACTTTAGCTACAACTTTTCCTATTTTCCACTGAACCATCCCTATACAAAACTTTGATAGTAATTTAAGGATGGAACAGAGAAGAAGAAAGGTCTTTTCATTTAGTTCATAAATAAGTAATATGACGAAATCAAGCAGTCTTCTATCAAAGAACAGAGCACAGCAAATTCAATAAATGCTTATATTGAAACCAAACTGCTGTCACTAACACATAAAATTAAGGCAGTGCATGCAGCATCTACTGCTTTAATGTGATTAATGTTTAATAAGCAGCCTACATGACCCAAAAAAAAAAACCGTTGTACAGCAAAAGAAGATTTCTTAACTTGACACCAGCAGCTGATAAGACTTGGCACCTCTAGTCAGACAATAACTATTATCTTAACTATCTTTACAGCATTTATCCCATTTCTAGGATCTACCAAGGAATAGATGTAGAGAATAAAGGCCACATGTCAGAGCAGTCACCACAAAGTGTGCAAATCAGACAAACAATTAATTAAATCAAACACCACAATACATCTTTCTACATAAAAATAAACCTAAATATTCTCATCCAATAACAGATCTTAAGTCCTTCCAATTTTAATTTGAGCATACAATTTAGCAAGTACTCTAATGTTGCTTGATTCAAATATCAGTAATTCTGAGTTTTGATTACAATTACATGGTTTGCAAAAAAAATATATTAATATTATTTTTTAATGGCACTAATTTTAATTTTGTAAACCAAAAAAATGACAGACAATATGAAAGACTGAATGAAGAAATGTAAACCATACTCTTTTCTTATGACTTATGATTTGAGAAACACCTATTATCAAGCTATTACTGTCACTGTAGGTAGATGCATCTTGTTGAAAAAATACAACTACAATACCTTAAATAGCATATAAAATCAAGACTTTCAATTTTAAGTAATTTATAAAAATCTTAGTTAAAGTATAGTGAATTTAGTATAATTTAAGTAGAAATTAGATACTGAAAACTAACTGTATGAAAGAAATATTATTACATAAAATGGCAAAAGCAATGGGAGAGAATGCTAAGGAGAAAAAACACAATGAAATGTAAGCTTTTCCAAACAAATAAGCTCTGAGCTGTAATACAAAAAAAGGAAAGTCAAACAAGATTAAGATTATATTTATTTGTTGAATGAATAGCATTAGGTTGAAAAAGTGGTTAAAATAATATTTACACATCCCACTTACTCTTAAATAAAATATAAATGTTATATTATTTTAAATATCAATGCTATAAGTTGTTTCTTTATTCTTTTCTTTAGAATAAAAATAAAGACAATAATGCCTTTGCATTGTTTACTGCCTGTTGTAAATGTTATCTTGCTATATACTTTTCTCAATCCTGAATGGTCTGATACATGTTCTGGTACAGTAAATTTGTAGGATTTTAAAGGTCCTGAGAGATATATTCAAAATATTATTTATATATAAAAAGAAGAATCATACATAAGTGACAAGAGATATGTGATAAGAAAGAAAGAGCCAAACAAGACAATCAATTATCAACAAAAGCTACAAGAATACTGGATAAACGGCCATCAATGAGAAAAAAACTGATTGATGGAATATTAGAGACACTAAGAAATAACAGAAAAAGTGGCTCACAGTAAAGCAAAAAATTGGGAACTGTATCTCCCCACAATGCTGAAAGGCTAATGGTAAAAGAAAGTAGATTGTCTACACTGAAAGTGGTCGGTGACATGTAGCTGACAGTTTGTGACAGAATCAGTGAAAAAAAATTATCAGGATCTTCTTCACTTCACCATAATCCATGAATCCCCATAAAGTTTCATCATCATCAAGTCCCGGGCCTGCTGGTGTAGATGATCATGTCTCTCCACAACTTTCGATCTCAACAGTTATTTATCATTTCTGTTGTTGACCTGCCAAGCCATTCTCTTAAGCTGTCTGGTATTTTTTCTCTTTGCTTCCCTCTACCTCTTCGTCCCTCAATTTTTCCAGCTGTTACAATATATTCCAGTTGTTCTCTCATTACATGGCCAAAAAATGATGATTGTTTCTTCCTAATATTGGAAATTAGCTCTCTTTTTGCTTTGACTTCTTCCATAACATTTTCATTACTCTTCTTAGCTGTCCATAAAGTTTATTAACCTGATAAAAACAATGTATGAGGGAATGAAATGTAGTGTGATGTATGAAGGGCAGCTTACAGAGGCATTTGAAATAAAAACAGGAGTAAGGCAGGGATGCCTTCTGTCTCTATTTCTCTTTCTACTGGTCATAGATTGGATTATGAAAATAACTCAAAACAAAAGAAATGGAATCCAGTGGTCACTGACCAAACAACTTGATGATTTAGACTTTGCTGATAATATAGCTCTCCTATCACACAGCCATCAACAGATGCAGGATAAATTGAACATACTTGATGAAAGTTCACAACAGCTAGGACTGAAATTAATAGAGATAAGACCAACATTATGAGAATTAATGCAGTTGGCAATAACCAAATAAAACTAGGAGAAATACCTCTGCTAGACATACAATCTTATATATATATGGGTAGTAATATAGATAAAGAGGGAGGAACAGAAAATGATACCAAAATAAGGATATAAAAGCAAGAGGAGCATTTGTTACACTGGGAAACATATGGAAGTCCAAAGAAATTAGGTTAAATACAAAAATAACAACTTTCAACTCCAATGTTAAGTTGGCCCTATTATATGTCTGTGAAACATGGAGAACAACAAAATTGACAATCATGAAGATACAGACTTTCATTAATGGATGCTTACACAGAATAAAAGGATGGAAATGGCAGAACAAATTCACTAACATAGAATTATGAAAATGTATGTAAAGAGATACAGCGAAGACGGCGGCGCTGATATGACACACACTGTGAAAGTCAACTGAGAGTATTACACAACAGGCCCTTTTTTGTAATCCCCAGGGGAAAAGACAAAGAGGGAAACCAAGGAATTCTTGGAGAAGACAGATAGAAGCAGAGATGAAGATGATGGGGAAGACATGGAATGATCTTAAAAGAATGGCAAGAAACAGAATGACTTGGAAAGTGTTTGTTGAAGACCTATGCTCCTCAAGGAGCTGAAAGGTAGAAGAAGAAGACTTCACTTCCCGAAAATGGATGTAAGAACAGACGAACCAGTTTGACCAAGTGAATAGACTGAAAAGTGGGATGGCAAATCAGTTGCCAAAAATGTAGTAATAAAGTTGGCTGAGCACAGCTGAAAGTTACAAATATTTCAGTCTGCTACTGTTAAGTAGTGCATCAACACATCTTCACTCATATATATATGATACTGCAACCTTTTAAGGTTGGACAATGAAGGTAATCCGTTAACTAGTAAAAGTAAAAGAATAAGAAAAAAAATGGCTGCAAAAGAGACAGATTTGGTTAAGACTTATAGATAATTAATTACATTTTTAAAAAACAGGATATTTCATTATTGCTCATATAATCATAATGCGCTGCGGCACTATATTTAAAATAAGTGGCAATTTATTTATGACAATGTCACAATATCATCAGTATCAGCTTCTGTTGACATTGAGACCAGCATCATCCCTCATTGTTGTACACACATGCAATAATTAGTAATCAGACAGAATAGAATATGGATTTATAATTTATTGAAGCTTGATGATATGGAATCTCATCTGTTTCTGCTTTTGACAGAGTCAATTCTGCCACACAGTAGGTTTTTAAGAAGGTTGTGGTGGTCTGGGCCAAGTTGTAAGTGTGAAATATTTATATTATCATCATCATGATGTGTATTGTGTTGTATTACAGTTATACTACTTCACTGAAGTTAAACTGAGTGAAGTCGAAGTTACCTTGCCTTAGTAACAAAAAATTCCCACTGGAAAGTTAGTAAATAGATAAAGTAAATGTAAAGTATTCAGGACTTCCAGTCCTACTCACAATGGCTACTTGTCATTATAACTCAAATACCTGCTATAGCTATTGTTAATAATTATTATAATATTAAAAATAGTTAAACATTTAAATTTAAACAAATAAAACTTATATATTTATTTATTTATTATACTTACCAACTTACTAAACTTGTTAACTTGTTCAAAAGTATTGATTAATTATTAATAAAATTAAACGAAGAAACGACTTTAAAAAGATCGTTTTGACTTTGAGATGTCTGACTTTTAAGTGTATCTTCTAAATTAATTAATTAACGACAACTCAAACAGATATAATGATAATCAATGACAATGGCGTCTGCCGTTTCAGAAGACTACTTTAACGTGCCAGAATAGTGACAGGCCGTAGCAACGTCTGAACTAAGCCACCGCCTCCAGTGTCTGTGGTACAACTGACCACAATTGTCACATTTGTTGACACTCGTCCGTACTCACACTTTGTGTACACACATAACTGTAAGTCACTGTAACTATAACTACACAAACTAATTACATTTGTCACGCTTTATAAACATTTCTTACCTTTGTAACTTTAGTTTAAACTTGCGTCAGCAGGCTGCGTCTTGCCTCTCCTCTAAAAAAAATAACGAATAAATAGATAATATATGTTGTTTTTTTAAATGATATACACTTGTGTGTACTTGGCCCAACTGAACAGACGTGAACTAGGTCTAAGAACTTACACTACACCGGATAGTCGAGAACACTGACTAAATCAGTCGACATCATCATCAAGTACCGGGCCTAGTGGCGTAGGTGATCATGTCTCTCCACAATTTTCGATCTCGGCAGCTATTTATCATTTCTGTTGTTGACCTTCTGCCAAGCCATTCTCTTAAGCTGTCTGTTATTTTTTTTTCTCTTTCCTTCCCTCTATCTCTTTGCCCCTCAATTTTTCCAGTTGTTACAATATATTCTAGTTGTTCTCTTCTCATGACATGGCCAAAAAATGATGATTGTTTCTTCTAATATTGGAAATTAGCTCTCTTTTTTTGCTTTGACCTTTCTCAGAACATCTTCATTACTCTTCTTAGCTGTCCATGGTATTCTCAACATTCTTCTGTAAAACCACATTCTACAGACTCCAGTGATTTTCTTGTCTGTTGTCCTATTGTCCATGATTCGCATCCGTATGTTAAGACTGGCTCTACATAACATTTCAGAACTCTTTTTCTTGTTTCTATTGCCAAAAATGGATTGCATAGTATTTTCCTCACTTTTTGGAAAGCTGCTTTTGCCTGAGCCATTCTACATCTCACCTCTTTTGTACATCTTCCACCTGAGGTTAACAAAGTTCCCAAATATTTAAATTCATTTACCTGTTTTAATATTGTTCCACTTGTCTTTATTGTGCACTGTGGTGATGTCTTTTTCTTTGTTGTTACCATACCTCTGTCTTTTTGCTATTAAGGCTGAGTCCTTTATTTTCTCCTTTAAAGAATCAGTCGACACACAATACTAATTACAACGATGCTTTATCACTTAATAATGGTGTTAAATATATTTTATATATAAAGTTTTTTTTTATAGTTATGTCTGTTTTATTTCGTTGACTACAAGAAGATAACTATTACAAAATTTTAAAATGTAATTATTATAAGATTTTAATGTCGCAACAATGAGGCTTGTAATCCAATCTGGCAATATAAATTATGTTATCTCTCTCTCTCTCTCTGCGTTCAGGACTCAATCAGAGTAAGGATTCCAGACTCTCATATGAAGTCAGCTGTCAGGCTAAGTGTGTTGATCGCCCCCACAGACAGAACATCACAATTAGAGTCTGTCAGATCCACTCTGACTGAACACCCGTTAATACGTTGCACTGTGTTCTGCGCCAGTGCCCAGTGCATCCGATTTCAGCCAGCATTTTTTCAGGTTTGCTTTCCTTAGCCTTTGATTGTCCCCAATCTTCCTGCAAGGCAGCAGTTGATCTTTTCTGTCGGGGGATTCTGCCCTTAGATGGTCGGCCTTCCCAGGTTTACGAGCACCATCTGCCCGAGTCACTAGAGGTGACTAACACAGACATGCGACTTGTAATATGAGGAAACTGCAACAAGGAACACATTTCATGCATAGCCTTCATTTGTTCCCGCCGCCTATCCCCATATACCGGTAAGTTACGTCCTCTTGAAAATGATGATCATCGTAGCACTTGATGATGTTAGGCCATCGTTGATGACTCCAATTCCGAACATAGAGACACAGTCAGTCGTCAAATTATTCTTGTTGCACATCAAACAGCAGACCGTAAGATTTGCGCACGGCCGGTTTAGGGAACCAATACGATGACGTAGGACACAATGTCGCCAAACTCATAATCTCGATACCTTTAGACTTATGTCTGATTACTCAAGTGTAAACAGTCTACGACGAACAAAACACGAAGCAACTTCCCCAAAGAGACAAAACTGCGACTGACGAAGTAGTTTACATTAATGTGTAACGTGGAAATAACTTGCGTCAAAGAATCCCAATAACGGTCTTGAACAGCACTAATGTGACGTAAAGCACAGATCTAGTCTAGACGGAGCTGGAATGTCTCACTCACAACACTTGATTCGTCAAAAACGGACTGTTGTCGGCCTACGACCTCGTCTTAGCGACACAGATGTATTGTATCAAGCATATCATCATTTTGACTTTAACGCAGAAAAGTGCAATGAAGATCCGAAATAATCAGACCCTGGGTGCATTTTCTGCAGCGATCGAGAGGACGTGGACTAGATTATGTTATCTAAGTATGTCCTTCTGGTAAAGGCCACATCTTCAATTTTTAAAATTTAAAGTGATAAAAATGTAACTATTATAAAATGTTATAGGATTTGGGAGTAAACAGGTTATCACTTTTGCTTGCCCTTTGTAGCGAAAGCAGACAATGGGCACAACTTGAACTTTGTATAGCGTCTCTTAGATCCTCTAAGTTGTATTATCGAGTATTTAATTGTGAAGCGAACAATATTCTTCCACTAATATTATATTATTCTAACCTCGACTGTAGTTAATATATGATCGACAAGGCATACAAACGACATGTAAAAAAATATGTTTAAGGCATTAGATAACACTAGTTTTCAAACAAGTGCCAGATCAGAGAGATGAACCGAGTGAGAAGCATGAATTAATAGTACAAAAAATAATCATAATGCAAATCTTGTAGAAGAGATCGATCACTTCATCTATCTTGGAAGTCACATTGATCGAGAAGGGGATACGAGCAAAGAAATTAGAATCAGACTGGCTAAAGCAGCAATGTCTTTCAGAAGCCTTGAAAAGTTGTGGAAATCAAAACTCATTAGCACAAACACAAAACTTAGCTATTCAAATCAAATGTACTATCAACCCTTACGTATGCGTGTGAAAGTCTGGAAAACAACAAGAGATATAGAAACAAAGTTGAACGCATTCGAAAATAAATGTCTAAGGAAAATACTGGTATAGAATGGGACGATTCAAAACAAACGAGGAAATTAGAGAAATCGCCAATCAACCACTAATTCTTCAGTAATAAGAAAAGACGATGGTCATACGTTGGACATGTGATGAGAAGAGATAATATCGAATAGCAAAGCAAGCCCTCATATGGGAAACAACAGGTAAAAGAAAAGAGGAAGACCCAGGGAGACACTGAGAAGAACATTGATGAGAGATGCAAGAGCAGCAGGAATCGGCTCCCTCAATGAGATAGAACTGCTTGCACAGAACAGAGACAGATGGCGAGATTTGATAAAATATCTTTAAAAGAAAACTGCTAGAACAAAAATTCATATAGGAGAAGGTGTATCTTGGTCTACGCCTATGGGCCGGTTACGGCTCGAAAGGTCAATAGATAGAGATAGATAGAATGCAAATCTGTGTATCTGTTTGTTCATATGCTGGTGTTGGTGTGTAGTTCTCTTTATCCGTCGACGCATTTATGTGGAATGTGTCATTATTACACTAAGTCGCCAAAGTTTCCAGAGAAAATGTATGATACCTATTTCAGAGGCTGTGTGAACGTTTTTATCTGGGAATTGAACTCAAGACTCACCTGTTAAGTAGACGAGCACACTTCTTCCTGCCACAACTCCTTTGTGAACTCTGACAATAATAATATTTTTATTTTATGTTGTATTTTTTAAAAAAATAGAGTAATCTTTAGCTTATATTAAGTTATATCTATGTACTTTCAACACCGCAGTAGCTGCCACAACCTACACAATCTGGTAGTTTTTGCTGCACTAGTATAACTACTATGATGAATGAAGTATCACTATGTTTAGAGATCGGCTTCAATATATTGTAACAAGTGGGAAAATTGAGGGACGAAGAGATAGAGGGAAGCAAAGAGAAAAGATGCCAGATAGCTTAAGAGAATGGCTTGGCAGAAGGTCAACAACAGAAATGATAAATAACTGTCGAGATCGAAAGTTGTGGAGAGACATGATCACCTACGCCAGCAGGCCCGGTACTTGATGATGATGCTGATGTTAGAGATGAATTACTCTCTCTTTAAAAAAAAAATCCCGAAAGCCTCACCCTGTTGTCAACTCTAACATAGTTACTCTGTTCCGTTATTTCTAAAAATCACAAACTCCTGTCACAGGCTAGTGAAATTATTAACACAGTTTCAGTCCACAGATTTGCACAATATAAAATGCTTATTATTAAAATAAGCGTTACCTTTATATTATGATCATGCTCTACGTTTACCAGATCATGGAGTTTAGAGGGTTTTAACAGTATACTAGGAGAGTGGGACTAGTGGGAGTTAACAGGGGAATTGATCTGGAAACGTTGCGTTACTCAGCCACGCTGAGCACTGGTCAGTTTGAAGGACGTCTCGTAGTCGTATGATTAGGTTAAACATGTGACCAAACTCGGCAGCCAAACAAGGGGCCTGGATCAATCAGTTCCAGTCAGTACCTCGGACAGAAAAGACATAAATTTAAATTAGGCAAAGCCACTAACGGACGGATACGATCTGGAAAAAAATGGCTGGTTACAAGAATTAGTGAAGAATAGAGATGAAGTAGAAAGATGAGCTAGAAATGAAGTAGAAAGATCAACCAAACAATAAGAAACATGAAGTCTGCTGGACATAGAATTATGTAGAAGTTTGGGTCTATCCTGGACAGTTTTAAAGGACTTAAAAGTTCTGCTATAAAATGCAACCGAGTAGCAATTGTCGATTTGTATATTTCACTATGGAGCGTGCGAGTATGATGTGCTTTGTGATTGCATGTCTTTGTAATTGTTGACCTCTACAATGTTTATGTCATTAAACTTGTTAGAGTACTGGCTAGTTGTGTCACACTTTAGAAATCTCTCAAAGGAGTTGTCATTGATGTTGATGTCCACGGCTCTTGTCCAGTTCTGTCATGTCTACAGTAGAGGTCAATGAGAGGGTGTTCTGTATGGCTAGACCCGGTCTTACCTCACAGCAGACATAACGATAACACCAGCCTCATCATAAAGAGCACAACGCTCATCATCATAAAGAATAATATCCCTGATATTATAGAAGAGAATACCCTGACTGATATGATGGTATAGGCCTCTCAGCTTATACCAGGTTGATATGGTAATCCGGTTTATGCGTTCTATGTCGTATATAGATATATCTTTAATGATTGATTATTGATTACTATAATTTTATTTCTTTGTTCTCATATCAGACCCACATTCCTTGTCAACAGATGGCGCAAGGTATTGTACACATATTTCATGTAGCTCGCGGGTTAGGTACACTCTTGCTCATTCACATAGTTCTTCTTTCCTTCATGTACCTAACGCGACTCCTAATACTACTATTTCAAGCTGTACCATTATCAGTCACTCAGTCACTGATCAATAAACGATCATAGAGAAGCTTCGGTATGTCAAGCTATAATGTTCCTACTATATATGTATTATGTTTCCTCGATCGACCTGCCATTCATATCTGTTTAGCCATGAACTCCTGAGTTACATAGTAGTAGATCACACAATTTATTAATGGCGCTCCAGTCAAGTTCCTTGTTTCTGTTTTTGAGATTGTAGTTCTGCCCTATGTGCCGTCTTCGGCTCGGAAGGACGATAGAGAGATAGTCAAGTTCAGAGTATCTCATCTACGGACATATGTTCATATGCGGATTCCAGCAGCGAACTTTTGTGTTTGTTCATGCAGGCTGTTGTAGACTATGACCTAGGCATCGCAACCTGGAGATAATATGGGGTGATGACCTAGATCTTCCACAATGTCTCAGACCGAGATAATATGATTAGAGAGAATCAAAACGAGACCAAGAGAACGGTCTTTGCATGTACTGTTGTACTTGTATCTAGAACAATGTTGCTCAAAGATTTTTCTACCTTGGCCCCTTCCAACCTTGTTTTCTTCCTCTGCCCCCCCCCCTTTTTTTCCTTGAGTTAAAAAGATAATTATTAAAAAGTTTTGTTGCAAATAGATCGTGTTACACACACGCGCGCGCACACACACACACACACACACACACACATATGTAGTGCCTTTTTCTGGAAAAAAAAGTACCGGTACTCACCCTAAAATTCTTATTACATCTACTGCTACACTTTATCATATTACATATCCTCTTATATTAGGGTGATAATTTTGTTCCCATTGTTTTCGGGGACATTCGTCATATTTTTTTACATTTCAGAAGATTTTGTTTGCTTATTTCTGAGACTGTCCCACAAAATCGGGGACGAACGATATATATATATATATATATATATATATATATATATATATATATATATATATATATATATATATATATATATATATATATATATATAAATGTGTGTGTATGTACATATATATATATTTATTGATATATATTTATAATATGTGTGGGTGGGTGTGTGACTATGTGTGCGCAAGAAATTTTGTAGATGCAAAAAAAGATAACTTTAAATTTCATAATAACTGAATTTATTTGCTGTTTGATTTATTTTTGTTAATATTCACGGTACTTATGCGATCACGCACTTAATGAAATTACAATAGCTAGTTTTGTTTCTTATTAACAAAAAAAGTTTAAAATAAAAAAAATGTTAACAACATATAGATATCAATTGCAATATTAAAGTAATGTTTACAGTACCTTATTTCTACTGAAGAGGTTGTTGCCTCAGCGTGGTACTTGTTTTTTTTTTTAGTGTATCTTTCTCAAACAGAAAATTGAAGCCTTTGAAATGTGGATTTATAGAAGAATAGGTAGAATTGGATGGAAACAAAAGATAACAAACGATGAAGTTTTAAAACAACTGAAAATAAAAAGAGAACTGCTGAACACAATTAAGACAAGACAAATTAAATTTTGGGGGCATGTTAAAAGAAACAACAGCCTACTAAAAAGTAATATTGGAAGGAAAAATACAAGGCAAAAGAGGCAGAGGCAGACCAAGACTAACATGGACGAGTAACATCAAAAGATGGACAAGTCAATCTATGTCAGCCTGCACCACCAAAGCAAGAAACAGAGTAGAATGGCGATCCATGGTAGCCAACCTTCGTTGCGGAGAAGGCACACGATGATGATGATGATGATGATCTTTCTCAAGATCTCATGATTTGAAGCAAGTTTTTCACTGAAGCTTTCACACGATAAATTAATGTTAGTTTTTACTGTTAACATGGCTTGTACCGTGCTCACATTAATCCGTGATTTCTCTTCGGACCAGACGCAGTTCATTTGAGAAAATAGTCTTTCTACAGATGCATTGCTGCCAGGTAAGCACATAAAAAGTTCAAGAATTCTCTTCACATTAGCATGTGGTACATTATTTTCTTTCAAGTACATGAGTACTTCATTTCATTTTCTACACGGGGGCTAGTTACTGAACCACTCACATTCTTTTCGCAACAGATGGTCTCGCAAATAAGTGAATTCATCAAAGAGCTCATCACGATTGACGTTTACAACTTCATGACACTTTGAAGATATCTGTTCTACTGCATTATCAAAATGTTTTCTTTCAGGCACATTATCCAAGAGAAGGCAGCTCACTTGTGACAAGTCCTCATTGTGCTTGTTCCAAGACTGCAAGTAATGTACAGCAGTATTATAGAATTCTTTACTAATTTGGAAATACCTTTCCATTTGGATGTCACCACTTTCTACTAAATCAGTTAGCAAACTCTTTACCATGTGTGGGATGAAATTTTCATCGCGCCGAGTTTCTAATTTTATAATGAGATTGTTCACAGCTAATGCTGATTCTGTTGCACTCTTGTCGTCGCCTTCAATCGCCTTAATTGTTTCATGGAAGAGTGATGCATGAGAATGAGCAAAGCTGAGCCAAAGCTCTGATTCACTGTTTTCAAAGAATTGTTTCAATATTGTAGGACAGTGTGTTTCTGACAAGAAGAAATATCTCAGTGATTGATACAGTTTCAACATTCTTTCCAAGGCTGGAAATAATGACAACCACCTTATATTCGAATAACCTAATAATTGCTTAAACTCCTGTCCAGCAAATTCACAGAAGTCTTTTAGGCGTTCTACACGAACCGTGTAAATGTGTAAGTATCCAAATATTTTTGTTACAATCACTTCCATATCCACAGGCATGGAATCAAACGCTGTTTTTTGCACAATTGTGAATTATGTGTGCGTTGCAACCAAGACCCATTATGTGTCTGTTTAACTTGGACTTTATTTTAGTTATGACATTATCTCTCCCTTTCCTCAACAAGCCTCCAAAGTTTGTATTTGTATTGTCTGCTGAGAGTCCAACAATCTTTTTGTTTAAGTTTAAGTCAAAATTATCAATTGTTTTCAACAATTGCTCAGATATTATGTCGAACGTTTCTCCTGGGATATCTATGAAAGCAATCAGTTTGGTCTTTACTGGAGTTTCCAGCTCATAAGCCTGAAAATAACGAACTAAAATAGGAAGTAGCTTAACATGTTTATGATTAGATGTATCGCAAGACAATGTTACGAAGCTGACATATTTGAGGTCATTTTTTAGCTCATCAATAGCTCAAGGAGCAAAAACATTGGTAATTATGGATTTACACTTTGTTCTTGCACAGGAAAATTGTTTCGTTGAAAATTTCTTTTGTAGAATTGTTGTACAATCCATACTGCGGAAACTATGATTATGAAGTACAGTATAATATGCGAAGGCTCCTTCATGAACAGCTAGAGTGTATTCATCTTTTGAGGGTTCTGTTTTACAAAATAATTTGTCATACACCCAGACTGAGACTTACAAAGCAGCGCATCCTTATGCTTTTTTGCCTGTAGATGATCAGTTATTGATGTCCTTCCACCACTTGCTATAGAAACATTTGAACTACATATATTACATTTCACTAGCGTTCCATCCTCTAAAATTGCTTGTATAATAAACTGAAATTCAGCTTTCAGCGAATCACTAAAATGACACTTAGGTTTTTTTGGAAAGCATTGTTTTTATGCAACAGACGTCCACTGATCACAAATAGAAAACACGACTGCACTGTCATTACACTCGGACTGTTTTGAAAATTGGCCGGGAAAGATGTCCGGAAAGGCAGGGGTGGAGAGAGAGAGAGAGTGAGAGAGAGAGAGAGAGAGAGAGAGGGAGAGAGAGAGAGTCTGCTTTTTTTTTAAAATTAAACCCATCCAAAAGAACTCAGTGGCTGGAATAGAAGTGACGTAGCACCGCGCTTCAAGAGTTCAAAGAGCTATCTCCGACACAACGCGTCCAAGTCTTCTCTTTTATCTTCTTGCTAATGCCACTCAGTCTGGGATAAAGAAACACAACTCAGTAACGTCCTGAGTCCTAGTGATTACTTTAAAAGAGGGCCGATTCCGTGTATGAACATTTATTTATTCACTGAAATCGGGGACAAATTTCTTTCGGGGACAACTTCTATACTTCGTGGACTGTCCCTGAAAATCAGGGACGAATGGTCACCCTACCTTTTATACCTATTTCGTCTCTAGATCGTGTCTTGCTTTGGGTGTCATGTACAGAATAAAGACACAGAAGAAGCTTTCTACATAATTGCTTGAGTTGAACTTACATTTTACATATATTGCTCAGTGTTTTTTTATGGGAAAAGTGCCGTTACTCACCGTGACAATTTTTACAACTTTCACACTTTCAACATATCCTACGATATACCCTCGTCTCTAGATCGCTTCTTGCTTTTGGTATCAATTACAGAATGTCGACCTCGGAGTTGCCATGAATCCACATATTTGCTTGGAATAAATTTGGTGAGAGGAGGATCCACTCTCCTGGTGAACATCAGTGCAGAGGTAGTCCGTACAAGCAGAGATGACCTAGATGAAGTTACTGTAAGGTCCATCTGAGAGAAACCGCTTTCACATTCGCTGGAAGATAATGCAATTGCACCTTAAGTGTGTTTTAGAGGACGTAGAATCGAGCAGAGGCTACTTACTCTTCTGTTCCAGGGAATAGTCCTCGCACCAATCGAATATGCCCTGGCAATTCTTACTGTCAGTACGACTCAAATTGATAGGCTGGAGAAAATACAAAATGAAGCTATGCACATTATCCTGGGATGTACGAGGGACACTCCCTGTGTAGCTATGAGGTATCTTCTTGACTTTCCAACCATGGATGACAGAATCAAGATCTGGAGAGCACGAGCATACCTGAAGATTAGTACAGATACAGAGCATCCATTGCACCACGTGCTAAACACAGAGAAAGGTGACAGGCTAAAAAGAGGCAAATCATGGGTGGCAGAGCAGAAGATGTCATCAAATAGGTCTGTGGGTTTACCAATATCAGCGTTGGTGAGGAGTGGATACCGGTGCTTTGTCATTCAAGGGGACTTTCTCGTGTATTGTCACACTCGACAGGAAAAGTAGGGAACAGAACTCGGTCGTGGTTGATGCTGAAGTCAACGGTCTCATCTGCGATAACACCGATGAGAAAGATGCAGTCAGTTCTACGAAGACAGTGGTGCATACGTCGTGACCCCGAGTAGCATGACAATGGAGGCGATGGCAGTGACCAAGGCATTCAAATGGTTAGAGTCACAAGACTACACCCACGCATGTATACTGAGTGATTCGATGAGCATGATAAAAAAAGTGGAGGCGGGCTCTGTACGCATGCAATGGGTAGAGTTGTTGCAGAAATCCAAAATACGTAAGGTCACCTTTGTCTCTGTCCCTGGACATGCGGGAGTACGGGGAAATGAAAGATATGTTGGCTAGCTGCGCTGTCGTTGAGGACGGACAACCAATGGATCGGGCGTACATCATCAATTCCCTCCGAGATGTGGGAAGAGCACAGGACTTCGACAAACACAGATCCACGTCACTTCTTCGGATGATGGAAATGGGAGTTAAGTGGGCACAGCCAGAAATGAGAAACTTAGTGGCCATGTAAGAAGACTTATCAACCAACATAGAACTGGAGTTGTCAGTCGCTGGACACTGAGGGAATTGCTGAGGAGGGGATCTGAGCACCTATGGACATGTTCGGAGGGCAATGATGATGACCCGCAAATAACTTAATAACTAAATAAATAACGTAGAATGTCTGTGAATTTATTTTCTTGAAGACATTCACGAAAACCCCGAACTGCTTCTTTTTCATTTTAAGCGAAATTTGCATACTAACCTTCTAATGTCAGCTTCACCAAATGTCAAGAGCTGACAAGGATTTTCTGGCCAGTAATTAGAATCTAGCATCTTGCCACATTTAGGCAAATCACTACTAAATAAATCAACACTGGAAGCAGTTTAACAGTGATTGTGTTTGGCTAAGTATTTGGTCGAGAAGGGACTACGGGGAAGTACGTTATTTCAAATATTTGAATGCAGGTGGTCACGGCACGCTTACGCAATAGTTTGATACTTACGGTCAAGGACAACAGAGTATATTTTTACTGTCAATAAATTTGAATTATTATATTTTTTTAATATGCTGGTATTGCCTACCGCCAGAAAAAAGCACTGTATTATATATATATTTTCTAATGACATCACTACATTTTAAATTACTTACTTATTTATATGTAAACTCTATCCGTCTTGTTTGGGACGAAAATGTCTCGATGACTTTGTCATTGAAAGTACTGTTGGGTTGGTTTCTAAGTTTCTGAAGGAATGATTTCTCAAAGGACATTATTGCCAAACAAGATAAGCGTTCTTGTATCTGAGCTGAGCGACAATAAGATTTGATTCTCTTGAGAGCAGAAAAAGTTCTTTCTACAGATGCTGATGCGCATAACGTAGTTATAAATAGCTAAGGAAGTTCTGGTAATCAGACAGTTTCACTTTCACTTTTAGAAGATTCTGATTGACTAGCGCTAAAAATAACCAATGAAACCGCATTCATCTTGCTGTAACAACCTATACATTAACATTATTTTGATGGGAATTTTTGAATGTCAAGGTCGTTAAACTAGATTCAGATAGAGGAAAAATGTACTACTGGCTCCTAGCGGTTTCAATGCAGATTAGTTATAACATTCACAAACGTTATAGTGGCCAGATGAAAACCTTGCTTTAATAAATGCAAATCAAAGCAAATAAATCATATTTGCCTACGAAGTGAGTAATAGAATATTCGAAAATTTGTAATATAATAATTTTTTTTTTTTATATAATAAAGTATCATTTCCTTTTGTATTTCGTTAATATTATCCGGCTATCGGCGGTAGCTGCGGTATCATAGAGAATACGCCACTGGTATATATATATATATGAATAGTAGAATTGTCCGTGTAAAGCACGACGGTTGTAATAATAATCCAATCCACGCTGCTGGCAAAATCAAGGATTCCTTTATTGTTCGGTTTTCATTCTCTGGCTATCAATTTGGATATGTTGTAAGACCTTCATTTATATTAGAATATTTTTTTTTTCTCCTAGGCCTAGCTTCAAAATGATCTCCCAACGATTGAAAATATTTAAGTGGCTTATCTTTGTTTTCTTTATGAGACTTTTCCAAATGCTTCTACATCGTCACCTACTTCCATTTAAAAGTGTAATATGTCCGCTTCGTGTACTCTTGCTGTGACGGGATAAATCCGTAGCCGAGATACTCGACCGAGTATTGTCGACATTTCTTCTTTTTGTGTTCTACAGGATTGCCCCCAGTACACAGACCTGAGAGGGACAACGTGGTCCACACCCACCTCCCTGGAAGAGAAACTATATGGGACAATCGAATCACTTAAACTGACAGCTGACTTCAAAAGAGAGTCTGGTCTCCTACTCTGATTGAGACTTGATCGCAAAGAGAGAGAGAGAGAGAGAGAGAGAGAGAGATTTCTTCTTTGCCGAGGTAGAGAGGATGTTCTCAATTATTTATGTCGTGGAAATGGAGGGGAAAATCAAAACAAATTGAGACAAATTATAAATATGTTTGCAGTTATCAAATAATAATAATCACTTGTCATAAATATAACAGTGACCTATCTATCTATCTTTCGTTCGCCTGAAGTATTGTCTATATCTGCAATGTCGTTTCCTGTATAAATGTTACTGTCTTTCATAACAGTGATAAAACTTCCCAAAAATTGTGGGGCATGTTAGAAGACACAACAGCCTACTAAAAGTAATATTGGAGGGGAAAATACAAGGTAAAAGAGGCAGACCAAGACTAACATCAAAAGATGGACAGGTCAGCCTATGACAATCTGCACCATCAAAGCTAGAGACAGAGTGGAATTCGCTCCATGGTAGCCAACCTTCGATGCTGAGACGGTACTCAATGATGATGATGATGAAAACTTCCCAACAAAGGCACATTTGTGTTAATGTACGCCAATCGAGGGTTATCAGTATAAATCAATTAGTTTTATTTACGACGCTAAGGAATTAAACACAACAGCAGAAAAGAACTGACAACGTCTTCGCTCTTTAATACTCAGATTAGCCAACTTCTTTTACACTCCGCATAGGTTCGTCATATACTTTACACATATTTTCGGAGTGCAATGATGATGACCCGCAAATAACTCAATAACTCAATAACTTTACACATGACAAAACATAAGATGACACCTAAGTTGGGCAGCAATTAAGTCATGTGGTATGGGGTAGGAAGAAGTAGAAAACTATGTATGCAAAATAAAATAATGCCGCAGAAATTAAAGCAAATTAGTCCATCATGGATGGTCATTTTTATAAATTCACCATATACCTCTGATGTTCGCTTCCTGTTTTATAGGCGCCGCTAATGAAACAATTCACTAAGTGGAAGAAAGTGATATCTGAGTGTCGTATTATGAAAACATCGGCATTCCTCCTAAGCACAGCCCCTAGTCTCGTGCCGTAGTCCCCATATGTCCCCCCATTGAGAAACGCTGTGTTAGAGTGGATTACATTCTTCGTGCGTGCTACGAGATACTGGCGGCGTAGTCATATGACTTTGGCACTGACAAGTGATGATGTTTCTCAACTTTGCTACCAGAACCGATAATTCCACGTTCCGGCTGTGCTCGTGAATAAACGAAACGCATCAAACGTGGTAATTCGTCAATGGTGGAAACATGTAACAAATAAATCCTGTTTGCGATGTTGGCGTTGTGACAAGGGAAAGAACTGGTGACACACCGTAACATGCACGAGTTCACCAAGGTCATGGTTCAAGTGAGCGGGGAATGACGCAACTGAGTCTAGGACGTCATTAATAATCCCGTTTTGATGACAGCACGTTGACTGCCAGTGTTCAGCAAATTGTCATCCATGGATCACTGCTTGTGGCAGGACCAGCGACCATCAAGTGATCAAGATCCTACTCCACCAACTCCCCACGGTAGCCCCAGTGTTTCTTTCGAAAAAAGAATTGCCGGGTGAGGGGGGTGTATTTTTCTAACCTGGGGAGGTGGGACACATTTAAAAGAAAGACAATTTAGTCTTAAATAATATTCAATAGTGAACTCCTTTAGTGAACTATCTCCTAGCCAAGTCAGGATTTTTATCATTTTAAAGGGGGGGGGGGGGGGGGGGGTGGAGAAATTTTCTAAATTCCGAAGCCCTAAAGGAAACCCTGATCTAAATGGTCTAGATGGGATGACAATTTAAGAAGAAAAGAGAGATAGATAGAAAAAGTGGTATGGTAACAGCTTTGCGTAGGTGAGACACAAATCAAAAGTCGAACGGCGTTTCGGCCAAGTACGTTTCAGCTGGAACAATAAATAACAAAACAAAAATCCCAAAAATGTTATGTGTAAATCCTTATATGTGTGTGTGTGTGTGTGGCGGCGGCGGTGTTGTTGTTGGTTTTTATTTCAGATGAAGGCTGGATTTATTAATCGAAACATCGTTCGACTTTTGTTTTGTGTTTCACCACCGTAAAGCTGTTACTATACCACTTTTTTCTCTCTTTTTTAAATTGTCATTATCATTATTATCATTAATTTTACTGCAGCTTCGCATCGCTATTCATCTGATGTTTTTACTCATAATCTAGTAGGAGTAGAGGGAAAGCAACCCGATACAAAAAAAAAGAATGTTATGCTGCAGACTATGTGGTTTTACAGAAGAATGTTGAGAATACCGTGGACAGCTAAGAAGAGTAATGAAAACTTTCTGAATGAGGCCAAAGCAAATAGAGAGCTAATTTCCAATATTAGGAAGAAATAATCATAATTTTTTGGTCATGTAGTGAGAAGGGAACAGCTGGAATTTATTGTAACTGGAAAAATTGAGGGACGAAGAGATAGAGGGAAGCAAAGAGAAAAGACACCAGACAGCTTAAGAGAATGGCTTGGCAGAAGGTTAACAACAGAAATTATAAATAACTGTCGTGATCGAAAGTTGTGGAGAGACATGATCACCTACGCCAGCAGACACAGTACTTGAAGATGATAAGGTGTAAGCTGGAAACTTCAACAGAACGAACCCGCATCCACTTAATGGAACGTACTATATAATACTTCTAGGGGCTAACGTTGAAACGGAGTAAGTCAAATTGAACGAAAGATAGAGAAAAAGAACAAAACAATAAATGAAAGAAAGTTCCAAAATGATAAACTAGGACAATCCACATTTTCAGCTGACATCACTGTGAACGCATAGCCATTGCTAATTATAAAAATACGTCAAGAATGTAAGAAGTAGTTTATTCTAAAAAGTGTAGCCTTTTCTAGAAGCCAGCGAACGTGATTAAAATGTGAAAGTGAAGTCTATGGTTGGGGAGTGCGCATGCGCAATATGTGTTTTACATGTTTTAACCAATCGGAGCATTGCTTTTTTGTTGCTATTTTTAAATTGTAAACAATCTTCTGGAAAATACCCGAATCTTTTCGTCTACAAAGTGAGTGATCCAGAGTGTTCCAGTGTTTCTGAGGTTAAGTGTATATAAGCAAGACGCTGAAACAATACCGTCAGAATGATCAGTAGTGAACACTGAATAAGAAATCACTATCAAGAATTAATTTCGTACACTTGTATATTATAATAAGAGAAGACTTTATGCCCGAGACTCTTCTTAAACTAAACTTAATTAAACAATTAATATCAACAGTTGAGTTGAGTATAGTATTATAACAAGTCAAGTATAGTCAGTATTATTTGAGTATTATAGTGTACAGTAAAAGGGTAACAATTTGTTTTCTAAATTGTGAAGCACAAAAGACTCGTCAAAGAATATTTCCTTCTTCACACAATCATTTATTTATAAAAGGACAAAAAGGTAAATATTGAAAATGAGGTGTAGCAATAATTATAAATATTGCCAAAAAAATTAAGTGCACGATCTTTTTAATTATAACATAATAATTGGTAATTGATTAATAAAGTAATTCTTAAAAGAAAGATATAAATAAAGTGTTAATATGATTAATTTATTAACAGTTTTAGGTCGTTAATCTAACACATTTTTTATTTTAAAATATACTTATTAAATTTTGGAGTGTTCATTTCTAATTTGCGGTTATATCATATAATTACATACATTATTTTTCTTAGCTAAATAAAACTGATTTCTCTTGATCCATTTGTATTTTCAGATGGTTAAAGGTAGCACAGCACCTGCCATTGGCATTGACCTGGGCACAACCTACTCCTGTGTGGGTGTGTTTCAACATGGCAAGGTCGAGATCATCGCTAATGACCAAGGAAACAGAACAACGCCAAGTTATGTTGCCTTCACAGATACAGAGCGACTGGTCGGTGATGCTGCAAAGTGCCAGGCTGCCATGAATCCAAGCAACACCATCTACGATGCCAAGAGGTTGATTGGTCGCAAATTTAATGACAAGACGGTTCAGGGTGACATGAAGCACTGGCCTTTCAAAGTTGTCGACGTTGATGGACGCCCAAAAATAAAAGCTGAATTCAAGGGAGAGCAGAAAGTTTTGCACCTGAGGAGATCAGCTCTATGGTGTGGTTAAAATGAGGGAAACAGCAGAGTCCTACCTGGGACAGAAAGTGACAGATGCTGTGATAACAGTGCCAGCTTATTTCAATGACTCCCAGAGACACGCAACTAAAGATGCTGGTGCTATTGCTGGGCTGAATGTGCTTCGAATCATCAATGAGCCAACTGCTGCTGCTCTAGCATATGGACTTGACAAAGGACAGAAAGGTGAAAAGAATGTACTTATCTTTGATCTTGGAGGTGGCACTTTTGATGTAAGCATTCTGTCTATAGATGAAGGCTCCATTTTTGAGGTTCTGGCTACAGCAGGAGATACCCATCTTGGGGGTGAGGATTTTGACAACCGTCTAGTCAATCACTTCATCCAAGAGTTCAAGAGAAAGTACAACAAAGACATGAGCAGCAATCCAAGAGCCATCAGACGTCTCCAGACAGCCTGTGAGAGAGCTAAGAGAACACTCTCTAGCAGCTCTGAATCTTCAATTGAAATTGACTCCCTCTTTGAAGGCATTGATTTCTACACAAAGATTACAAGGGCAAGGTTTGAAGAACTCTGTGGTGATCTATTCCGGTCAACACTTGAACCAGTTGAATCTGCTCTCAGGGATGCTAAAGTGGACAAAGGTAAAATTGATGAGGTTGTTCTCGTTGGAGGTTCTACACGTATTCCCAAGATTCAGAAGCTTCTTAGTGACTTCTTTGGTGCTAAAGAACTCAACAAGTCAATCAACCCTGATGAAGCGGTGGCTTATGGTGCTGCTGTCCAGGCAGCTGTGCTGACAGGTGACAAGAGTGATGCCATCAAAGATGTACTGCTTGTTGATGTAGCTCCATTGTCTCTGGGCATTGAAACTGCAGGAGGTGTTATGACCCCTCTAGTCAAACGAGGCACCACCATCCCAACAAAAACATCCCAGACCTTCAGTACATATTCAGACAATCAGCCTGGTGTTGATATTCAGGTGTACGAAGGTGAACGTGCCATGACAAAGGACAACAATCACCTCGGCAACTTCCATCTCACTGGAATTCCTCCAGCACCTCGTGGTGTACCTCAGATTGAAGTTTCCTTTGACATTGATGCTAATGGCATTTTAAATGTAACCGCCATGGACAAGAGCACTGGTAAATCCAACAACATTACCATAAAGAATGACAAAGGGCGTCTTAGCCAAGCGGAGATTGACAGAATGCTGGCGAGGCTGAGAGATACAAAGCTGAAGATGAAAGACAGTGTCAGCGTGTGGCAGCCAGAAACCAGCTGGAGAGTTACATCTTTGGTGTCAAGCAAGCAGTGGAAGCAGCTGGAGACAAACTGTCCTCAACTGACAAAGACACAGTCCTGAATGCTTGCAGTGACTCCCTGAAGTGGCTGGACAACAACTCCTTAGCTGAAAAGGAAGAGTTTGAGAATCAGCTGAAAGAAATACAAAAGATCACATCCTCTGTAATGAGCAAGTTGCATTCGCAAGGACAGAGTAGACCTTCTTATGGCTGTGGGCAGTCGAGTGGTCAAACATTTAACCACAATGGTCCCACGGTTGAGGAAGTAGACTAGTTATGAATAGGTAACATCTTAGAACAACCAGTTAACCTCTGCTCTGCAACAGCTATTTATTTTGCAATATATATTTACAGTATAGCAATCTGTTTATGTTTATATATAACACTGCTGGTCAGCGTACTTTAATATGTCCATATTATTGCTTTATCTTGTATTATTGATTAAAATATATTCCTTTTATTTTTTAATGCTTCCTGTTAATTTTCAGAAACATTTTAATCATAATTTCTTTGTCACTTAAGTTGTTGTTACTTAATGTTATGAATGAATGTAATGTTATGTTGCCTAGTACATTATCGATATATTTTGTTGTTGTTGTTGTTGAGAACTTTTGTTCAATAAAATTTGTTAAGTTATTTTATTGTCTGTCTTTATTTTGAAACAAATATGTTGATCTTTGAGCTTGTCATATGTCTTTCAATGTGTCACTAAGGAACATAAAGTATGTTAACATTTCTCTCATACATGTAATTTGATCATACATAAATCATTAAGAGAGAACTACTCAACAGGTGAATTCAAGAAGAAATCACGCAAACAATGATAATAAGTGAACACTAATCTCAGTAAGCAAATTCAGAAAACATGGAAATACCCTAATTTAAAAAAATGCCTGCAGAATGTAAACATAATAGTAAAAGAGAGGCAGATCAAAGACGACAGCAATGTAGACAATCACACTGTCACAAATGACAGTGTGATAATACTTTGAGCACTCTGCAATTGTTGACCACGAACAAAGCGAGGTGGAAAGATTTTACTATTGATCAAGAAGCCTCCACAAGGCAATATGACCATTGATTGATTTTGTTGTTTTGTGGGAAAACATAATAAGTCTGTCAAAGACAATATTTACATGCAAATATAAAATATTGAATAATTGTGAACAAGAAAGACAATCATCAACATGCAGATATGAATTATTAAATAATTGTGAACAAGAAAGATAACCATCACATGCAGATGTGAATTATTAAATAATAGTGAACAAGAAGGACAATATTTATTGATAAACAATAATTTAATATTGTCATTCTTGTTATTATACACAAAAATGACAACACTGCTATGTATTATGTTTTCAATTATTTGATAGCATCCCTTGTGACAAATATGTTCTTTTTTTCTTTTCTTTTTTTTTTTTTTTATTTTGAAAAACCGTACAAGTAAAAAGCCCTGACAGATTAGCACCAGAATCATGATGATGGGTAAGCACAAGGGCAACATCATGATCTTGAAGGCTTCTCAACAAATGTATGTTGAAAGTTGATACAAACTACCAGTGAGGATGCACTTTCGAGGCTACAAAAAATTGGAAATGAATCTGGAACAAACATAATGGACAAACAGTAAGGGCAACTAAAGTGTGTACATAGTCAGTGCAAACGCTTCACCATCTGTTGAAAGTGATTGAGCACCCATGAGTTTGCCCTGAGTGCTGTGATGTCAACTTTAACAACAATGAACAATTATTAGTGTCAGGGATTTTTTTTTTTTTTTTTTCAGCTGGAACGATTCCGTTAACCTTTTATGATTTTAATGGCTCCAGTTCACATAATTTAAAAGTAAAATTACTGGACTAGTTTGACCCAAAAACTACTGTAATTACAAATACCATTTGGTATTAGCCAGCTTTGTACTAAAGATGAGTAAATGTGCACAGTGATCAACGCTTTCTGGATGCCAACTGCAACAACAAAGTAACACCACCCATTTTATTTTCATTTGTGAAACCAATCATTCAATCAGATTGCTTTAGATCCTTTTTTGGAGCATATGTCACAAACAAGGTCTCTCCATCCATACCTATTCTTTAACATTTTCTTTAATTCACTCCAGTGTGTGTGTATTTTTGAAGATTTCCATGTCTTCTCTTCTCCATGTATTCCTGGGTCTTCCCTGTCTCCTCTTTTACTATAGGTTCCAAGACAGTAACTGTTTTGCTATGCTGACATTACTTTTTATTAGCGTGTATCCAGTCTATCTCATTTAAAAAAAATAATCTATTCTCGATTAGTCCCTGTTTTGTTCTTTCCCAGATATCTTTATTTCTATTCTTGTAATACCATCTAATGTTCAAAGTTTGTCTCAAACAGTTGTGTTCAAATGTTTGTAATTTTTGTTTAGTTGTGTATGTATTATTCAGCATTTATGTATCTGAGTCATATAAGAGAACTGTTTTTTTTTTATATTTGTATTAAATTGTCTTATCTTGGTGCTTGTTTTTGTTATTTGAATGCAGAAAAAGTTGACATTTACCTTGAAGCTCTACAAGATATAAGTTGACAATTTGAGCTTTAAAGGAGAGACTTTCTAAAAGAAATAAAAGGAGATTATCAGAAACACTCTTAAATTGTTGTCTTTGCTCTAACGATTAGACGTGACTCATTAATTTAAAAAAAAAAAATTAATTGCATAATAAAAGAAAGAAAGTTTTCATCCAAACTGAGCCATCATGTTAAATATTACGATTTTTTCACTATTTTAAATATTTTTAATCGTAATATATTTTCATAAACATCAATGAAGAAAATAGATTCATCTGAAAGAAAATGCAACAGAAAAATCCTTAGATACCTTGAATAATGAAAAAGAGCAATAAAGACATTAAAAGACCTAAACATTGGAAACAACTGGCTCATAAACACCAATCTATCTATCTATCTATCTATCTATCTATTGACCTTTCGAGCCGTAACCGGCCCATAGGGCGTAGACCAAGATACACCTTCTCCTATATGATTTTTTTTGTTCTAGCAATTTGTCTTTTAAAGATATTTTATCAAATCTCGCCATCTGTCTCTGTTCTGTGCAAGCAGTTCTATCTCATTGAGGGAGACGATTCCTGCTGCTCTTGCCTCTCTCATCAATGTTCTTCTCAGTGTCTCCCTGGGTCTTCCTCTTTTTCTTTTACCTGTTGTTTCCCATATGAGAGCTTGCTTTGCTATTCGATTATTATCTCTTCTCATCACATGTCCAACGTATGACCATCGTCTTTTCTTTATTACTGAAGATATTAGTGGTTGATTGGCGATTTCTCTAATTTCCTCGTTTGTTTTGAATTCGTTCCATTCTATACCAAGTATTTTCCTTAGACATTTATTTTCGAATGCGTTCAACTTATTCTGTATCAGGGCTACGTTTCATTAACAACATCGTTTTTACGATAGCAGCTTGTTAAACCTCTGATCAACGGTTCTATACCAAGCCGGAGAAAAATAATTCCTCCATTTTGGAAACAACCGGAAACTCATCTACAGAAGCACCAATCTACAGAAGAAATTATTATACTATGGCCCCATACAAAAGCCACAGCGGGCTGGAAAGAACAATTATGGAAGGCATGGTTCCTGTAAGATAAGACAGGTGCAGAGCAAGAAAAAAGTGGTTTCAAGATATCAAAACATGAACATGATAACATCTGAAGAGGAAGATCTGGCTAGAGATGGATTATTTTCTATGAGCTGTATTGAAAGCAGTGTTCTGCAAATGACATTCAACACAATGATTTATAAGTGCAAGTTATTCTAGTGTCATTAAGTGTGGCACTTAATGTTTTTAGCAAAGTTGTTAGTGTTATATAGTATATAGACTTCATTGATTTTGTTACATATGTGTTATAAGTCATTGATTTTGTTACATATGTGTTATAAGTCATTGATTTTGTTACATATGTGTTATAAGTCATTGATTTTGTTACATATGTGTAGTAAGTCATTGATTTTGTTACAAATATGTATTAAGATAAATATCAAATGTACATCAGGCTATAAAGTCTTAAAATTTGAAGTGAAAAAAGCTATACAAACACTGAAAAAGGGAAAGACAGCAGGGCCTAATAGCATACAGATAGAGATGATACAGGCACTAGAAGATTTTGGCGTTGAAGGGATCACAGACATATACAGTGACATATACCATACAGGATACATACCAAATGAACTAAAAACATAAACTTTTATTGCACTGCCAAAAAAATGGTGCAGTTGAAGGCAGTGATTTTAGAACATTAAGCCTAATGAGGCATGTCACACACATTTTGGCTAAAAGTTATACAAGGAAGGATTCAAAATAAAATCAATATGGAGTTAGAAGAGCAGCAATTTGGATTTAGAATAAAACAGTGTGACAAAAGAAACCATATTCTGCATGAAGACATTTATTGAAAAATACACAGAAGTAATTGTCTTCCGGTTGTATCCAGAGTGGAAGGTTTGTTTTTCTCCTGCTTGATATAGAACCGTTGATCAGAGGTTAACAAGCCGGTAAAAACCCCTTTGTTGATGAAACATAATACGTGATGCTGAATGTGTAATTTAGCAGAGCAGGAATCGGCTCCCCCAATGAGACAGAGTTGCTTGCACAGAACAGAGACAAATGGCAAGATTTGATAAAATATTATTAGAGGGATTGCAAAATTTCTATCCATCTATTGACCTTTCGAGCCGTAGCCAGCCCATAGGGCATAGACCAAGATACTCCCTCTCTTATCTAAATTTTTGTTCTAGCAGTTTTCAATTCTTTTAAAGATATTTTATCAAATCTCGCCATTTGTCTCTGTTCTGTGCAAGCAGCTCTATCTCATTGAGGGAGCCAACTACTGCTGCTCTTGCCTCTCTCTCTCAGTGTCTCTCTGGGTCTTCCTCTTTTCCTCTTATCTGTTGTTTCCCACATGAGGGCTTGCTTTGCTATTCGGTTATTATCTCTTCTCATCACATGTCCAACATATGACCATCGTTTTTTCTTTATTACTGAAGATATTAGTGGTTGATTGGCGATTTTCTAATTTCCTCGTTTGTTTTGAATTTGTTGCACGCTATACCAAGTATTTTCCTTAGACATTTATTTTTGAATGCGTTCAATTTTGTTTCTATATCTCTTGTTGTTTTCCAGCTTTCACACGCATACGTAAGGGTTGATATTACATTTCTTTTGAATAGTGCTAAGTTTTATGATTGTGCTTCCCCTTCTCGATGAATGTGACTTCCAAAATAGATATTGAAAGCTGCTAGAATAAACATTCAGATAAGAGAAAGAGTATCTGGTTTATGCCCTATGGGCTGGCTATGGCTCGAAAGGTCAATAGATAGATAGATAGATAGATAGATAGATAGATAGATAGATAGATAGATAGATAGATAGATAGATAGATAGATAGATAGATAGATAGATAGATAGATAGATAGATAGATAGATAGATAGATAGATAGATAGATAGATAGATAGATAGATAGATAGATAGATAGATAGATAGATAGATAGGCAGGCAGGCAGGCAGGCAGGCAGGCAGGCAGGCAGGCAGGCAGGCAGGCAGGCAGGCAGGCAGGCAGGTAGGTAGGTAGGTAGGTAAACAAACCAATATATGTCTGCTTCATGAACTACACCAATGCTTTTGATAGAATACACTATAAACAACTTATGGACTGCCTAAAAGACATACATCTAAAGGACGCAGACATATGGCTAATATGTAATCTACATATGGCTAATATGTAATCTATACTGGGAGCAAACAGCAATAATAAAATATAACAAAGAGAACTCTACACCCATTGATATAAAAAGAGGAGTAAGACAGGAATGTATCCTATCCCCAATCTTATCCAATCTATACACTGAGCAAATCTTTAAAAACAAAACAGATGTCAGGCCTAAATATTATGAAAAGATAATCAATAACCTAAGATATGCTGATGACACTGTATTACTAGCAGAAAATCCTAAAGATCTACAACAATTACTTAATGAAATAAACATGACAAGCAAAAAAATATGGATTAACTATAAATACCAAAAAGACTAAAACTATTATCAAAAACAAAGAAAATACATAAACCTACAAATGGGTATCAAAATTGAAGGAATATACCTGGAGACAGTTCAGAACTACAACTACCTTGAGCATACTATAACCAGTGATAGAAAATGTAAAACTAAAATAAACTAAAGAATAGGAATCGCAAAAAAAGTAATTTTAATTCATCATTGAGGGCGGCTCTACAACGAAGGTTGGCTACAATGGAGCGTCATTCCACTCTGCCTCTTGCTTTGTTGTTGCAGATTTGTTTATCAAATCTCACTATTTGTCTCTGTTCTGTGCAAGCAGCTCTATCTCATTGAGGGATCCAACTCCTGCTGCTCTTGCCTCTCTCATCAATGTTCTCAGTGTCTCTCTGGGTCTTCCTCTTTTCCTCTTATCTGTTGTTTCCCACATGAGGGCTTGCTTTGCTATTCATGCTGAATATGGCTTCTTTTGTCCCACTGTTTTTCCTGAATCCAAATTGCTGCTCATCTAATTCAGTATTAATTTTATTCTGAATCCTTCCTCTTATAACTTTTAGTAACATTTTGGTTACCTGGCTCATTAGGCTTATTGTTCTAAAATCACTGCATTCAACTGCACCATTCTTTTTAGTCAATGCAATGAAAGTTGATGTTTTTAGTTCATTTTGTATGTATCCTGTATGGCATATGTCAGTGCATATGTCTGTGATCACTTCGACGCCAAACTCTTCTAGAGCCTGTATCATCTCTATCTGTATATTGTCAGGCCCTGCTGCTTTTCCCTTTTCATTGTTTTTATAGCTTTATTTACTTCAAATTTCAGGATTTTATAGCTGGATGTACATTTTATAAATGGTTTTTTGTCCATTTCGTCATGAAATAATTCTTTTATATTGGTTATTGGTTATGGAAGGCCTCGGAATCACAGCAAACGAATTAAAATCCATAATTGCTCAACCGCCCGTGCCAGTGGAATCATCCGAATTACTAACTCATCTTCCAAACAAAGAAAGGTAACTGTAGTCCCCATCGTAGCAGTCTCAGCACACACCAAAAGACATAAGGCGAAACCGCGCAGAAAGTGAACACAGCCAACTGTTCCCTGTCATACGATATCATCATTCATCGTAAACAAGCGGGATATCGAAGCAGGATCAAAACGGATGAGACACACAGCTCACGGTGTGCACAGAGCATTTAACTCAGTAGCTCCTGCAACAAGCCGGACTTGGAATATGAGGAAACTGCAAGAAGGAACACTTTTCAGACATAGCCTTCAATGGTTCCTGCCGCCTTTCCACCATACACCATGGGAGTTCACGTCCTCCCGAAAATGATGATCGTCATAGCACCAGATGATGTTATGCCATCGTTGATGACTCCAATTCCAAACATATAGACACACAGTGGTGGTAAGTTATCATTTCCAATCCAACAGAAACCACATGACCTGTAGTTAGTAAAACCACAGAGAGAATATGATTTTGTGACCTTCACTGATTCACTCTTAGATGTGAATGTGTAGTTTACACAAGAGGAGAAGTTTTCAACTACAGTGATCCCATTTAAGGCAATTCTGGGATAGCAAGGCAAGTCTCCTTTATAGCAGCAGAACTTGATGTTCTCCGCTCCCTTCTTGTAGCTGCCGCCACACGATTCTGATGTCTCATTAACTTGGACATCATTCAAGAACAATGCCAGATTAACATTCCATAGATATGGCTCTGCTGCTGAAATGCTTGGTGCAACAGTTGTATCAATCATACTGGAGGCTCCTGGTCTGTGGTCATTAATATCACAGACGGCACATGATGTTGTTATATTCAGTGTTTCTTTATGGGGTGTAAATATGTGGCACACACATGGAGAGTGGTTTGTGGTCACAGTAATCCCATTAAAGGCAATTCTAGGGTAGCATGGCATAGCTGTTTCAGAACATCACAATCCTATGATGTTTTCTGTGTTCGCTATAAAGCTGCTGCTGCTACACAATCCTGACCAATTGTAGGTGTGGACATTATTCACTTGCAATGACAAAACAGCTTTGTTTACATCATAAACCTCTGGAAGCGAATCATTTATGGGACTAATAGTACAATTTATTCTTCCATCGGGGATACCTTCATTGATTCCCCAAAAAAAGGTCTTTGGTTAAACAGCACATATGCTTTTGAGTTAAACACAAAATGAGCCCACTTCATAGATTCAAAATGATCCTTGCCAATGCCATCCGTTTGCACAAGTTAGGTCCTTAGCTACCAAACGTCCGAAACGAAGCCATCGAATTAACGATTTTATCTACAGCGAAGGTTAACGAACTGTGAACAAACATTTATGTTCAAACCCTTGAAAACATTTTCAAAAAATCTGCCAACTCGCTGCAATAACATATATCGTGTTGTTCAATGTAAACATTGCTTAGTCCATAGCTCGAATATAAATAAGCTGCCATTTTGGTGCGTAATTCTTTTATATATTCCTGCCATTTATTGATTATATCTTTGTTGTCTACTAGCATTCTTCCCTCTTTGTTTGCAATACATCCGCTTCCTGCTGCTTTCCTGTCTTTATTAGTCACTCTTTATTTCTGTGTGTATCCCTCTTAAAATGTGTTTTCTTTCCATAGTTTATATTTCTAGACATCTTTGGTTGAGCCAATCTTCTTTTGCCTTTTTGCACATTTTGCGTATTTCATTATCAATTTCATTGCATCTGACAGGGCTCTTTGCTTGTCTTCTTTCTTCCATTTTTTTCTAAGATGTCAGTTATCCATTTCTGTTTTTTGTTACTTTCCTGTTTTGGGTAAGGTGTCACGGGATTCTTATATGCTGTTTTTTATACATTGCCATTTGGTGGTGACTTTTTCTTCAGGATTTTCTCTTTTGTATTGCTCAATCCCTTCTTCTAGCAGCTTCTGATATCATGATATGTGTTTTTTACTTGTACTGTATAAGTTTCTTTTATATCTTTCTGATTTAAAGCTGTTATATCTATTGGTATTGCTGAATTAGTCTTTTGTTAGTTTCTCTTTCGCTTGATTTTCATTGTAATCATTACAGGATTGTGGTCCGAATTAATATCTGCTCCTGGATAGGTTTGGGCTTTTTTGACGTTGTTCCTGAATCTTTCTTTTATCATTATGTAATCGATTCGATCCCTCTTCTTATCTCCAGGGCTTTTCCATGTGTACAATTTCCTTTTCTCTTGCTCAAAGTAGGTGTTACATATTGTCAGCCTGTTTTCTTCACAAAATTGAATTAATCTTTCAAAAATGTTAATTAATGTCATGAAAAATATACTAACATCAAAACAAATAACACCAGGGCTAAAACTAAGAATTTCAAAATGTTTTCAACATTCCTGTATGGTACAGAAACATGGACATTAGACAAGAAACAGAACAGAAAATTGAAGCCTTTGCAATGTGAATATATATATATATATATATATATATATATATATATATATATATATATATATATATATATATATATATATATATCTGTCTCTGCGATCCGGACTCAATCGGATAAGGGTTCCAGACTCTCACATGAAGTCAGCTGTCAGGCTAAGTGTGTTGATCGCCCCCACAGACAGAACATCACAAGTAGAGTTCGACAGATCCACTCTGATTGAGCACCCGTTAAAACGTTGCACTGTGTTCTGCGCCAGTGGCCCAGTGCATCCGATTTCAGCCCAATCTTCCTGCAAGGCAACAGATGATCTTTTCTGTAGGGGGATTCTGCCCTTAGATGGTCGGCCCTCCCAGGTTTACGAGCACCATCTGCCCGAGTCACTAGAGGTGACTAACACAGACATGCACACACAAAGATGTGAGATGTGACTAACACAGACACGCACACACATGGATGTGAGATGTGACTAACATAGACATGCACACACAAAGATATGAGATGTGACTAACACAGACATGCACACACAAAGAAATGACATGACTAACACTGGTACACACTAAGATATGAGATATGAATATAAACACAGACACACATAAAGATATGAGACATGATTAACACGGACACACCGAGATATGAGATATGGCCAGCACACACAAGCTAAGATATGAGCCATGGCTAGGACAGAAACACAACAAGATATGAGCCATGGCTTCACTAATAAACACCAAAAAATTAACCATGTCTAGCACAGAAACACATTAAAGAGCAGAAGACATCAATCTCGTGCGGACTAACTACAAACCTTGATACATTGTTACATGAGGCAGAACCATTCAGTTTTACCGTGAAACTGTCAGGATATTTTAAGTCATTCGCATAAATCCTAAACCAGGAGCACGGCAAAGATTGATTGAGAGTTGCCTCAACTGATGTAGAATCTGTATCCGGATTACATGAGGTGTCGTTATTATCAAACAGGAAAGTAGGTTCAGATTTTTGGGCATATTTGCAAATAAAATCCAAGTACTGACACTGGGGTCCGAAAATTTCGTGCTGACAACTGTCATTGTTTGGGCATGTCCCTGTAGTTTTGTCACAAACTAAATCATTATAGCAGTGACATTGTAACGTACAATTTGTCCCAAACCAACCGTAGGCACAAGTAAGGTCATTGGCTTCCATGGTTGCTAATGAAGCCAGCGAATAAAGACTTGATCTACAGCGATGGTTAACGAACTGAGTACACACATTTATTATCAAACCCGTGATTACATTTTTTAAAAATCCGTCAACTTACTGTGGTAACAGATACATGTAGCATGAAATTCTCAAATAGAATGAGATAAACCGTTAGAGACAAGGAAAGTCAACATTGCTTACATGGCTTGGACGCAGAAAGCGTCCATTTTGGTGCCATGTGAATATATAGAAGAATAGGTATAAATGAATGGAAAGAAAAGAAAACAAAAACGATGAAGTTTTAAAACAAATAAAAATGAAAAGAGAACTACTAAACACAATTGAAACAAGACAAATGAGATTTTGGGGGCATGTTAAACGACACCGCAGCTTACTAAAAGTAATCTTGGAAGGGAAAATACAAGGTAAACTAGGAAAACCAAGACTAACGTAGTCGAGTAACATCAAAAGATGGTTAGGTCAGCCTATGACAACCTGCATTACCAAAGCAAGAAACGGAGCGGAATGACGCCCCATGGTTACCAACCTTCGATGCGGAGATGGCACTCGTCACTCGATGATGATGCAGTAAGATATTGATTTTGTTACATATATGTAGTAAGACATTTATATATATATATATATATATATATATATATATATATATATATATATATATATATATATATATATATATATATATATATATATATATATATATATATATAAAGACATTGATTTTTTAAATAGATATTTTATTGTCTGGGCTACATCCATTCACAATTTGTCATCATCTACAACAATCACATTCTCATTGTATTTAAATGTCAAGAAATTTTCTGTCAAAATGGATGGACTTAGTCTTTGGATCGAACTGGCGCCAACGCAGTCGGGGCATTGTTATATTAACTTGACCGCTTGTCCCAGCAACCATGGAAGTGTTCGTCTAATGATTCTTCCTGTCCAGCATTAATTAACTGTGTTGTGTTATTTTCCACTCAGAATGCTTTTTCTGCCTTCCGCCTTGGTGGCACCATGTTCCAACATTCTTTTAACGGTGGGTTAACCTCAGCTTCCTCGTCGCCATCCGGTGAGACGTCTTCCAAAGTCCCCGTAATGGCATACATGTCTATCTTCAATGATTCTTGCGTAATGGCAGACCCGTCCTACCTATCCGCTACCTCATTGACAGCAGCGAGAATGGATATCCACCGACAAGATCTTCTCTACTAATGAAGACTAAGAGTTTGCCAGATTAAAAAAAAAAAATTACGGAAGAAAGTAAAGAAAAGCATAACGTGGCCGTGTGGCACCTATTTTTAATACTCTATGTTACAAATTGCTAATAATTAATTAACTAACTTTTTTAAATTATACAGATAATACACAAGTGTACGCCTTGTTAAATTTCTTGATTGTTGGTAATTCTCTTTCTTTCCTTTTCTTCACTATCTCTTGCACGCCTTTCATGTGTCTCGAGTGCGATAAAAAGTTCTGGTTCTCACCCTTTTGACGACTTCAATGATTGTCACTTATTGTAACGTTTCCTTTGTGTTGTCTTCCATCTTATTCTGAGTCTGCCTCTTGCTCTGCTTCCTTCTCCTCTTTTAATATATGCTTTGTATGGTTAGGAATCACACGGTATTCTTTCTAGAAGGGTCATCATCAAGTACCACCGTGTCTGTTGGCATAGGTTATCATGTCTCTCCACAGCTTTCGATCTCGACAGTTATTTATCATTTCAAGTGTTGACCTTCTGCCAAGCCATTCTATTAAGCTGTCTGGTATATTTTCTTTTTGCTTTCATCTATCTCTTCGTCCCTCAATATATTCCAACTGCCCCCTTCTCATTACATGGCCAAAAAATTATGATTATTTCTTCCTAGTATTAACTTAATTAGCCTGGAATTAGCTGTGTTGTTGTTGTTTTTTGCTTTGGCCTCTTTCAGAACGTTTTCATTACTCTTCTTAGCTGTCCATGGTACTCTCAACATTCTTCTGTAAAATCACATTTCTACAGACTCCAGTGATTTTCTTGTCTGTTGTCCTATTGTCCATGATTCACATCCATATGTTAAGACTAGCTCTACATAACATTTAAGAACTATTTTTCTTCTTTCTATTGTCAAAAATGGATTGCATAGTATCTTCCTCATTGTTTTGGAAAGCTGCTTTTGCCTAAGCCATTCTGCATCTCACCTCCGTTGTACATATTCCGTCTGAGGTTAACAAAGTTCCCAAATATTTAAATTCATTTACCTGTTTTAATATTGTTCCACTTGTCTTTATTTTGAACTGAGATTATGTCTTTTTCTTTGTTGTTACCATTACTTGTGTCTTTCTGCTATTAAGGTTGAGTCCTTTATTTTTGTTTTCTTCCACTATAATGTCTAACATTTCTTGTAACTCATTTTCACTCTTATCGATTAAGACAGTATCATCAGCATGTGTGTGCTAGCCATGGCTCATATCCAGATGTGTGTCATGTTAGTCATATCTCATATCTTGGTGTGTCCGTGTTAATCATGTCTCTTATCTTTATGTGCGTCTGAGTTTAGTAATATATCATAACTTAGTGTGTATCTGTGTTAGTCATGTGTCATATCTTTGTGTGTGCATGTCTGGGTTAGGGATATCTCATATCTTTGTTTGCATGTTTATGTTAGTCATATCTCATATCTTTGTGCGTACATGTCTGTGTCTGTTACATCTCATATTCTTGTGTGTGCATGGCTATGTTAGTCACATCTCATATCCTTGTGTGTGCATGGCTATGTAAGTTACATCTCATATCTTTGTGTGTGCATGCCTATGTTAGTCATATCTTATATCTTTGTGTGTATGTCTATGTTAGGCATGTGTCATATCTTTGTGTGCGCATGTCTAAGTCAGTCATTTCTCATATCTTTATATGCATGTCTATGTTAGTCATGTGTCATATATCTTGATGTGTGTAGGTGTTAGTCATGTCTCGTATTGCTGCGTGCATGGCTGTGTTATTCACATCTCATATCTCTGTGTGTGCATGTCTGTGTTAGTCACCTCTAGTGACTCGGGCAGATGGTGCTCGTAAACCTGGGAGGGTAGACCATCTAAGGGCAGAATCCCCCTACAGAAAAGACAATCTGCTGCCTTGCAGGAAGATTGGGGACAATCAAAGGCTAAGGAAAGCAAACCTGAAAAAATGCTGGCTGAAATCGGATGCACTGGGCCATTGGGGCAGAACACAGTGCAACTTATTAACGGGTGTTCAGTCAGAGTGGATCTGGCGGACTCTAAATGTGACGTTCTGTCTGTGGGGGCGATCAACACACTTAACCTGACAGCTGACTTCATGTGGGAGTCTGGAATCCTACTCTGACTGATTCCTGATCGCAGAGAGAGAGAGAGAGAGAGAGAGATCAGCATACCTTAGATTATTTATATTATGACCTTCAATTGGTATTCCAGGCATGCCCCTTATAGATCTTAAAATAATCTCACTATAAATATTAAACAAATCTGGTGACAGCATACAACCTTGCCTAACACCCTGTTTTATTTGTTGAAACATTCCCAATTGGTTTCCAGTTCTTATGGCCGCTGTTTGTTGCCAGTGCATGTGCTTCATTATTCTTAGATCTTTGCTGGCTACGTTTATGTTTTCTAAAATTTTGATTATTTCTTGGTGCTTTACTTTGTCAAATGCTTTGGTATAATCTAAGAAACATAGGTGTAGATCTGTTTTCACCTCTATGGCTCTTTCTACTAAAGATCGTATGATGTATATGGCATTGCTTGTTCCTTTATCTCTAACAAAACCACATTGTCCATCACTAATTTCTGGATTGATTTTGTTTCGCACTCTTCGCATGATGATTCTTAGTATAATATCTTAGTCATATGACTCATAAGGCTTATTGTGCGATGATCATCGCATTCAATCGCACCCGATTTCTTTGATAGGGCTATGAATATTGATTTGAGCAGGTCGCCTGGTATATATCCGGTGTTGTAGATATCATTCAATATTTTTTTTATTATTTATATTAATAATAGAATGTTATGCTACTACATGATTATCTGGAAACTAGCTAATTTAATCTAACTCATTCCAGCTGAAAACTTCTGCTTGAGAAATGTCTTGTCGCAGCCCTCGCACGAGTTCCTTTCAACCGTTAACACGACTGGCGAGGGCCTCTCCAGGTCTGAAACAAAGAAGCTTGACTTTCATCCATTGTCACCTAACCACCTGGATAAGATTTCCATGAGATATCCTTGAACTATGGGCTGACAACTATTCTCTGTGTCCTTCAAGTTATAAAGTTACTTCCCCTTTAGTATACTCTTACTTTTATTTGTATTCTTCTATCTATCTATCTATCTATCTATCTATCTATCTATCTATCTATCTATCTATCTATCTATCTATCTATCTATCTATCTATCTATCTATCTATCTATCTATCTATCTATCTACCTATCTATCTAATCTATCTATCTATCTAATCTATCTAATCTATCTATCTATCTATCTATCTATCTATCTATCTATCTATCTATCTATCTATCTATCTATCTATCTATCTATCTATCTATCTATCTATCTATCTATCTATCTATCTATCTATCTATCTATCTATCTATCTATCTATCTAATCTATCTATCTATCTATCTATCTATCTATCTATCTATCTATCTATCTATCTATCTATCTATCTATCTATCTATCTATCTATCTATCTATCTAATGTCCTTTCGAGCCGAAGACGGCACATAGGGCAGAACCACAATTTTAAAAACAGAAATCTTGCGTGCCAAAGTGGCACATATTGCAGAGATCACTACTCTAAAATATATGGCGCTGTTTCCATAACAATACTTTTTACAATGACATCTTGTATTCTTACTAAGCTAAACTCTGGGACGATTACGCGCAAAAACTACATATTATGTCCGACAGTATTACAAAAATAATAAGTTTTGATTCTATGGCGGGACACGAGACAAAGGCCTAAAAACAGAGCATGTCCTGCAAAATCCGAGCGCCTGATAACCCTAATCGTGAGTTCGCTTCTTTTCGTTAACTTAATCTGTTTCATCCTCCGTGTGTTTTGTATCCTTTACATGACCATTTGTCAATTCCATGTTCTTGGAAGATAGACATTTAGCAACCGCCTTGAAGATCAAGGAACGAAATCGTGAAGATAGAATATATCCAAATGTGATGAGCCCATTTGGGGAAAAATATTGAAAAAGGTTTTAATTAATGGATTTTTTTTAAAAATTGCTTCACTTTTATGGGAACAGTCACTGAACTTCACAGCTCACTTACTATCTGTTGTATTTTCAATTTGATAAATATATTATTATTATATACTCGATTAATGTAAGTGATTTTAGTACAACAGAGCTTCAAAGCAGGCGACAAATAATAATAAATGAATATTATAATAGAGGGAAACTTCCGAGGCGAGAATTCAGCGAATCATCGGAGGACGAGGTATGTTTACAGCACTCGGAAAAAATAACAAATAAACAACAACAGAAAAAAACAAAGAACAATATATGGTCCGAAGCAGGATTGAACCCGTACTTATTGGCACGGAGCCTTGCCACGAAAAGCCAAAGGCTAGAGAGTACGGCCAATTCAGCTAACAAATATTTAGTTATCATTGGCGATGTCTTTCACGCAGGTGTTCTCATGACTATAGCATAAGGTTACGATCACAGCTCGGGAATAAATTGTGTATCCGTATATCGGTGTATATTGTGTATCTATATATTCATATAATACAGATACACAATTTATTCCCGACCTGTGATCGTAACACTATGTTATAATCATGAGAACACCTGCGTGAAAGACATCGCCAATGGCAACTAATTTTTTGTTAGCTGAATTGGCCGAGTTCCTAGTGTTTGGCTTTTCGTGGCAAGGCGCTGTGCCATTGAGTACGGGGTCGATCCTGCTACGGACCATATATTGTTCTTTGTTTTTTTTTTCTGTTTATTTGTCATTTTTTCCGAGTGCTGTAAACATACCTCCACCTCCTATGATTCACTTCAAAGCAGGCTATGTTCTCGTGCATATTGGATGGAAGAGCTCTGATAAACTTTTTTTTTTTCCAGAAAAATGAAAGCCAAAACCTCCTGGTACATGGTGCTAAATCTATGGTTATTTGATGGCAGTAGATTTTGTCTTTATAACCCTCTGTACGTTTTTTTATTTATTCGCCATTTATATGATTAAGTTTCATGTTTTAAATTAACTTTTTAGCCACATCAGTTTCGCCGTTAAAAAAAAAAGCAGATGTATAGTCATAATTATTCACAATTAGATATTTGATAGATAATGAACAATTTTCATTCAGAAAAACAACAAAGAAGAATGCTGAAGTTTAATCTATGGATAGCTATCAACACAAATTGAGAATGAGTTGATAAATATCTGTATTATGTGCTAACAATCATGTCCAACGTATGATCAATAGGGAAAACTCTTATAACAATCATGTCCAACGTATGATCAATAGGGAAAACTATTATAGCAATCACGTCCAACGTATGATCAACAGGGAAAACTCTTATAACAATCATGTCCAACGTATGATCAATAGGGAAAACTCTTATAACAATCATGTCCAACGTATGGTCAATAGAGAAATCTCTTATAGCTACCATCGGTGCCATACCGGGACAGTCTTTTGGGGATGTCATCATCCTTGAGCTGACCAACACTTACTTTGAACATTAATGTTGACGCCTAGTGGTATACAGAGCATCAGAAGAAGATCATATGCTGACGATTTGAGATACTTGTTCTGAATTTAAAAAACGAACATGATTTGAAATGTGCATCAATGGTATCAGTAGCATCAACGTGGTAGTCTTCTAAACAAATGTGCATCAATGGTATTAGTAGCATCAACGTGGTAGTCTTCTAAACAAATGTGCATCAATGGTATTAGTAGCATCAACGTGGTAGTCTTCTAAACAAATATGCATCAATGGTATCAGTAGCATCAACGTGGTAGTCTTCTAAACAAATGTGCATCAATGGTATCAGTAGCATCAACGTGGTAGTCTTCTAAACAAATGTGCATCAATGGTATCAGTAGCATCAACGTGGTAGTCTTCTAAACAAATGTGCATCAATGGTATTAGTAGCATCAACGTGGTAGTCTTCTAAACAAATGTGCATCAATGGTATCAGTAGCATCAACGTGGTAGTCTTCTAAACAAATGTGCATCAATGGTATTAGTAGCATCAACGTGGTAGTCTTCTAAACAAATGTGCATCAATGGTATTAGTAGCATCAACGTGGTAGTCTTCTAAACAAATGTGCATCAATGGTATTAGTAGCATCAACGTGGTAGTCTTCTAAACAAATGTGCATCAATGGAATTAGTAGCATCAACGTGGTAGTCTTCTAAACAAATGTGCATCAATGGTATCAGTAGCATCAACGTGGTAGTCTTCTAAACAAATGTGCATCAATGGTATCAGTAGCATCAACGTGGTAGTCTTCTAAACAAATGTGCATCAATGGTATCAGTAGCATCAACGTGGTAGTCTTCTAAACAAATGTGCATCAATGGTATTAGTAGCATCAACGTGGTAGTCTTCTAAACAAATGTGCATCAATGGTATTAGTAGCATCAACGTGGTAGTCTTCTAAACAAATGTGCATCAATGGTATCAGTAGCATCAACGTGGTAGTCTTCTAAACAAATGTGCATCAATGGTATTAGTAGCATCAACGTGGTAGTCTTCTAAACAAATGTGCATCAATGGTATCAGTAGCATCAACGTGGTAGTCTTCTAAACAAATGTGCATCAATGGTATCAGTAGCATCAACGTGGTAGTCTTCTAAACAAATGTGCATCAATGGTATTAGTAGCATCAACGTGGTAGTCTTCTAAACAAATGTGCATCAATGGTATCAGTAGCATCAACGTGGTAGTCTTCTAAACAAATGTGCATCAATGGTATTAGTAGCATCAACGTGGTAGTCTTCTAAACAAATGTGCATCAATGGTATTAGTAGCATCAACGTGGTAGTCTTCTAAACAAATGTGCATCAATGGTATCAGTAGCATCAACGTGGTAGTCTTCTAAACAAATGTGCATCAATGGTATCAGTAGCATCAACGTGGTAGTCTTCTAAACAAATGTGCATCAATGGTATTAGTAGCATCAACGTGGTAGTCTTCTAAACAAATGTGCATCAATGGTATCAGTAGCATCAACGTGGTAGTCTTCTAAACAAATGTGCATCAATGGTATCAGAAGCATCAACGTGGTAGTCTTCTAAACAAATGTGCATCAATGGTATCAGTAGCATCAACGTGGTAGTCTTCTAAACAAATGTGCATCAATGGTATTAGTAGCATCAACGTGGTAGTCTTCTAAACAAATGTGCATCAATGGTATCAGTAGCATCAACGTGGTAGTCTTCTAAACAAATGTGCATCAATGGTATTAGTAGCATCAACGTGGTAGTCTTCTAAACAAATGTGCATCAATGGTATTAGTAGCATCAACGTGGTAGTCTTCTAAACAAATGTGCATCAATGGTATCAGTAGCATCAACGTGGTAGTCTTCTAAACAAATGTGCATCAATGGTATCAGTAGCATCAACGTGGTAGTCTTCTAAACAAATGTGCATAAATGGTATTAGTAGCATCAACGTGGTAGTCTTCTAAACAAATGTGCATCAATGGTATTAGTAGCATCAACGTGGTAGTCTTCTAAACAAATGTGCATCAATGGTATCAGAAGCATCAACGTGGTAGTCTTCTAAACAAATGTGCATCAATGGTATCAGTAGCATCAACGTGGTAGTCTTCTAAACAAATGTGCATCAATGGTATTAGTAGCATCAACGTGGTAGTCTTCTAAACAAATGTGCATCAATGGTATTAGTAGCATCAACGTGGTAGTCTTCTAAACAAATGTGCATCAATGGTATTAGTAGCATCAACGTGGTAGTCTTCTAAACAAATGTGCATCAATGGTATTAGTAGCATCAACGTGGTAGTCTTCTAAACAAATGTGCATCAATGGTATTAGTAGCATCAACGTGGTAGTCTTCTAAACAAATGTGCATCAATGGTATTAGTAGCATCAACGTGGTAGTCTTCTAAACAAATGTGCATCAATGGTATCAGTAGCATCAACGTGGTAGTCTTCTAAACAAATGTGCATCAATGGTATCAGTAGCATCAACGTGGTAGTCTTCTAAACAAATGTGCATCAATGGTATCAGTAGCATCAACGTGGTAGTCTTCTAAACAAATGTGCATCAATGGTATTAGTAGCATCAACGTGGTAGTCTTCTAAACAAATGTGCATCAATGGTATTAGTAGCATCAACGTGGTAGTCTTCTAAACAAATGTGCATCAATGGTATCAGTAGCATCAACGTGGTAGTCTTCTAAACAAATGTGCATCAATGGTATCAGTAGCATCAACGTGGTAGTCTTCTAAACAAATGTGCATCAATGGTATCAGTAGCATCAACGTGGTAGTCTTCTAAACAAATGTGCATCAATGGTATCAGTACCATCAACGTGGTAGTCTTCTAAACAAATGTGCATCAATGGTATCAGTAGCATCAACGTGGTAGTCTTCTAAACAAATGTGCATCAATGGTATCAGTAGCATCAACGTGGTAGTCTTCTAAACAAATGTGCATCAATGGTATTAGTAGCATCAACGTGGTAGTCTTCTAAACAAATGTGCATCAATGGTATCAGTAGCATCAACGTGGTAGTCTTCTAAACAAATGTGCATCAATGGTATTAGTAGCATCAACGTGGTAGTCTTCTAAACAAATGTGCATCAATGGTATTAGTAGCATCAACGTGGTAGTCTTCTAAACAAATGTGCATCAATGGTATCAGTAGCATCAACGTGGTAGTCTTCTAAACAAATGTGCATCAATGGTATCAGTAGCATCAACGTGGTAGTCTTCTAAACAAATGTGCATCAATGGTATAAGTAGCATCAACGTGGTAGTCTTCTAAACAAATGTGCATCAATGGTATCAGTAGCATCAACGTGGTAGTCTTCTAAACAAATGTGCATCAATGGTATCAGAAGCATCAACGTGGTAGTCTTCTAAACAAATGTGCATCAATGGTATCAGTAGCATCAACGTGGTAGTCTTCTAAACAAATGTGCATCAATGGTATTAGTAGCATCAACGTGGTAGTCTTCTAAACAAATGTGCATCAATGGTATTAGTAGCATCAACGTGGTAGTCTTCTAAACAAATGTGCATCAATGGTGTCAGTAGCATCAACGTGGTAGTCTTCTAAACAAATGTGCATCAATGGTATTAGTAGCATCAACGTGGTAGTCTTCTAAACAAATGTGCATCAATGGTGTCAGTAGCATCAACGTGGTAGTCTTCTAAACAAATGTGCATTAATGGTATTAGTAGCATCAACGTGGTAGTCTTCTAAACAAATGTGCATCAATGGTGTTAGTAGCATCAACGTGGTAGTCTTCTAAACAAATGTGCATCAATGGTATTAGTAGCATCAACGTGGTAGTCTTCTAAACAAATGTGCATCAATGGTGTCAGTAACATCAACGTGGTAGTCTTCTAAACAAATGTGCATAAATGGTATTAGTAGCATCAACGTGGTAGTCTTCTAAACAAATGTGCATCAATGGTATTAGTAGCATCAACGTGGTAGTCTTCTAAACAAATGTGCATCAATGGTGTCAGTAGCATCAACGTGGTAGTCTTCTAAACAAATGTGCATCAATGGTGTCAGTAACATCAACGTGGTAGTCTTCTAAACAAATGTGCATAAATGGTATTAGTAGCATCAACGTGGTAGTCTTCTAAACAAATGTGCATCAATGGTATTAGTAGCATCAACGTGGTAGTCTTCTAAACAAATGTGCATCAATGGTGTCAGTAGCATCAACGTGGTAGTCTTCTAAACAAATGTGCATCAATGGTGTCAGTAACATCAACGTGGTAGTCTTCTAAACAAATGTGCATAAATGGTATTAGTAGCATCAACGTGGTAGTCTTCTAAACAAATGTGCATCAATGGTATTAGTAGCATCAACGTGGTAGTCTTCTAAACAAATGTGCATCAATGGTATCAGTAGCATCAACGTGGTAGTCTTCTAAACAAATGTGCATCAATGGTATCAGTAGCATCAACGTGATAGTCTTCTAAACAAATGTGCATCAATGGTATTAGTAGCATCAACGTGGTAGTCTTCTAAACAAATGTGCATCAATGGTATCAGTAGCATCAACGTGGTAGTCTTCTAAACAAATGTGCATCAATGGTATTAGTAGCATGAACGTGGTAGTCTTCTAAACAAATGTGCATCAATGGTATTAGTAGCATCAACGTGGTAGTCTTCTAAACAAATGTGCATCAATGGTATCAGTAGCATCAACGTGGTAGTCTTCTAAACAAATGTGCATCAATGGTATCAGTAGCATCAACGTGGTAGTCTTCTAAACAAATGTGCATCAATGGTATTAGTAGCATCAACGTGGTAGTCTTCTAAACAAATGTGCATCAATGGTATCAGTAGCATCAACGTGGTAGTCTTCTAAACAAATGTGCATCAATGGTATCAGAAGCATCAACGTGGTAGTCTTCTAAACAAATGTGCATCAATGGTATCAGTAGCATCAACGTGGTAGTCTTCTAAACAAATGTGCATCAATGGTATTAGTAGCATCAACGTGGTAGTCTTCTAAACAAATGTGCATCAATGGTATCAGTAGCATCAACGTGGTAGTCTTCTAAACAAATGTGCATCAATGGTATTAGTAGCATCAACGTGGTAGTCTTCTAAACAAATGTGCATCAATGGTATTAGTAGCATCAACGTGGTAGTCTTCTAAACAAATGTGCATCAATGGTATCAGTAGCATCAACGTGGTAGTCTTCTAAACAAATGTGCATCAATGGTATCAGTAGCATCAACGTGGTAGTCTTCTAAACAAATGTGCATCAATGGTATTAGTAGCATCAACGTGGTAGTCTTCTAAACAAATGTGCATCAATGGTATCAGTAGCATCAACGTGGTAGTCTTCTAAACAAATGTGCATCAATGGTATCAGAAGCATCAACGTGGTAGTCTTCTAAACAAATGTGCATCAATGGTATCAGTAGCATCAACGTGGTAGTCTTCTAAACAAATGTGCATCAATGGTATTAGTAGCATCAACGTGGTAGTCTTCTAAACAAATGTGCATCAATGGTATTAGTAGCATCAACGTGGTAGTCTTCTAAACAAATGTGCATCAATGGTATTAGTAGCATCAACGTGGTAGTCTTCTAAACAAATGTGCATCAATGGTATTAGTAGCATCAACGTGGTAGTCTTCTAAACAAATGTGCATCAATGGTATTAGTAGCATCAACGTGGTAGTCTTCTAAACAAATGTGCATCAATGGTATTAGTAGCATCAACGTGGTAGTCTTCTAAACAAATGTGCATCAATGGTATCAGTAGCATCAACGTGGTAGTCTTCTAAACAAATGTGCATCAATGGTATCAGTAGCATCAACGTGGTAGTCTTCTAAACAAATGTGCATCAATGGTATCAGTAGCATCAACGTGGTAGTCTTCTAAACAAATGTGCATCAATGGTATTAGTAGCATCAACGTGGTAGTCTTCTAAACAAATGTGCATCAATGGTATTAGTAGCATCAACGTGGTAGTCTTCTAAACAAATGTGCATCAATGGTATCAGTAGCATCAACGTGGTAGTCTTCTAAACAAATGTGCATCAATGGTATCAGTAGCATCAACGTGGTAGTCTTCTAAACAAATGTGCATCAATGGTATCAGTAGCATCAACGTGGTAGTCTTCTAAACAAATGTGCATCAATGGTATCAGTACCATCAACGTGGTAGTCTTCTAAACAAATGTGCATCAATGGTATCAGTAGCATCAACGTGGTAGTCTTCTAAACAAATGTGCATCAATGGTATCAGTAGCATCAACGTGGTAGTCTTCTAAACAAATGTGCATCAATGGTATTAGTAGCATCAACGTGGTAGTCTTCTAAACAAATGTGCATCAATGGTATCAGTAGCATCAACGTGGTAGTCTTCTAAACAAATGTGCATCAATGGTATTAGTAGCATCAACGTGGTAGTCTTCTAAACAAATGTGCATCAATGGTATTAGTAGCATCAACGTGGTAGTCTTCTAAACAAATGTGCATCAATGGTATCAGTAGCATCAACGTGGTAGTCTTCTAAACAAATGTGCATCAATGGTATCAGTAGCATCAACGTGGTAGTCTTCTAAACAAATGTGCATCAATGGTATAAGTAGCATCAACGTGGTAGTCTTCTAAACAAATGTGCATCAATGGTATCAGTAGCATCAACGTGGTAGTCTTCTAAACAAATGTGCATCAATGGTATCAGAAGCATCAACGTGGTAGTCTTCTAAACAAATGTGCATCAATGGTATCAGTAGCATCAACGTGGTAGTCTTCTAAACAAATGTGCATCAATGGTATTAGTAGCATCAACGTGGTAGTCTTCTAAACAAATGTGCATCAATGGTATTAGTAGCATCAACGTGGTAGTCTTCTAAACAAATGTGCATCAATGGTGTCAGTAGCATCAACGTGGTAGTCTTCTAAACAAATGTGCATCAATGGTATTAGTAGCATCAACGTGGTAGTCTTCTAAACAAATGTGCATCAATGGTGTCAGTAGCATCAACGTGGTAGTCTTCTAAACAAATGTGCATCAATGGTATTAGTAGCATCAACGTGGTAGTCTTCTAAACAAATGTGCATCAATGGTGTTAGTAGCATCAACGTGGTAGTCTTCTAAACAAATGTGCATCAATGGTATTAGTAGCATCAACGTGGTAGTCTTCTAAACAAATGTGCATCAATGGTGTCAGTAACATCAACGTGGTAGTCTTCTAAACAAATGTGCATAAATGGTATTAGTAGCATCAACGTGGTAGTCTTCTAAACAAATGTGCATCAATGGTATTAGTAGCATCAACGTGGTAGTCTTCTAAACAAATGTGCATCAATGGTGTCAGTAGCATCAACGTGGTAGTCTTCTAAACAAATGTGCATCAATGGTGTCAGTAACATCAACGTGGTAGTCTTCTAAACAAATGTGCATAAATGGTATTAGTAGCATCAACGTGGTAGTCTTCTAAACAAATGTGCATCAATGGTATTAGTAGCATCAACGTGGTAGTCTTCTAAACAAATGTGCATCAATGGTGTCAGTAGCATCAACGTGGTAGTCTTCTAAACAAATGTGCATCAATGGTGTCAGTAACATCAACGTGGTAGTCTTCTAAACAAATGTGCATAAATGGTATTAGTAGCATCAACGTGGTAGTCTTCTAAACAAATGTGCATCAATGGTATTAGTAGCATCAACGTGGTAGTCTTCTAAACAAATGTGCATCAATGGTGTCAGTAGCATCAACGTGGTAGTCTTCTAAACAAATGTAAAACACCGCACAAGTTCTTGAAACCTGCGTCACTGTTTGAGCTGGCAGTAGTGTCATAGGTTACATTCTATACAAGCACCAACTTGTGAAATGATTCACTGCAGCTTTCTTTTTCTTATCGTTCACCCGTAAAGTGGGTGTGGATGTGTTGTGTCGCTATTTTACAACGAAGTCGCGACATTTGCGACTATCGGTCAAACACAACCGTCTTCGACACGGCTAGATTTGCTTAGTAATATTTGTGCACAAGCAGCGACAATTTTTGGTCTACTCTTTTTGACTTTTAACTGACAAGGATTCTTTAACGTGCGCAAGTGTACACGGGAACTAATGTGTTTCGCCGTTATCCAAGAGGGTTAGACATTGGTTCTCATTGCTCAGAGAGGGTTAGACATTGGTTCTCACTACTCAGAGAGGGCTAGACATTGGTTCTCACTACTCAGAGAGGGCTAGACATTGGTTCTCACTACTCAGAGAGGGCTAGACATTGGTTCTCACTACTCAGAGAGGGCTAGACATTGGTTCTCACTACTCAGAGAGGGCTAGACATTGGTTCTCACTACTCAGTGAGGGCTAGACATTGGTTCTCACTACTCAGAGAGGGCTAGACATTGGTTCTCACTACTCAGAGAGGGCTAGACATTGGTTCTCACTACTCAGAGAGGGCTAGACATTGGTTCTCACTACTCAGAGAGGGCTAGACATTGGTTCTCATTACTCAGAGAGGGCTAGACATTGGTTCTCATTACTCAGAGGGCTAGACATTGGTTCTCACTACTCAGAGAGGGCTAGACATTGGTTCTCACTACTCAGAGAGGGCTAGACATTGGTTCTTATTACTCAGAGAGGGCTAGACATTGGTTCTCCCTACTCAGAGAGGGCTAGACATTGGTTCTCATTACTCAGAGAGGGCTATAACATTGGTTCTCCCTACTCAGACAGGGCTAGACATTGGTTCTTATTACTCAGAGAGGGCTAGACATTGGTTCTCACTACTCAGAGAGGGCTAGACATTGGTTCTTATTACTCAGAGAGGGCTAGACATTGGTTCTCACTACTCAGAGAGGGCTAGACATTGGTTCTCACTACTCAGAGAGGGCTAGACATTGGTTCTTATTACTCAGAGAGGGCTAGACATTGGTTCTCACTACTCAGAGAGGGCTAGACCATGGTTCTTATTACTCAGGGAGGGCTAGAAATTGGTTCTCACTACTCAGAGAGGGCTAGACATTGGTTCTTACTACTCAGAGAGGGCTAGACATTGGTTCTCACTACTCAGAGAGGGCTAGACCATGGTTCTCACTACTCAGAGAGGGCTAGACATTGGTTCTCACTACTCAGAGAGGGCTAGACATTGGTTCTCACTACTCAGAGAGGGCTAGACATTGGTTCTCACTACTCAGAGAGGGCTAGACATTGGTTCTCATTACTCAGAGAGGGCTAGACATTGGTTCTCATTACTCAGAGAGGGCTAGACATTGGTTCTCACTACTCAGAGAGGCTAGACATTGGTTCTCCCTACTCAGAGAGGGCTAGACATTGGTTCTTATTACTCAGAGAGGGCTAGACATTGGTTCTCACTACTCAGAGAGGGCTAGACATTGGTTCTCATTACTCAGAGAGGGCTAGACATTGGTTCTCACTACTCAGAGAGGGCTAGACATTGGTTCTCACTACTCAGAGAGGGCTAGACATTGGTTCTCACTACTCAGAGAGGGCTAGACATTGGTTCTTATTACTCAGAGAGGGCTAGACATTGGTTCTCACTACTCAGAGAGGGCTAGACATTGGTTCTCACTACTCAGAGAGGGCTAGACATTGGTTCTTATTACTCAGAGAGGGCTAGACATTGGTTCTCACTACTCAGAGAGGGCTAGACATTGGTTCTTATTACTCAGGGAGGGCTAGACATTGGTTCTCACTACTCAGAGAGGGCTAGACATTGGTTCTCACTACTCAGAGAGGGCTAGACATTGGTTCTCACTACTCAGAGAGGGCTAGACATTGGTTCTTATTACTCAGAGAGGGCTAGACATTGGTTCTCACTACTCAGAGAGGGCTAGACCATGGTTCTTATTACTCAGGGAGGGCTAGACATTGGTTGTCACTACTCAGAGAGGGCTATACATTAGTTCTCACTACTCAGAGAGGGCTAGACATTGGTTCTCACTACTCAGAGAGGGCTAGACCATTGTTCTCACTACTCAGAGAGGGCTAGACATTGGTTCTCACTACTCAGAGAGGGCTAGACATTGGTTCTCACTACTCAGAGAGGGCTAGACATTGGTTCTCACTACTCAGAGAGGGCTAGACATTGGTTCTCATTACTCAGAGAGGGCTAGACATTGGTTCTGATTACTCAGAGAGGGCTAGACATTGGTTCTCACTACTCAGAGAGGGCTAGACATTGGTTCTCCCTACTCAGAGAGGGCTAGACATTGGTTCTTATTACTCAGAGAGGGCTAGACATTGGTTCTCCCTACTCAGAGAGAGGGCTAGACATTGGTTCTCACTACTCAGAGAGGGCTAGACATTGGTTCTTATTACTCAGAGAGGGCTAGACATTGGTTCTCACTACTCAGAGAGGGCTAGACCATGGTTCTCATTACTCAGAGAGGGCTAGACATTGGTTCTCACTACTCAGAGAGGGCTAGACATTGGTTCTCACTACTCAGAGAGGGCTAGACATTGGTTCTCACTACTCAGAGAGGGCTAGACCATGGTTCTCACTACTCAGAGAGGGCTAGACATTGGTTCTCACTACTCAGAGAGGGCTAGACATTGGTTCTCACTACTCAGAGAGGGCTAGACATTGGTTCTCACTACTCAGAGAGGGCTAGACCATGGTTCTCACTACTCAGAGAGGGCTAGACATTGGTTCTCACTACTCAGAGAGGGCTAGACATTGGTTCTCACTACTCAGAGAGGGCTAGACATTGGTTCTCACTACTCAGAGAGGGCTAGACATTGGTTCTCATTACTCAGAGAGGGCTAGACATTGGTTCTCACTACTCAGAGAGGGCTAGACATTGGTTTTCACTACTCAGAGACCAGAGGGTAAACCCACGAAAAAACACGGATTCGAATTAAAAATTTTCCACTATATGTGGCGGGATTCGAACCCGAGACCTTCTTGTCTGGAGACCGACGAAATGTAGGAAACAAAAACAAAACACTCCTCAAGCAATTTGTTGCTGTTGTCCTGCCAGTCTCCTCAGACTGTGCACAGGAGTCTCCTTAAACGTCTCACTTGTTGCATAGCCTCTCAATCTCAGCATGTGAACTGCTCTCTTCTGCTGGTGGTTGCTATTGGTTACTTGTTTAACAGCTTATTTCGATGGTGTTATATTTATATATGTAGTCTCTGGGTTACCTTAATGGCCCCATCTTATTTTCTTGATTACAAACTGGCAATGCAGTCAGTGACCTGTAAACCATGTAGGGCAGCAACAATGTCCTCCGCTTTGCGCGATATGTACTCACTCCTTGTAGGGTGTCCTATCACTGGTTTAAATAGTCCGTTTCTAATGTCTGCTACCACCTTACATATATACAAAAATATAAGAAATTCTCACTGCTAATAGATTCACTTTGTTCAACAATGTTCTCTACACAGCAATGTAGACAAACAATTCCGTCGTGTTCAGCATGGTGATGTCTACATCTACTCCAAACCAGTTTACCAAGATCCACTGAAGTTTCCTAACATAATCATTACGTTCTCCTTCGGGCAAAGAACGATAAGCTGAGACTGTGGTCACAGCTGCCATAATTGTCTCCAAATCCCCGCTGACGTTTGTGTCTGGAACAGTCTTGGACCACAGCAATTTAAAATCACGTGATACATCAATTCTATGACGCCATTCCGTGGTATTCATAATATTATTAATAAATCCATCAACATGTTCCACAGGCGGCTTCATCTTTTCACATAACACAGGTATCAATTTGTCTGCAAGCAATTGTGTATTCCAAGCTAGAATGAGCTTTCCTCCAGGGACTAGAACTCTACCAATGTTCTTCATAATTGTTTGCTCTGAAAACCGGTGAAGACTCTGAGCACAAACAACAGTACCAACAGACTTGTCTTCAACAGGGATACTGTCAGCGGTCGCTAATGCAACATCTGTATCCAAACCTTTAGATTTCAACATGGCAAGATAGTTCTCTAGAGGATCAGATGCCATGTATTTTATGTTTCCCGGGAGCTTCTTTATGAGTCGCCCTGTTATTTCTCCTTTCCCAGCTCCAAGCTCTAAAACATCATATTTCAAACCTTCAGCCATGAATGCCTTTGATGTAGATATAATTTCTGAAACAATCAAATCAATCAATTCATCTGAACAACGCAAAGCACCATAATTTTCCCCGCCAATTTCAAACTCATGCTTGGTCTGTCGCTTGGTTTGCCCTGGAGCTTGGTCAGACGCTTCCTGGGAATAAGACCTAGCATGTATGTGATAACACGGAGAGATACGTGGTTGATAACATGGAGAGATACGAAGTTGAAACACCTGACTTTTAAAGAGCAAACATTTGGTCAAATGTGAGCTGCATATTTTAAGGTTTAGACTCAAGAACCTACTCATAGGCAAGCATCGAGTCAGCAAGTTGCACATTGTTACCATCGTTTCTGAAATAAAATAGACAATAATTTTATTAAACATCTACTCGTATTTGATGGATTCAAGGCAACATCATAGATAGAAAATGAACATAATAACATGTGTACTCCTCTAAAAACACCGGATACACTTATAATCTCTTAAAATGCACACTTACTCGTATAGGACTTTTTTAAAATCTGTCTGAAACTGTCGTCTGGGACGCGTTGTGGCAATTTTTAGAACTTTGACTTTCTCTGAACTTCACAATTCAATTATTATCCTTTTTAATATAAACATATTATTTTTTATAAATCTAATATTGATGTAATAATATTATCTGATAAATCTAATATAAATGTAATAATATTATTTGATAAATATAATATAAATGTAATAATATTATTTGATAAATATAATATAAATGTAATAATATTATTTGATAAATCTAATATAAATGTAATAATATTATTTGATAAATATAATATAAATGTAATAATATTATTTGATAAATATAATATAAATGTAATAATATTATTTGATAAATATAATATAAATGTAATAATATTATTTGATAAATATAATATAAATGTAATAATATTATTTGATAAATATAATATAAATGTAATAATATTATTTGATAAATATAATATAAATGTAATAATATTATTTGATAAATATAATAACAATTCATTAAATGTAAGCGCATAAGTATTTCAGGAACTTGGATTGTTACATGTGCATCATTTTATCGGATGAGAGAGTTCAGGTAAACGTTAATGTATGACAACAACAAACTTATGTATACCAAAGACCTGACTTTCTTCTTCTTCCTCTTCTTTCCTTCCTCAATTGCCTTTCAGCGTCGAGAGGAGATATAATTTGCGGTATTTTGCTCTTCTGTTTGCCTCTGTTGCTGTTGTCATTCCTAGTGTTTGTAATCCTCCGTCAATCCATCTTTTCGTAGAAGGCTATTCGGTCTAGTGTTCTCGCAACGTTTATTGAAGGCTCGGTGTGTTGTGTTTTGATCTTCGTGCCTTCCTGTGGCCAAACCATTTTATCTGTTATTTCTTTATATATTCTATGGGGGGGGGGGGGGTTTATTCCTAGCGTTTTCCTCGTTTCTTCAATTCTGATCTCATCTCTCAGGCTGTTTCCTGTTATTCGTCTAATACATCTCATCTTGGTAGTGGTTATTTTCCTTATTGTTCTTGCATCTAGGATCCAGAGCACAGCGTTGGGATGGAGGGTTGTATTGTTGAGTACCCGTTTTGCCTCTAGTGTTATTTCTTTGTTGGACAATAGTGGTGATAGCTGTCCAATGATTATTTGACAAGCGTTGTTGCATCTTGAGTCTATTTCTGCTGTTTGTGAATTGTCGTTTGTCACTAGACTTCCTATGTATTTAAATTCCTCTACTTGCTTTATTTGTCTGCCGTTTATAGTTATGTTGATTTTCTGTTTCTTTTTTGCGATATTCATGACTTCCGTTTTGTTGATATTGATTGTTATGTTGTACTTTGTGCCTGTGCTGTTGAGTCTTAGTGTTGTTGTAAGTCTTCTATTTTTCCATGTATTAGTGCCTGATCGTCTGCAAATAGAGCCTCGTTGATCTCCTATATCTCCGAAGGTTTGGTTAACTTGCATATAAAGTCCATGTTTGTAATAAATAATAAGGAGATAATACGCATCTCGGTCTTACTCCTGATCTAACTTCGAAGTGGTCAATGTAACCTGCTGCTGTTCTGACTATGCAGCTGCTGCTGATGTAGTGACTTTTAATTAGGTTGGTTAGATGTTGGCTTACTATGTACATTTGTCTTCCGCAGTTGTTCTCTATTTACTCTGTCTAATTACTCAGCAATGTACGCAGACGACCTGGCGATATGGGCACGTGATTAATAAATGTCAGTGGCTAGCTCCAGAATGCATGATGCCCTTGGAAAACGTGAAAAATGGACGAATGCCTGGCTACTACCGATTATCGAAAAAAAAAAAAAAGAAAACTACATTCACAATTTTCAGTCTATTAAAAAGCACACTCTCTGCAAAATTGAAGATAAAGACCATACACTTCCTATTGACCAAAACTCGAGGTATCTTGGTGTCCCATGGACCACAGAATGACATGGATAAGTCAGATAGACAAAGCAAACAAAAGAGCCAGAAAACGAACATATATCACGAAGAAATTAGCAGGAACGGACTGGGGAGCAGACAACAATATCTTGAAACGACTATACGTAGGAAGAGTAAGGCCAGTATATTGACTGCAGTCTCTCTTGCTACCTTTCTTTTTCCATATTAGAACGATGATTGCCTGTTGCCAATCTTTAGGGGCTTTTTGTTGGTGCCATGCTGCATTGAATATTCTGTGCAGCCACGTAAATTCTGTTTCTCCTACTGCTGCTATTATTTCTACTGGTATGTTATCTATCCCCGGTGCTTCATTTCTCAGAGCATATTTGATTACTTCTTCGATTTCCTCTTTCATGATGTTGGGTTCAGTGTTTATGCATTTTTGTGTGGTTGTTGTTGTATTGTTCATGGTTGGTGCTATGTTCAATAGGTCTTCGAAAAATTCTTTCCATCTCTGATGAATATGTTGGTTATTTCGTATTGGCTGTCCGTCTTAGTCATGTACGAGTTCAGTGGGATCGTGGTTTTCACCTCTCGCTCTTGTTGCTTTGTAGAACTCATCATCATCGTCATCGAGTGCCATCTCCGCATCGAAGGTTAGCTACCATGGAGCGCCATTCTGCTCTGTCTCTTGCTTTGATGGTGCAGGTTGTCATAGGCTGGTTTGTCCATCTTCTGATGTTACTCGTCCATGTTAGTCTTGGTCTGCCTCTTTTACCTTGTATTTTCCCCTCCAGAATTACTTTTAGTAGGCTGTTGTGTCTGTTAACGTGGCCCAAAAATCTAATTTGTCTAGTTTGAACTTGAATCAGATTTTCGAATTTCCCTTCTTGATATAGAGTCCTAATATTCCATGTACTTATTTTAAGATCTTTCCTCCGACATAATTTCGAATTCCTCTCCATGGCTTTCTCTGGAATAGTATGTGATAAGGCTCCAATCTCTTTCACTGTGGTCAGCCACATTCGTCTTTCGTGTCCTGAACAAGCCTCTTGTGTACCACACACTTTGCTGTTATCGCTTTCTAGAGAAAGTGAATAGAACTCATATTTTGTCCGAATTATGTCCAGGTGTTTTGCTTAACTTCTTTGGTCACAATTTTTACTTTCTTTCTGAACTAAGACATATTTTTAAAATTTCTTCTTAGCTCTTCTTCTCCCTCAAACATTTAATTAGCTTCTTCTTTTCTTTAATTGCGTCTCTGATTTCATCGTTCCTTCAGGGGTGCTCTTTTTTTCCTTTTTTTTTTTGTCCTTTGTTTTGTTCCACATATTCTTGTTGCGATTTTGGTTATTGTTTTCTTAGATTTATTCCACTCTTCTTCTATCGTGCTTACATCGTTATCGGGTTTCTTAAATTCCAAAGTTAATTTTTTCTTCTATGATTTTACTTGATTCTTGATCTTTTAATTGTTTTATTTTTATTGTTTGTTCTTTTTGCTTCTTTTGTTTGTTTGCGTATCTTCTCATCGTTTTTGGCTGTCTGAGTGTAGTCATAACCATTTTATGGTCTGTATCGTCTGTGATATTAGGAATAGCTCTGCTTTCGGTTACTCTTTTCTTGTTCTGTTTTCTTGTTAGTGTAAAATCTATTTGGCTTCTACAGATTATGCCATTTCGCTTGTACCAGGTGTATATTTGCAACTCTCTGTGTTTGAAGAATGTGTTGGTGATAAACAAGTCATTTTTATTAAATAATTCCAACAGTCTGTTTCCATTTTCATTTATTTCAGCTGTCTTATCGCCAAAGGGTTCCATGCTTGTGGTCATTCTTTCAGAGTAATATTTTATTTCTAGAATATTGTTTGCGTTTTTTGAGTAAATAATAAAGACCACTCCGTGGTTTGATCTTTCTATGTTGTTTTCTATGTTGTCGACTCAGGAAAACATTATCGTGTAGTTCATATGTGTTTTCTTGGCTTGTTGTCCTTTTACTCTGGTGTCCGCAATATTTGGAGTTGCAGTTTCCGTGTTGTGAATTAATCACGTTGTGTTGAGCACGTGATCAATGGAAAATTGACCACGTGACCAGGATTGTTTGAACTTGCATATTCTTTATCTCTTGTGTATAGTTAATCCCGTTGTACGGGATCACTGCTACACTTGACACAACTTTTAACAACATATATATATCCGTTAAAAACTCTTTTGCAGTTACTTTTGTCACATAATCCACAGTCCGAATTTAAAACGAACCTTGGACAACCAGAAACATAAAACCTGACCAAACACATGAAATAATGAGATAACCACTTTTGTGGATAGATGGCCATCCCTGAAGATGTTTAAAGTTGAGAATTAATAGAGACTTAATTAAGAAGACTGTACAACACTGTCAAATGTTGAAATTCAAAATTAACCGTGAAAGACTGTTTACACCATATATATATATTAATTAAGAGTTGATATACACAATTAGAACTGAAAATTGGCAATTGGACACTATCCCAAATAGAATAGTGTTACAATCTCATATTTATAAAAACCTTCAATGAACTTAAGTTGAGCTGGGAGTGATGCAAATTAACTGGAATTAGAACGTGGTACGGACTCTAGATATCGTTAGTACACAGTTTCCCACTCCATTTTGTTATGTAATGAAAGGTTTAGTTCTGACTGTAAATAAAATTAAAGTACAAAATTAAAGACTCAGCCTTAATAGTAAAGTACAATAAGGCATTTCTAAGCATCTTGATGCCTTTACCCACGTATAGTTTTGCTAGTGTTCACGTGCATGTACATCGATGGTGTGATGGCTGGTAACAAAGAACAAAGAGTGTATGTGAAGTTATATTTCAATTTGGGGGAAAACAGCAACTGAAACTCTCGTTGAGCTTTTAAGGACGAAGCTTTATGTCAGCAAGTGATTCTACGCTTCAAAAATCACGACACGACAGTCGAAGAAAGGTAAAGCTTGGTCAATAGATCTGATGAAAGAGTCGCAAAATTATCAGCGAAAGTCTTCGAAAGACTATCGATCTAGTTAAAGAAGAAATAAATCTGTCGACTTTATCTTAATGTTTGTGTCAGGGAAATGTAAACGATTTCGTGAAAATATACAACGAACCGGACCATTTTAGGGGCTCATGCCACGAACAAGGTTTCTCCACTAAAATCCGTGTACATGTTCAGTGTCCTTTAAGTCAATGCCAATGTTATTGAGTTTCCTTGTAACTTCTCGTCGCGATATGTTCTAGGACCTTCATTATTTTCTATTTTACTGTGGATTCCATGACAGTTTTTATTGCATTGAAGACATCAGGTTTTCTAAACTCCATTTACTATTTATATTCTGCTATTGCTAGGTTGGTTCTTGTTCTGTTCTTTCTCAAATAACTTCATCTGTGATGTGACGCTGGGAATGTTTTTCTTCATAAGTAAAAAAAAAAATAAAGCACCACCGTCACGCCAAGTGGCGTATAGGGAATATGGTGGTAGTGGCCATATATTTTACAGACCTTCGGCACATGATTTTTGGGGTAATGTGGTCGGTATTGCGGCCGTGCCGCTTCACTTTCCCTGAAAAAAAGCAGATACCCATTAAAGGCTGGGTGAACCCGGAAGCCGTCGGTTGGGATCGAACCCTACCTCTTGTCCTCAGTAGTCCAGTTCACTAACCACTGAGCTATCGCGGCTCCCGCTTTTCTTCATATCTGTGGTTTATTCACGGCTGTATCCTCTCCTGGTCTCTGGTAGTCCTCACAGGTAATGGCGAAGAAGAGGAGGTCAACCTGTGGCGGGATTCGAACCCGAGAATTACTTGCCCAGAGGCCAGCATCTATATAGACCGTCTGTACTACGCCCTTGTCGCTTTTCTACGCCCAGAATAATCCGGTACCCATTTAAGGGTGCGTGAACCTTGAAGCAGTCGATCATGGTCGAACTTGACCTCTAGTCCTTTGTAGTCCAGTTCAGTAACCACCGAATTACCGTGGTTCAGACAGCACATTGTAAGGCACAAAACTGTACAAACTTACCAGTATATTAAGAAACAAGTGGCGCTGTTGAAAGTGTACTTACACAAGGACATCAGATCACATCTGTGACAACCGCTCGTTCTGCCATAAAATATATACAGAACGCTTCCTTACATCTGTGATTATATTCAAAAACCTGTGGTACATTTATATCTACCGTACTAGTCGCATGAATAAAATTGTCATTCTAGAAAATAAATCTACCTTAATTTATGCATCCACCATTCAACTGATCAACTAATTAAAATAAATACCAAGATACACAATACAAGATACACCGTATCATGAAAACATTTGCACCTGCTGCTTCAAAGATACTGTGTTTATTGTTTACTCCGATTACATATGGCCTTTAGTCCTTATCGACGACGGTTGGTAGCAAGCAATAATAAGTCTATGGTAACAGCTTTACGTGGTAATTAACAAAACAAAAGTCGACGTTTCGGCCAAGTAGGCCTGCAGCTGGAACAACAAACAACATAAAAATATATATAAAGATATGTACACAAATCTAACTACATGGCGACAATATGCTAGATACTCAAGAAATAAAAAAAAAAGGTCACTTCCCTGCGGTCCAGAGCGTCGTCAGCTTCTGGATGAACTAAAATAAGTAGGCGGGATGACCAGCTATATATCTCACTGACCAGGCAGTCATGTGAGAAAACGAAAGGGTTCTAAAAATATTGGGAGGTGGGTACAAGATACATATAAACTGTGTATATCTGTGTGTGCACAACGAACAGATATGTAAAAAAAAAAAACCATGTATACCTAACCATACAAGCATAAACCCGTATATATTACCACAAAGCACACAAAAGAAAACCCGAAGGTGTCTAAATGTGTCAATACATATGCAGACAAATATGCATACATGTATATGTTAGGTTGTGCATGGGGGGGGGGGGGTGTAAGAAATGTGTGGTAGGTGTCCTATGTGTATGAGAACGATATGTTCATGCCATGGGGGACAGCGAACCCAACTGGGCAATGAGGCGATTCTCAAGGGAGAACCGACTGCGATTGCTGGAGTGACAAGAGACAATACCAGTAATTTGCATGTCAGGTTCACCACTATGGCCAGGGGAGTTGAAATGGACAGACACCGGCCTGCCAGTCTTTTGCTCAACATCACGAAGATGCTCACAAAATGTTTCACTCAAGCGTCGTCCAGACTCGCCCACATACGTCATCTGTCAATGATTACATATTATGGCGTAGATGATATTCCGTGACACACAAGTAAACCCCTCCTTGATGTTGAATCGCCTATTAGGGAACAAGACCGAATCGGTGCAAAGCACATAGTCACACGTTCTGCAAACTCGACGTCCACAGCGAACAGTACCAAGGTGTTTGTGGTTTGAGCGGGGGAGATGGCTCGTGACAAGAATGTCTCTCAGACTCCTATTGCGTTTGAAGGCTACCAAAGGAGGATCACTGAAAAGTAGGCGGGTAGTGGGATCAAAATGGAGAATTGAGCGATTCCGGTTAAGGATCCTCACCACAGCCAAGTTGTGCTGTGGTGGTCAGGCATAAGGGCCTATACATCCAAAAAGGTGCCAAACAATTATCTGACACCACCTTCTATAAATCGCAGCCGGTTCTCCCTTGAGAATCGCCTCATTGCCCAGTTGGGTTCGCAGTCCCCCCATAGCATGAACATATTGCTCTCATACACATAGGACACTACCACACATTTCTTACCTCCATGCACAACCTAACCTATACATGTATGTATATTTGATTGCATATGTATTGGCACATTTAGACACCTTCGGGTTTTCTTTTGTGTGTGCTTTGTGGTAATATATACAGAATTAGGCTTGTACGCATGTATGGTTAGGTATACATGCTTTTTTTACACACCTGTTCGTTGTGCACATACACATTTAGGTATACAGTTTAGATATATATGTATCTTGTACCCACCTCCCGATATTTTTAGAACCCTTCCGTCTTCTCACCTGACTGCCTGGTCAGTGAGATATATAGCTGGTCATCCTGCCCTCTAATTTTAGTTCATTCAGAAGCTGATCACAGGGAAGCGATCTTTTTTTTTTTTTATTTCCATTCTTGTGCATCTAGCATATTATCGCCGTGTAGTTAGATTTGTGTACATATCCTTATATATATTTTTGTGTTTGTTGTTCTAGCTGAAGGCTTACTTCAGCTTACTTGGCCGGAACGTACCCCTTTGGTTTTATTAATTACCACGTAAAGCTGTTACCAAGCCACTTTTTTCATCTTTTTTTTTTAAAAATTGTCATTATCATCAGCTTTACAGCAGCTTCGCATCTCTTTGCATCTTGATGCCTTTACTCCAATCACAAGTCAGTGGTTTGGTAGCGTAAGCTGGATGTTGTTTGACAGCTTCTTTCGCGGCTGAATCTGTCAATATTGGATAGACAGATCCGACCGCAGAATGAACAAGATGCATTTGTGGTGCTGGCCTCGTCTCCTGCGCCTTTTGTCTTCTGAATTTTAATATCAACGCTGCCCCTAATGTTTTTGCGCCATTTCCATTTGTGTTCTCCATTTGCTACGATCTGCAGCCAGTGTTTCTAATTCCCTTCACTGATAGAGAATTATTACTGAAGATATTAGTGGTTGATTGGCGATTTCTCTAATTTCCTCAAAACAAACGAGGAAATTAGAGAAATCGCCAATCAACCACTAATATCTTCAGTAATAAAGAAAAGACGATGGTCATACGTTGGACATGTGATGAGAAAAGATAATAACCGAATAGCAAAGCAGGCCCTCATATGGGAAACAACAGATAAGAGAAAAAGAGGAAGACCCAGGGAGACACTGAGAAGAACATTGATGAGAGAGGCAAGAGCAACAGGATTCGCCTCCCTCAATGAGATAGAGCTGCTTGCACAGAACAGAGACAAATGGCAAGATTTGATAAAATATTTTTAAAAGAAAACTGCAAGAACAAACATTCAGATATGAGAAGGAGTATCTTGGTCTACGCCCTATGGGCCGGCAACGGCTCGAAAGGTCATTAGATAAATAGATAGAGAATTCCCTCAAGGAAGCCCTGCAAACTTCAGTGTATCGCAGCACTGTTTTTCGTCCATTGGTTCGTTCTACAATATTTGTTTGGGAATACAATTGTGTGACATTAGTTTCTGAATCCTAGGTGCTCCCATGAAGGATGGGAGTTTAGCTCGTCAGACATTAGAGTTGGTTACTTTGTCCTGCCATTTGATATTCATTATCTTGCTAAGGCAATGCACATGAAAGCTGTTTAACCTTTTCTACTACCTTGCAGAGGTAGTCCAAGTTTCTGATCCGTATAGTAGTGTACTAAGCACACAACTTTGGTAAATGTTAACCTTAGTCCAGAGTGTTAGTTTGGTGTTGGTCAGTATTTGATCTTTTATTAAGTTTTTTTGTGTGGTTATTTTTCGATTTATTTGAGTGAATTGAGTTGGAAGCGACTATGCACTCTCTGTTCAGTGATGTCATCTGAAGTTGTCATCCACACTGCCAACCTATTTAGCACTGGAGTTCGACCTTGCTAACCGACAATGCAAAATAGTTGCTTGTCACCCTGTTTTTTCTTTTTTTGCAGACCAGCGTGATAGCTTAAACTATTTTAGTTGCTTTGTTTTAAATGTGTGATTTCAAGAAAACTGAAGTGAGGAAGTGATATGCACTCTCTAAAAGAGAGTCTCAAAGACGAAAGTCGTTTGGAATTGTCGCTTGTGCTGCCGATTAAGGCTGTACGGAAGTTGACTCTGTCAACAGAATTTACCTACATGTTTTGGCGGCCTATTGGTAGAGCAGATATGGGGAATTCCCGTCTACAGTGAAACTTATTCCCTGAACAGAACAGTTGTATATTTCTTTTTCACAATGTCTGATACTTACTGTTGCCTCGGTGTCACACACATTTCTACTTCTCGTGATACATGTATGTTCTATATATTTAATAAATCTTTAGCTGAAGTTTTCCTTTTAACTTGTTCTCTACAGAATGTGGCAGTTGACCCCATCCCTAACCTCTAGAAAGTGGTAGCCCAATGTTTAACCTCTTAGTTATCTCAAATGTTCTAGCTTCTACATTTCTGGTGGTCTCAGCTTTATTTGATGCTGCGGGGATTTGACGGAGGGGGGGGGGGAGGGGGAAAGAAGAGAACTGGTTGGTCTCGAGGCAAGATGCCAGCCTTGAGGCAGAGAGGTTATGGGTTCAAATCCAAGCTGCACCAGTTGGGATTTTTATTTATGATTTCTCTCTGCGGCAACCACCCCTGGTCTCAGTAGCGAGGCCCGGCTTGAAACGTCAAATACTCATGGATGGAAAAAAATATGAGTACATCCAAAGATGGAGTTATCTGCCTATGTGGCGAGGGACCCCTATGCCCGGAAAAAACGGATTAACATGCAAAATTCAATTACTAGTGTCTAGGAACTTCATTAGAGATCAAAGCTAGCAAACAAACATAAAAAATAATTGTTGCCGCATAATTTGATTGATCTTGTATTAAATATTTTTATATTGATTACAAATTATTATTAATTTTATTATTATTTATTTTAAATTATTATTAATTTTTATATTGATAGCAAAGTATTTTGGACATGCCTCAAACTCTGCACAATTATCATCTTTTTATATAATAATCTTTATTAAGTACAGAGCATGCTGACATAGGTGATCATGTCACTCCACAACTTTCTATCACTACTGTAGTATTATCAATTCTGTTGGCTTCCATTTGTTCCCTTCTCATTACATGGCCAAAAAATGCTGGAAATAAGCTTTCTTTTAGCACATCTTTGTTACTCTTTTGTTTAGTAAAAGTAAGTAAAGTAAGTATTCCATGGTATTCTAAACACTCTTCTGTAAAGCCACAAGGCATTTATCTCCAGGTGAGAAGGAAAACTTTATACATCAAATAAATGTAAGACTATAGAAGTAAGAGAAATGACCATACAACCAACAATCTCATTTATATTCAAGAAAAGTAGGTAGGCAGAAGATGGCCATGTGATGAAAGAAAACAAAAGAATCACAAAGCAAACCATACAATTGGGAAAAAAAAAGGAAAAAGAGGCTGATCTTAAGAGACACAAAAAAAAACACACAGAGAGAAGGGCAAAAGGTGCTGTTCACCTTACTGAGATTGAGCAGCTCACACATAACAGGGATGTACCCTGTGTGACATTTGAAGTAGACAATGAGAAGCTCACACCAAACAGGACACACATTATGGGTCATGTGTGACATTTGAAGTAGACAATGAGAAGCTCACACGAAACAGGGACATACATTATGGGTCCTGTGTGACATTTGAAGTAGACAAGCAAAACATTTTATATATTGTCTTGACTGGTTCACAATAAACTTGACACAAGTCTTAAACATTTCTCTTTCTTCATCTCTCTCTAATGAACACAAAAAATGACATTTTTCATCCCCTTTTATTGTTAGTTTGTGAACTTCACATATAATCTGATCAGACACAAATTTCTTGCACTAAAAAATCGCACAAATTGATAATAATGAAAAGGTAACCTGTCTCCATGATATTACAAGAGAGAGTGCTTTAATTATTCCATTTGCTTAAAATTGATCATTACAACTTCAAAAATACCAGAGTTACACAAGAGTTTCATTTAAAAGGGTAAAGAATACCACCAAAACCTGACAAATATTCACAAATTACTATTTATTATTTCAGAAGGAAATGACTTAAAGAAAGCTCCTTGGCGAAGATAATTCTATAATCAGTGACCAATGTATCAGCATACTCAACATATTCTTAGTTTTAAAACACAATAAATCTAAATAAACATTGTGTAACATTTCTAACAAGAAAAAAGAAATGCCTTTTTTTTTTCTGATGTTAACGAAAAGATACTATTCACAAAATTAAAAGAACAAATCTAAGCTGTAAAATTCTTTTATAATTAATTCTAAAGAAAGGAAAGAAAGAAATTTAAAAAAAAAACTACATGCTGCAATACAGTTCTCAAAATGAAGACAATTTAAACCAGAACTGGATGAGACATAGTAACATGTTGTGTTATAGTGAGCATGGCAACGCTCACTTTAAAAACTAGAAAACAATTTTAGAAAACAGAAATAAAACATTGAAGGAACTAACATGACCATTTCCTTGTCAAAACTATAATGAAAGTTTGAATATAAATAAAGATTATATGTAAACACCCAGCTCCAGTTTACTGTTCAGAAGCAAACAAACTATTCCAGCAGTCACTGTTGTCTTTGAGAATGCTTATGTTGGTTTGTATTAAGCTTTCAGTGAGCGCATAATCTGGAAAATACATTTCAAAGACAAAATTTGAAGATCTATGTGAAAGTCATAAACATTCAGTTTTACATATTGCACAAAGTGAAAAGCAAAACTCACATGGGACATATTCATTGGAAGAATTCAATAATTGTTTATAAATGAAATTTTCAGTGAACACTTATTTGGTAAAAAAAATAAAACAAAGATATACTTTGAAGGATTTTGTTAGCCCTAGATCACAATACATATCTGTGGGTTACGTTTTCATGATACTGTCGTAAAAATTACTTCCACCTAATTGGAGTTCAGAAAAGTAAGATTTTCTCTGAACTTTTGCTACACAGCTGCGTGTTTACTCACACATGAATCGGATGCTGTATTTCATTTCCTGGGCTACATTAGATTTATGGCCTGAAATTTTAATGCATGGCACCGGGGAGTGTTACATTATCTATCCACAGTGCTGCCATAAGTCTGTCAATCCAGCAGTATGTTTGGCTCCCTCGAAGCATTGTTCGCTATCTATTCTATGTTACATAGATTTGTTTGATGTCTCACCGCTGGTCGAGATTTCCCCGTCATAAGAAATAAAAATGAATTTATTTAAAATATTTAAAAAAAGCCCCCTTTCTAAATTACCGTTGTACTTTTCACTTGAAAAAAAAAATCCCAACATCAAAGGAAATTAATCCAACACTCAGGGGTCACTTGAAGTAGTAACTAGCAAGGTATAAGGGTGAGAGGGTGCGTTTTCCCCGCAGCAGTCAAATTTCAATAATTTGTACGTTGAGGTGATAATTTCTATGGCAGAATCGTAATATAGGGTAAATAGGTCCAATTCAGTAAACGTATGATTTTAAAAATATTCTTAAGACAAAATAATTTTAAAAGTTAAACAATTGTTAACAGTAATATTAAAAACTTCATATAAGAAATACAACAAAAATCAAATGGTTTAACAAGAATTACACAACATAAATGTGACTATGAATCAACAGCAAACATCTTGAATTCTCTAGCTAAAATTGTTATTATACCTCATCAAACTTGTGAAACTGTCTGATAAAGAAATCTCCATATCTTCTGGCTACTTTGGTGTCTGCTATATGGATCATATCCTGAGGAAAATGAGTTGGAAACCATAATTCACATTAGACAGATAAATCACCTAAACTGAAAATTATTCAAAATTAATGCAACCTTGGAATCAAAATGCAGCTAATAAGAAAGATGAAGGAGAAGCAAATCAAAGATAATATGACTGTGAACAGTAGGAGAAAATATTCACCATAGGCCAAATTTGGTGGTACATTTGATAAAATAGTGTTACTGATTAAAGGCAATGTTGTAAACCAGTGGTTATAATATTGATGTATGTTCAGAATACCACAAAAATAAAATTTTTGATATGTAAGAACATTTATTGGATGGTGTGGTCATAGTCTAGTGGAATTGTTCTTTAACATGAAACACATTTTGGACAAAGGTTTGTAATGTCAAGAACACTAAAATCATGTTCTGTAACATGGAGTACATTAAGGGAGCCTTACAGATTGTGTCCAGATGCTGTGATGATGACCCTACCACCACTTTAATATAAACTTGTTTCAATGAATTATCCTAATTTACATATTTTCAGGGAAAAAAAACAATAATTTACCTTGATTCTTGATCTTTCCCGCGCAATTAGACATCACATAGGGCTTTAGTGTTTTCACCACCCATCTATCTTCTGGGCAAGGTGTTTGATCTTAACTAATGAGTCTATGCCTACCAACTTTGCTTCTCTTATAAGTGTTCTTTTAAGTTTCTCTTTAGGTCTTCCTTTTTTTCCGGTACCCTAATGTTTCCGATAGAAGAGCCTGCTTTCTTGGCTTTATTCTCTTGTCTCTTCTAAGCATATGTCTGACATATGTCTATCTTCTTTCCTTAATTGTAGACGAGATCTTTGGTTGCATGACCATTTCTTTTATTTCAATATGGGTATTGAATTAATTCCATTGTACATATAATTTTTTCTTCAACATTTAACTACCTTAACACAAATACCCATTGCTAGAGGCCTACTTATTTTTAGCTGCCAATGAGATATGTAGCAAAATTTTCATAGGAATGGGCCCACAGGACTACCAGAAAAATAATAAACCAACTTTGATAAATGATTGGTGTAAATATAAAAGTGCTTTCTCCAACAAACACTATTTTTTCACATCTGCCTAGTAGGGCACAATAAACATTTACAGCAGAAGACTATTTTTAACACCAGCTTCACACTGCACCTATATCTATAAATTATTTAATTATATTATGTACACTTTAAACAACATTTTTATATGGGGTAAGTCTATTACAATTAGTTCATAATAAAAACTACAGTAGATAACCTTAACAGGCCTACTTAATTATAGACCATAGCTAATTAGTCAACAAATCTCTACCTTGTCAATGTAAAAGTCCACCTCTGATGCTGATTGGAACTCTCCTTCCAGAGCACTTGTCCCCTTGGACCAAACAAGGTTCTTCATCTTGTGCTATTTTCAAAAAGGAAAAAAAAATGCAAAGATGTCAAGTCAAGAAAAGAAGGCAACTTTTGTAAAACACATTTTTAAGAAAACCAGCAAATTTACTGCAATTTCAGTAAAAATGTCTGAGTATCAAGAATGGCAGCAGAGAATGCAAATTTAATTTTAATGAAAGTTTATCTGGTCAGAACCTGTTTTTCTTCTTCAAAATTGTTATAAATAGGCTTACAAAAAGTAATAAAAAGATTGGTGCTAATAAAAATTTAAAAAATTAAAATAGTCACTAGATATAATAGTAATTTGAATCAAATAAATTATTTAAAGACTAAATTTACTCTGTCAGATAATATAATATATATATATATACTAGCTAATATGATTCATCAAATCACATAAACCAAGCATTTTCAAACGCTTTGGTACACAGTTGAACCATAATCTTGTAGACTCCATGAACATGTTTTCTATACAGGGCGTCACTCCTGCTACCGAACATGACTTTTCTTTAATGGTTAAACCACAAACACTCACTCCTCTAGAGTATGCTAACAAATTTTCCAGTTATCCTGTGTGAAGCCACAGGTACTGTACACTAACGCTCACAAACATCAACTGCATTGTATAGGCACCCTCAGCCAAATGACAAAGATCAGCAGAAAGGATCATCATTTTGGTAGTAAGCATTATGAGGCGATAAACATGTGCAGGTTATACGACCAGGTGAGGAGCTAAGTATCGGGAAGCTCTGAACCTAAATACGGTGGAAGAAGCGAAGAAAGATCAGATGGTGTCCAGCTGAGTCGGTGTGACTACAGTCACTTGTGTGTACAGGAAAACAGCGCTGAGAGAGCTAATGGTCCTGTTCCCAGTGTTCCATTATCAAGAAGCACAACACATCAATGGGCACCCTCGCCCGCATTATCAAGAATGCATGAAATAGCAAAAAGTGACAACGGCACCATCAGGCGGTTTGCAAGAAGTCAGCGAGTCAGTATGTAAACAGAACGGCTCGTAACACATCCAACATCACAATGTTTATAAAACGCAGTCGGTCTCTTTTCATTCTACCATATACGCACCAAATAACAAACCTCCACACCGCCTCAGTTTCTGTGAGGACTAGAAATCAAAACTCACTACCCAGAGACTGTAGAGGGGAGAGAAGTGGAAAAGTAGGTGAGTAAATAAAGAGACGATAGGACAAGGTCAAGGAAAAAAATAAAAGACAGTAAGACGAAATCACGGGGAAAAAATAAAGAGACGATAGTAGGAAATTCACGTGGGAAGCATGAAAGTTATGATCAGAAAGGAGTGGGCAGATAGACACGTAGGAAGTCATTGTGATTGGCCGAAAAGATCCAAATTTAAGGGGAAAGCACAAAGGATCGGGAGCACTTGAAAAAGATTAGTCCAGCCGAAGGACGCACGTTAGGTAGGAGATGGGTGACCATGTGTTGGTCAGCCCTTAGAGGCTGCCCATAGCCCAGTAGAAAATATAGAATCAATGTGTACTAGTAAGCAAGTTAGGATAATAATAGGAGCATTTGAGAAAGATTAATCCAGCAGAAGTACGCAAGTTATGTAGGAGACGCAGAGACTAATACAGGAGATAACGTAAGGAACAGTTTTAGTCGGACAGGTTAGTGAGAAAACAGAACTTAAGACAGTTCGTAACAGGAGTAAAGCGACAGAGTAGGGCCGATAGCTAGCATAGGGAGAACTGTTCGATGGGAACAGTTCACAATCAAATTAGTTGCGAGTATGAATGAACCTAGAGCCCTAGCGGCAAACGATAGGGCTGTAGACTAGAGGAATTGTATGAGTGCGCATCATTCAAGTGTGTTGACATGCCATGTCACATGTGTAGTGTTGGCGCCCCAATAGTGGGCGGAATTAAAATCCGGCAAAATTCTTACAACTAGCGTGTTTGTTATGTGTTCAACAGTTGCAATATCTTGCCTAGCATAATACCCATAGGGAGAATCTCAACGTCAGTGAAGTTGTCGCGGCATCATAAGCGTGAAGCAGTAATAATAACAACAACAAAGACAGAAGTACTACGGCTACGAGCCAGGTCAAAGCTGAAGCGAGCTTCCAATTAGCCAGGAGAATGGGTCAGCATGGGGAAGTTAAGAGAGCAGCGCAGTAACGGCTGACACATCCAGATTGACCTCGTAATGAACGTGTGAAAGAAAGACCACAACGTTCGAAAGAATAACAACGAAAGATAAGAACATTTACATTTCGAGAACGATTAAAAGTATTGTTCCAGTTACAAGACCAGAGGAGGGCAAAGCCCAAAAGAAACCACAGATTTGATTTTTTTTTAAATTCTCAATGCTTGTGGTAGGGATTGACCATCTTGTCCAAAGGCTGATGTCTTACCCCTCTCTCTCTCTCTCTAGACCGCCAAGTCACCCTAAAGCATCACTCAAACTCAAAATAAAAATTCTCAGATTTAGTGTTTCAACTCTGGAACATTCAAAGTCGGGGTTGTTTGAAGTATGAAGCTCCATTTTAACCCAAACTGACAAGGAGAAAAAGTGTGTACTTTACCTTGAAGCACATCAGTTGGGTGCAGAGATCCTCATCAGACTGAAAGCACAATGAATGGAAATTGTTTAGACATTTAAAAATGCATATGTTTGTGAAAATGCTGTTTTAAAGTTATTATATAATGTACACTAAGACACTGTATAACAGAACAAATCTGTCAACTGAACATACATAGGAGAATCACTAACAATTGGTTACAGGATGGGATTTTGCAAATACATGTGAATAAATTATTTGATTATGGGAAAAACTAACCATAAGGTGAAGCTTTGTTGATAAAAGCTGAAGAAAAGAGAGACTAAACTGTGATTTCCCTCTCTTTCATACACACAGAGACAGATAAAAGACATCATAGAGGTTATACTGCCCGGCAACACTACACAGTGTTTCTCTAGGTCATTCACTTTTTATTTTGTCCTGTTGAAGACTTGCTATGAGACTCTCTTGTTCTCTTCTTATCACATTGCCAACAAATGTCCACCTTCTCTTGACTATAGATGATACTGTTGTATGCTTCGTCATTTCTCTTTTTTCTGCACTAATCTTGGCTCATTCTATGGGGATACATGTCCTGAGACATTTATTTTCTATTTCTTTTGTTGCTTTCCAGCTCTCATGTGTGTTAGTATTTTGAGCATCCTGAGCTTTGTTTTGTGCTTTGCAATTTTGATTTCCATATTTCTGAAAATCAATGCTGTCTTTTTATTCTGATTCTACTCAAATTTTCATATTTGTGTCTCCTTGATCTATGCGACTTCCAAAATAAATAAAGTGATCCACTTCTTCCATTGTATTTCCTTCCAGGCATATTATTTTCTTCTTGATGATGAATTAAATTCTTCATTACATTTGTCTTTTCTTGGTTGAACACTATAAAGAATAAGATAATTTTCTTCTCTTACTTGACAATATATCAGTCTTTTCATTGACAGAGATGTTGCAATAAAATGGGTTTTACTTGGATACGGTCTAGTTACTTTACCATCTCCATTCCATCTTTTTGAGCTACCAGTCAAATGTATGTTACATTTTGTAAAAGTAATTTGCACAGATCTGCACTGTGCTTTTGATTGTGGACTCCACAAATTCTAGGGCCCTAAAATGTTACAACATCTATTTATTCAGCATATTTTCTTTGTTTTCTGAGGATACATGTTTTTAATCCTCCTTGTACGTACATGTGGGCACAGAGTATTTAAGTTTTAAAGTTATTTATATAAGTTTTATATATATATATATATATATATATATATATATATATATATATATATATATATATATATATATACACTCACCTTAAATACTATGTGTCCACATGTATGTACAAAGTATGTACCTCTTTTACGTTATGCTTCAAATTGGTTCAGGTGAGATAATTACCTACCATGTTTTTTTTGTTCAGAAAAATAGATCTCTTTAAATGTTTGTGCGTAGACTTACCATTTCCATAAATGCAGCCAATTTAGCAATAGGCAAGGTTGTGTACAGCTTCAAGTAACTGAAACAATAAACACACAGAGAACAGTGTTATTGCTTAGTTATATGATGGATACAATGATTACGGGTTAGTAAAACTGATGTCAAGGCATTTCAGGCAGACCTTTAGGTAATCAATCTCTGCAATAATGATGAGTATGCATGTCACCAGCACCTTACAAGTTAGGTAATACTTATACACTCAAGGTAAAGGTATCCTCACAGTATATAACGCTGCACAAATATTTACGCCATTTAAAACTGCAGTATTAGCAAATGAGAAGCTAGCATACTTCCTCACTGTTGTCACCTTTCACATGTCTGTGAACCAGATACACATTTTTTTACAGAAGGGTTGACAGGAACATTTTATGAAGCTACCAACAGACAATTTACCAATGCCATCAGTAAAGTATATGAACCCACGAACCATAAAATAACACAACAATGACTTAGATTCAAGAAGACAAATCAAGTAACTTTTACTTTTATAGAATGTCCAAAATGAAATAGGGCCTATATACCCATTATTTGTAAAAACATATTTCAATGGATTACATGTCGACTCAGACAGAAAAATAACCTCACAAGAGCTGTGTGGATTGCAAAGAGCATCAACAAAACACCCACAAAATCTTAGTTATCCACTGCATCCTGAACTCTCCCAGTCTTGCTACTGGTATCAGAAATTTAGGACAAGAGAGTGAGGCTGACTAAAAACATAACTCTTCCTCACTAAAATCCAAGTTTAGTGCAAGTTACATCTTCAACATCCATGTGACCAATCCCAATCAAGTAAGTTCAATATGTGGCAGGGAATTCTATACAAAAATTGGACATTTTAGACACCTCAGCACACATAAGAAAGACGCAACCACATAGAATCAAAACTCTGTTATCATCACTTCTGATGGTTGGTTATTGTTGTTGTTATCCAGTGATCTTTGAGCTGATGCCCTTCGGCCCAAATGGTTGGTTATTGTTGTTGTTATGGATCTAGTGATCTTTGAGCTGATGTCCTTCGGCCCAAATGGTTATTCACAGGAGTTCCTGTGAAAGAATAACTGGCATAAAAGGTTACGTTTTAGTCATATCATCATCATCATTAAGTAAAAGCCTGCTGTCATAGGTGATCATGTCTTGATCATGACAGTTATTTATCATTTCTGTTGTTGACCTTCTGCAAAGCCATTCTCTTAAGCTGTCTGGTATCTTTTCTCTTTGCTTCCCTTTATCCCTCAATTTTCCCAGTTGTTACAATATATTCCAGCTGTTCTATTCTCATTACATGGCCAAAAAATGATGATTGTTTCTTCCTAATATTTGAAATTAGCTCTCTTTTTGCTTTGGTCTCTTTCACTGTAATATACACGGGAACGAACACGCAGACAAATTAGCTAAAGAGGGAGGGAGATTACCACAAGAGAACAATCCGCTCAGTTATGATGAAGCCAAATCCATCCTCAAGGGTCAGTTCCATGAAAAATGGAAACAAGAACACCCAAAGCATAACGAGAGTGACGAATACCACCAACTATCAAGGAGGGATCAATTCATCATACTTCGCCTACGCACTGGTCACAATAGAATGAGAAATCACTTGTTAACCAAATTCTAAATAGGTACAACCAGCCTATGCCACTGTACACTGGACAATATGACTACAAAACATGTTCTACAGGATTGCCACCAGTACACAGACCTGAGAAGAGCAATTGTGGTCCACACCCACCTCCCTGGAAGAAAAAATCTTACTCTGATTGAGTCTTGATCGCAAAGAGAGAAAGAGAGAGAGAGAGAATATTCATTTTTGGACACTGAGTTACCTTCCCTCTTCTATTCCTATTGACTTGGTCAAACTAGTTAGTCTATTCTTTGGCCCACTACATGGAGGGGCAGTGATGATGACTTGATTGCTATGGGTTGTTGATATGAGTGTAACCTCTTGGACATAAGATGGTGAAGTGATGGGCTGCAATGGCTTCTTAAAATCCTGAATTTCTGCTGAGAAGATGGAACTTATTCTGTCTAAAGGTGCTGCTAGGTCTTCTATATTACCTCTAGCCACACTACGGGAAACACAGTGATCCTTACCACAGCCAGCCTCCTCTTTTGATGCAGGTGAAGTTAACCAGAGACCAACTGGAAGGTCAAGGAAAGAGCCTTAGTTATTTGGTGAGCCACCAACTCTGTAGTGACGAGTGAAGGTCACAGGACTTAAGCTTCTCAGGTAGGTGAAGAAAGATTTTATTTATTTCTGGTTCATTGGTTCTAGTTCACTGTTTCTGATATCAGCAGTCAGTCACTGATAGCTTACAGCCCAAGTGCTATTGGGTGCTAAAACAAATTAATAGCACAACATGTATACCTTTGTGAATAAAAGGAAACAAATAATAATGTGTCATACAAACCTGCGGATAGTGGGAACTTGAATCTGTTGTTCCACCTCATCTTTGAAAACTAGAAGTTGTAGCTGAAATGGTTCCTGGTGAATATAAATAACAAAATACACAATACAAATGTGTACTGATATGTAACTAACAGAACAACATTACAAAACTAAGTGGGTGTGAAAAGGATGATTATAAAAATATATTTTTATTTTAAAAAGAACTCCAGCCATATAAACCATATTCCTAACCCATCCAAGTATAAATCAAATGGATCTCACAAATGAAACTACAGTTAAATGGGATTATATTATCTGGGCATGGCACCTGTGAATCAGCTGAAACATGAGTCCAGAGTTAATTTGTAACATTACATTAATGTTACAAAAGATTATTTACAGTAAGAAATTTAAAAAGAAAAGAACTCTTTTAAAGGAAATGTGCTTGCTGTATAACCCATCACAGCTGAGAGGTGCAAATATGTGCTTGTTGTATAACCCATCACCGCTGAGAGGTGCAAATATGTGCTTGCTGTATAACCCATCACAGCTCAGTGGTGCAAGTATGTGCTAGCTATATAACCATCACAGTGGTGCAAGAATGTGCTTGCTGTATAATCCATCACAGCTCAGTGGTGCAAGTATGTGCTTGCTATATAACCATCACAGTGGTGCAAGAATGTGCTTGCTGTATAATCCATCACAGCTCAGTGGTGCAAGTATGTGCTTGCTATATAACCATCACAGTGGTGCAAGAATGTGCTTGCTGTATAATCCATCACAGCTCAGTGGTGCAAGTATGTGCTAGCTATATAACCATCACAGTGGTGCAAGAATGTGCTTGCTGTATAATCCATTTCACATCATTTTCAGATTGATGTGGCAGAGCAGCACAATAGGGGCAGAAGAAAGACCCTCATCATTCTTTGAGTAAGGCATATATGACACAATGTTAGTGCCTATATTTGTTTCAGCCATCTACAGTTTTTTATTAGTAATATGGTTTGTACAAAACTCTCTGGTGTCTCTTGCCACATATTTAATTATAGAAACTGTTAACCAGGCCCTGCCCCCTTGTCCTCAGCAGACAAATTCATGAACCGATGCTCCTTCTATACAACAGCTCTCTGGGTGAACTAAAAAATATGTTTTTTAACAATTTACTTCTTCTTCTTTCCTTCTTCGTCTGCTTTTCAGCATCAAGGAGAGATATAATTTGCGGTCTTTTGCTCTTCTGTTCACTACTGCTGCTGTTATGTTTCCTAGTGCTTCTAATATTCCGTTGATCCATATTTTTCATGGTCTACCCATGGGTCTGGTGTTCTCACAATGTTTATTGAAGGCTCGCTGTGTTGTGTTTTGATCACTCAGCTTTGTCACATAGCCAAACCATTTTATTTGTTGTTTCTTCATAAATTCTATGGCAAGGGCGATTCCTAGCTTTTTTCTCAGTTCATTTCTGTTTCTCTGTTTGGATAGATCTCTTTTCCTGTTATTCGTCTAACACATTTCATCTCAGTAGAGGTTACTTTTCTTATTGTTCTTGCATCTAGGGTTCAGGACTGGCATCGGTAGCACAATGTTGGAATGAAGATTGTGTTATACAGTGCTCGTTTTGCGTCTAGAGTTATTTCCCTTCTTTGACAATAGTGGTGATAGCTGTACAATTATTTGACAAGCTTTGTTGCATCTTGAGTCTATCTCTGCTGTTTGTGAATTGTCACCAAACTTTCTAGGTATTTGAATTACTCTACTTGTTCTATTTACTGACAATGGTTAATTGAAGAGGTAACAAAGAGGGCAACAAATATGAACAAACCTTGAACTGTGTTGGCATACCCATCATGTCATAATTTGGGGGAACAGGTGACAGGAACTTGGGGCAGGCAAAAGCAAATGAGGCTTCAAATTCTTGCATTTCACTGTTAAAAAAAAAAATAGATAAATAAATAGAAAACATGATTATAAATGGTTTACAAGGTAGAATGTTGTAATTCAGAATATGAATTATTTGTGTGAAAAAGACCCACATATTGATACAGTAGCTTTAATAAAATGCAGCAATAGCCAGACACAACTGACAAGTCTGTGTTGCAGATGGTACAAATAAAAGAACCATGAGGCTTATGGGACTAGATTGTGGTAAGGGACTCATAATTGGTTGTTTGTACCAGGATCAGTGAATCAGATTTGAATAAAAATCCTACAAACTTTAGACAAATTTTTTTTAAAAGTCTAACTTAAGTTAGATGAATTGAGACAAAAAGCAGAAATCACACATTGCTGAAAACCATGACACAACGAAACACATTTAATGGTGGACGATGAAGAAAGTAATCATGAATAACACACACAAAAAGAAGAAATCAATATTAAAGAACAGTTGAAATTGTTTTTTAAAAAAGGTAAATGTAATTTCTCTGATATAATGTCAAAGTAGTATAGTACAGTTGCTCTGTTATTTTTCTAAATATATTATTTTTTCTTTTGGACATTGATTTGTGTTTCATGCCATTTTGTCCTGTGCAAATTTCTTCAACATATTTAGTTTTTGATATTCCCAGATCCAGTTGCAAGGCAGAAAATGTTTGTGGCCAGAGGTTGACTTCTGGATTGCATTACAATGTTTCCTGTCTTCTTGCAAACTAGTACACATTTCCAGTCTTTGATTTTTCCCTGACAATTCTGCAAGGCAGAAGTAATTGTTCCTATTATATGGCTGTGAAACATGGAGAACAACAAAATTGACAATCACGAAGATACAGACTTTCATTAATGGATGCTTACGCAGAATAAATGGACGGAAATGGCAGGACAAAATCACTTGCATAGAATTATGGAAATGTAGCAGTCAAATACCAGTGGATAAAGAGATACAGCAAAGACGATGGCGCTGGATAGGACACATACTAGGGAAGCCAACTAAGAGTATTACACAACAGGCCCTTTTTTGGAATCCCCAGGGGAAAAGACAAAGAGGAAGACCAAGGAATTCTTGGAGAAGACAGATAGAAGCAGAGATGAAGATGATGGGGAAGACATGGAATGATCTTAAAAGAATAGCAAAAAACAGAATGACTTGGAAAGTGTTTGTTGAAGACCTATGCTCCACTGGGAGCTAAAAAGGTAGAAAAAGAATTTCTTTTAATAGGCTAATTAATGATTCCTAACCAATTTGTATGAAATGCTCTTTATATGTTTGGCTGTTGGCGAAGGTGCGCCTCACAGCACCAGAGCTGGAAGTTGTTAGCGATCCACTGCCGATGGCTTGCGCCAGAACCATCCATACCCTGCTCCACCTCTCCGTGGTGCCTCTAGAAACAGACTAACCTGTCTAGTCTGACCAAGCGAGTAGGGATCAAAGAGGGAAACAACCCAGTACTCAAAAATTACATGTTGAAGTCGGATGTGTTGGGCCGAAAGGCGCAAATATTACAGTTATACTGCAAACCACAACACAACGCAGACACGCCCACGTAACGCCCCTTTAAGGGCAGATGACGAAGAGTTCTCATTCCAACCCCCCACCCCCGACACATACCCAAAATTTCATGCTCATGGTGGGAAATTTAAGGCTTGTACTATGGGTAATATTTAATTATTTATATATGAAATATTTATTTTTAAATTATATATTAATTAATTTTAAAAAAACATAATATAGGATGGATCAGGGAACAAAAACCACTACAAAAATTGTATACCATCTATTTTTTTTAAAACGTTTCTACTCCTTTTTGGGCTGCCCTATGCAATCTTTTCTTTAAAAGAGAAAAAAAAATGTAAATGTAACAATCTGAAAGCTTTGATTCTGACTGATATTTTAATTATAATCAAACGTGTCTTCATCTGCCTCTTTACCCTTTCTGCATCCTGTTCATCTTGTCCTGATACTTCTCTCTCAAGTGAGAATGTACACTTTCATCAATTCTCATTGGGTACAGTACTAGACATATAGACAATAGTGTATACATCTTGTCATTCATCTTGGTGATCTGCAAAGTATTCACAAAACAAAAGCTTCACACATCACTTTTTTTAAAAACCTCTTATTGTGAAGGACAACAGTGTTAACTCTTAATCATGATCCCTATCTGTGACTGGCGTGTTTAAAAAAAAAGTAAAATTGCTACACTTAAATGCACTAATAGGTACTCTAAAAATAGTAATTTCTCTGAACTTTTGACACACAGCTGTATGTTTACATTAGGCGAGACACAGGGACTCAGAATTCCTGGCTCTGGTTGATTCATTGACCAGACGTGTTACAATATCTATCAGTACAGTTGCATTAAGTCAGTCAGTATGTTCGGCTAGCTCATAGAATTATTTGCTGTGTTTTCCCAAGTCACAAAGAGTTGTTTCGAATTAAGCAACTGGGAAAATTTCTCTGGTCACAGCAACAAAAAGGGAGGGTTTGATCCCAACCAACGGCTTACGGTTCACCCAGCCTTTAATGGGTACCAGATTTTGTACTGGGAAAGTAAAGCGGCATGGGCGTGATACCGGCCACATTACCCTCAAAATCATGTGCCGAAGGTCTGTAAAATTTATGGTCACTAACACCATATTCCCTATAAGCCACTTGGCGTGACGGAGGTATTTTACTTTACTTTTTTTTTACAGCAATAAAAAAGGAAAAACTACCAATTTCTTGAAAATTTGTGATTTTTTTCCCAAAAGATCGTATCTCGCGAAATATGGGGGTGGGCTTAACTCATGGGTCACTGGAAGTAATAATTTTTTTTTAATGATGGTATAGAATCTAGGGCTAAATAAATGGCAAGAAAATGAAATTTTCACATACATTTCTTTTAATTTCTCACAAGATGAGCGTGCTTCTGTCCAAATTTCATTGCAATATAATTGTTGGTGTCAGAATTATTTAAGAAATAACAAGGTTCAGTAATGAGTCAGACACCATGAATTTCAAAAGAAAGCTAAAGTATAATCATGATTGTCCTTAGAGTACATGTCTCAACAATCTATTAGAAAGTACAAAAGATTGTGATACACTAGACAGCTGAATAAAAAGAAATAAATATAAGTGTCAGCTTAATAAAATCTCAAAACGAATAGTTTTATAGGTAAAAATAAGATGGTCTACATCAATACCTGGTCATATAACTGAGTTCTGCTCTGGAACATGGTCTTGGTACGCTGAATATACAGCAGTATATTTGACAGGGTACGAATAGCATCCTGGTAGCGACGCATCATCATGTAGGCAAAGCCAACATAGTAGAAGGTGGTGATCTGGCAGGCTGGCACTCTGGAGTACAGGCTCTGTTAAATAAAACAAGCACGGCTATTGATGCACATATGTAAAATCAAATTATAAACAAGGGGGTCCTATGAAAGAGTCAAAAGGCCTCAATGTAAAAGACGTACTTGATGTCCGTTCAAAATGTTTCAATAGCATCACACACGTAAATGTAACTATAATGCTCCCAGGTTCAAGGCATCACAAAGTAATGCGGTAACAAGGTGGCCGTAAACTGGATGTCTTCACAATGATAGGCCGTTGTAACCTATTGTCTTTAACATTGCACATGAACGTTGTGCTCTACCGCATCTTCCCCATACATACGGTGTTTCCCTAAAATCTCCTCACACCGTCCCTGCCCCAGCTACACATACATTTTATTCACTTATGCTTCTTCTTCATCCACTTGATGACTACTTATCATCCGCACCTAAAAGGATGCGAAGGTGTAGATATGTTGTTTTTGCTGCACGGCTGTGATATGTAGGCCTTCTGGCCCAACATATCCAACTTCAGTACAGCTTTTATTAGCACCAGGTTGCCTTCTTCGATCCTTACTTAAATGGCTAGATTAGTTTCAGAAGCACCACTGGTAAGTGCAATAGGGTCTGCTGTTGTTTAGCAATCTTAACACACAGTCAGCTGTGAGCTGCTGACATCTTTCAGTTCAGTTGCTGGTGAGCATTTTGTTCCCATTGATATAAGAAAGGTATAGGTGCGAGATGTGAATCAGTGCTAGCACTGTGGTAAATATCTTATTGTCTCTGCCACTTAGCCAATAGCTGAACAGAAAACTCTAGAACTAGTGTCAGCTTCATCATGAAACTCTACAGTATTGAGGACATTCCTTGACCTTCCCAGTGTGTGAACTCTGCTCCTCATTTCACTTGGCTACTGGGCAGGTAACAACAGTTTTTTGCTAACTTTAAGTGCCGCTGGATGCCTGGTCAATGCTGAGTACTTTTCACAATTATACTACATCAACTCCCATTCATTATGCATTAAACTAGGGACATGAAAACTTTCAATACCCTAAAGTAGGTTTACAAGATCATATGACCATCATCACAAGCATATGTGAAAGTAGGAGTAAAATTCACAATTACATATTTAATACAACAAAATATTTTTAAAAACAACTACTGAAAAGAAAAAAAAAATGAATGGGAATGAATTACTAAACAAAGAAGATTAGGGATTCAAAGTAAATAAGACATTTGATTTGATACTTACCTTCTTATTGAAATCAATGTTCTCAAGTACTTTCATAGCCTGATAGTAATCCCCTAGCAAAGAGTGTAGTCTGACAAGGCCAACAAGACTGAAGTAGCCCAACATTTTGTACAGGGAATGTTGGCCAAACTCTCCAGCAACGCTGTCAGGGTCACCTGCATAAAAATGTTTACAAAATTGAGCACAGCCAATCAAAATGAAGCAATATATAAATGGAAGAAAAGTTATTGAGTTATTTGCGGGTCATCATCATTGCACTCCGAACATGTCCATAGGTGCTCAGATCCCCTCCTCAGCAATTCCCTCAGTGTCCAGCGACTGACGACTCCAGTTCTAAGTCTTCTTACACGGCCACCAAGTTTCTCATTTCTGGCCGTGCCCATCTTAACTCCCATTTCCATCATCCTAAGAAGTGACGTTGATCTGTGTTTGTCGAAGTCCTGTGCTCTTCCCACATCTCGAAGGGCATTGATGATGTCCGCCCGATCCATCGGTTCTCCCGTACTCCCGCATGTCCAGGGACAAAGACAAACGTGATCTTACGTATTTTGGATTTCTGCAACGACTCTACCCATTGCATGCGTACAAAGCCCGCCTCCACTTTTTTTATCATGCTCATCAAATCACTCAGTACACATGCGTGGATGTAGTCTTGTGACTCTAACCATTTGAATGCCTTGGTCACTGCCATCACCTCCATTGTCATGCTACTCGTGGTCATGCGACCACTGTCTTCCTTGGCTATTCTGCCTGCCGAGCGTGCTGTAAATGCCCATGCACTTCTTTCGTGTCGTCTTACAGATCCGTCTGTATAGATGACTGCATCTTTCTCATCGGTATTATCGCAGATGAGACCGTTGACCTCAGCATTAACAACGACCGGGTTCTGTTCCCTACTTTTCCTGTCGAGTGTGACAATACATGAGAAAGTCCCCTTGAATGACGTAGGCACCGGTATCCACTCCTCACCAACGCTGATATTGCTAAGCCCACAGACCTGTTTGATGACATCTTCTGCCCGGCCCACCCATGATTTGCCTCTTTTTAGCCTGGTACCTTTCTCTGTGTTGAGCACGTGGTGCAATGGATGCTCTGTATCTGTACTAATCTTCAGGTATGCTCGTGCTCTCCAGATCTTGATTCTGTCATCTATGGTTGGAAAGTCAAGAAGATACTTCATTGCTACACAGGGAGTGTCCCTCGTACATCCCAGGATAATGCGCATGGCTTCATTTTGTATTTTCTCCAGCCTATCAATGTCAGTCGTACTGACAGTAAGAATGGCCAGGGCATACTCGATTGGCGTGAGGACTAATCCTGAAGAAAAGTATGGTCTAATGGTAATGGTCTCATGTTTTATCAAATGAGTTCATCTAAAAGGTTATGAAAAAAGAAGTGTTGTATTTATAATCAATTAAGTGTTTTCCAATCACACGGCAATTAAAAATGGAAACTGTTAGAAATGAGAATTGTAGACAATATCTAGAAAAAGAATGTACTAAATGTGGGAAGGGAGCATCAAAAGGAAGATTACACCTTAAAGTGGAAAAACAATATCAAGAAGAAAGGAGCATTGTGAGTAGGAAAGAAAACATAAAAAAAGAGAACAGTATTATAAGTAGCTGGGAACCATCAAATGGAAGACAGATAAACCTCTCAGTACCAGGGGCCTTGGTAACCTAGTTGGGAAACCACCCGACTAGGCTACTGATGTTCGGGACAACCCGTGTTCGATTCCCACTGGAAGCCATGTGAGTTGTGTTCATGGTTAGAAAAAAAATTTACCCTCACGAATGACCCAGCCACTGACAGAAATGGATACCAAGGGTAGTAGTGTCTGGGAAGGTGAAGAATGCCACCTTACATTGCAAGTTTCGATGCTTGAAGTGACACCATTCAGAAGTACCCAAACACTTCTGGATTGGCTTCTGAGCATATATGGGTATAAACTCGCGTGCACCGATTCAAGTCTTGTACTTTACCTTTACATCTCAGCATCATTTTAAGAATTAAACATCTAAGATCCATAACAAACCAACAATATTCAAATTGAAGATGGCAAATAATTCATCTTTGTCAGCTGACTTTAATAATCCCTTAAAAAAATTACCAGTGCTAATATATGGTGTGAAAGTTGGCAATCTATCAAGACTTTAGGTAGGAAATAGGAAATTAAATGTCTTTGAAAACAAATGTCTTCATAGGACCTCAAACATAAGCTGGAAATAATACATTTCAAACAAACATAAAAGTGATGAAACTAAACAAGAATACATGTCAAACTTTAAAAGAAGGCATTGGAAATACATCGGTCATATGCTTAGAATGGATCATCAAGTATTCATGTGGAAACCATCTGGTAAATAAAAACAAGGCAGACCAAGAGAATCGCTATTCAGAACAATTACTAGGGAAGCTCAACCATGGAGCTAAGAAACAACCAAGAACTACAAGGACTAGAAGCAAATCATCAATCGTGGAGAACCATGACTTCTGCCATCTTTGGCCTGAGAAGAAAATGAATGAATGAATGAAATTAAACTAAATAAGGGTTTGCGATAAGTCTTGTGACGTTTAGGGGGAATGTGGTGTTAATATATATATTTTTCAAAGACAGACAACACATTTTAAAGGAATTGTGAGAACTAGAGAAGTGCCTGTTTAAAAACACAAATCAACATACCTCCACTGGTATAGACCTCCAGTTGTTTATTGATGTTTGATTTTTCAACCAGAGAGTGTAGCACATTTAGAACACTGTGAACATTCCACATCTACGACAGAATACAAACATATAGAATACCATTATGCCTTTACTAAATATAAGTATTTGCTCTCAATAAATTCAAATTCATACACAGAAAAACCTGAGAGTTAAAAAAAATGAAGTGAAAAGAACAATACTTAACCAGTATTTTTATAAACAAGCTCCTTCCTTGAAGCAGTAAGTTATTTACCTTCTCATTTATTGTGCTTGTTTGAACTGAATTCTATCTATTGACCTTTCGAGCCGTAGCCGGCCCATAGGGCATAGACCAAGATACTCCTTCACTTATCTGAATTTTTTGTTCTAGCAGTTTTCAATTCTTTTAAAGATATTTTATCAAATCTCGCCATTTGTCTCTGTTCTGTACAAGCAGCTCTATCTCATTGAGGGAGCCGATTCCTGCTGCTTTTGCCTCCCTCATCAATGTTCTTCTCAGTGCCTCTCTGAGTCTTCCTCTTTTTCTCTTACCTGTTGTTTCCCAATTTTACCTCTTTTTCCATTTACCTCTTTGCTGGTTGAATATCTCATTTAGAATGTTCAATATAATAGTGGAATTCACATTAGATTGTAGTTATTGAGTTATTTGCGGGTCATCATTATTGCACTCTGAATGTGCCCAGATCCCCTCCTCAGCAAATCTTGCAGTGTCCAGCGACTGACAACTCCAGTTCTGTGTTGGTTGATAAGTCTTTTTATATGTCCACTAAGTTTCTCATCTCTGGCTGTCCCCATCTTAACTCCCATCCCTTTCAACCAAAGGAGTGACGTGGACTCATAGTTAAGTCCTGTGCCCTTCCCACATCTCAGAGAGCACTTATGATGTCCGCCCGATCCATTTGTTGACCACCCTCAACAATAATCAACTAGCCAACCTGTCCGCTCTTTCATTTCCCCATACTCCCACATGTTCTGGGACATAGACAAAGGTGACCTTGCATATTTTTTTACTTCTGCAATGACTCTACCCATTGCATGTTTACAGAGCCCGCCTCCAGTTTTCTTATCATACTCATCGAATCACTCAGTATGCAGACATGGGTGTAGTTTTAAAAGATGAATGCCTTGGTCACTGCCATCACCTCCATTGTCATGCTACTCGTGGTCATAATGTATGCACATTAGATGTAGACACTGTCTAAATAAAAACAATGTCGTTTGGAATTTAGAGTTAAAGGCCATTTTAAACAGGAGTATTTATCTTCTCCTCTGGCCATTTTTCATTCACCAGATACAATATCAACATTTAAGTGTGTGTTGTTTGTTTCATGTCTCCCTTACAGCTCCCCATCTCAGTTTTGAAAGAAAAGTATATAAATCATATATTCTCTCTCTGTCCATTGTTGAAACAAAACTTTTGATAAATGTCTTCTGCTGTTTATCAACCCTGTCAATTATGTCAGTCATGCCTAATATATAAATACAAGGTGATTTCCTATATTTTGATTTGCTTGGTATTTATACATTACAATATTTGGAAAATTGTGTGCTTATACTAACTACTTAGCTGATTGTAAAACTAACCAATATTAATAAAGCAAAGCAATCTATAACTGAAATAATTATTGGACAAAATAAGTAGATACCTTAGGGTTAGTTCTCAAGAGTTCAATTTCATCTTCTGTTTTCTTGTTCATTGTCTTGTGACGGAAGATACTGAAAGCTTGAAACTGTTGAATTTAAATATGAGAAAAGCTCTAATAGCAAACATCTATTATAATTTAAACAAAGTGTAATCTAAAATAAAATGAAGATTGAGTTAGTTAATGAAACTCCAAAAGTAGTTTTCTGAGCAGTTCAATAGCAGCATTAGACAGGTCAGTTATCACAGCAAAACTGAAGTCTTACCTATAAAAGTTCCAAATGAATTACTTTGCTTGTAACTCACAGAGATATGTGTCATACTGTTCTGGTCATGCAGAAGTAAGGGTAATTTGAGAGCTAATAGATTACTATTGAGTGCCTCTAATGCTGGAACAAGAAACATTATAGGATATGCAGTGATTGATTCTGCTTGCAACAGCCAAAGAATCACATAGCAAGCCTTCAAATGGGAAACAACAAGAAAAAGAAAATAGGTTGACCTTGAGAGACAGATAAACGATAAGAAATAATGACAGGAGATGGAGATATGCTTGGCCAGAATAGGGGCTTATTGTGAAGTGCACTACAACAGACAACAGTTTGGTGTGGCATCTGGTGCACGCATGACATAAGATGTAACTGATGCTAAAATAATGAGGACATTTGAATCACTTGGCGTTTATCTAGCTACAGTAAACATTTGGAATAAAGTGTTTCATTGGCAGGATGATTGGGTTAACACAATGTGCTTAACCATCAAGCAAAAGCAACCATCCGTAAACATAAGACACTATCTGATGAATTAGAATGAGCTACTTCAGACCTGTTCGATGCAATGTCAGGTTAGTCCTTTAAATCACTGACTTGTCACATGCAGCTACATCCATGGATATTCTAACTACATATAACTTTAAAGTGAAATATTTATTTTCCACTTTATCTGGTAATGTTATGTTAAGTCAATATATCCTTATCCTTTTAACTACTCTCCAATCAATATAAAAAACATGTTATGTTGTTATATGTTAAAATAACCGGTATTTATAATCAATCTCATAAGAGCACTTTTTAAGCAATAATTCAGTTTATTATGTTGTTGTTCCTCAGGGCTGACCCTTTCATGCAATATTATTTTTTTTTCATTAACTATTAAAAGTTTAGGTGGGGAATAAATTTATAATATTTATGTGTACGATGGAGTGTTTTTACACATAATTATATTAACACTTATGGCAAGAAGATTAATTATTGATTAAAACAAACTAGTTTAAGAGATTAAATAAGTTGAATACCAAGATAATACCTGGTAAATGAACTCATCGATGATGTCCCACAACCACTGGTCAGGCAGTTCCAGTGGGACAGGTCCATCTGCGTCTGTCAATGTATCAGTAAAGGAATGAGTTTAACAATAGAAACAAAGCACTCATATAGCAGAAATTGTGTTTAATGTTACTCTAATAATTATGTTTTAAAAGGATTCAATAGATACAGTAATGCGTGAAGAACAGGCTGGGTTTAGAAAAGGGAGAAGCTGTCTTGACCACATTTTCACTCTACGACTTATATTGGAGGAACACATTGAAAAGCAAAAACCTTTTGTACTTAACTTCATCGACTTCAAAAAAGCATTTGATAGTATTCATAGAGATTCTTTGTGGAAAATTCTGAAGCAATATGGCTTACCATCAAAAATCATAAATATTATCAAAGACATGTATGATGGTTACACATGTGCAGTTCGAACAGAGGAAGGACTGAGCGAATGTTTCCCAATAGAAACTGGGGTTAAACAAGGATGTATTTTATCGCCCTTGTTATTTGGAATTGTTATGGACTTCATAATGAAGAAATGCTGCACTGGTAATAAAGGCATCGAATGGATACAAGGAGACCATTTGGAGGACCTGGACTTTGCTGATGACATAGTTCTCATCAGCAATCAGATAAAAACGATGCAGGAAAACACAAATGAACTATCATCAATAGCCAGCAAAATTGGGCTTGAGGTCAATCATGAAAAGACTAAAGTCATGAAAAGTTTAATTCCAACAAGTGACAAAATATACATGGAAAACAAACCAGTAGAAGAGATCGATCACTTCATCTATCTTGGAAGTCACATTGATCGAGAAGGGGATACGAGCAAAGAAATTAGAATCAGACTGGCTAAAGCAGCAATGTCTTTCAGAAGCCTTGAAAAGTTGTGGAAATCAAAACTCATTAGCACAAACACAAAACTTAGGCTATTCAAATCAAATGTACTATCAACCCTTACGTATGCGTGTGAAAGCTGGAAAACAACAAGAGATATAGAAACAAAGTTGAACGCATTCGAAAATAAATGTCTAAGGAAAATACTTGGTATAGAATGGAACGAATTCAAAACAAACGAGGAAATTAGAGAAATCGCCAATCAACCACTAATATCTTCAGTAATAAAGAAAAGACGATGGTCATACGTTGGACATGTGATGAGAAGAGATAATAATCGAATAGCAAAGCAAGCCCTCATATGGGAAACAACAGGTAAAAGAAAAAGAGGAAGACCCAGGGAGACACTGAGAAGAACATTGATGAGAGAGGCAAGAGCAGCAGGAATCGGCTCCCTCAATGAGATAGAACTGCTTGCACAGAACAGAGACAGATGGCGAGATTTGATAAAATATCTTTAAAAGAAAACTGCTGGAACAAAAATTCATATAGGAGAAGGTGTATCTTGGTCTACGCCCTATGGGCCGGTTACGGCTCGAAAGGTCAATAGATAGATAGATAGAATAATTATGTCACAAACAATCAAATGAGGTGCAGGTGATTAGAATACTGTCTTGTGAAGTAAAGTTCAATGTATATAGCCACATTTACTACATATATGCCTGAAAAAAAATATGTTCAGTTTAAGTTAAAGCTTATGTAACAAACAAACAATATATATATATATATACAGTCGAACCTGGTCTTAGGACCACCTGTTTAAAGCGTTTCCCTGGTTATAGGACCGGGTCTACAATTTCCCCGAGTTTTTTTACTATATGCTAACACTGATTACGGCGCTCACCGTATGACGCGACCAGAGACCAGGCTAATTAACCGCCGCCAATGTTATTTATCCCGTTTACGACACGCGGGTAACACTGATAACGATACACTGACCAGCCAGTACTTCTCCGTCTCGCTGGGAGCCATAAACGATCGACACAGGTGTCTTCAGGTGTCGAAGTTTTCCCGTATTTAGTGAGTCCCAGATTACAGTGGGACGTGTTACGTTTATCAGTCAATACTGGTGTGAGAAACACGGCAGACAGAGATCTATGATTCGTGAAGTGACATCACTTCGCGGTTCCGTCTAGACCAGAGTAGACCATTGCGTGGCCCGTATAAATTACAGGAATTAACTAAAGAATTAGTCATTGCCCGCTTAGAATGTATTCACGTACATGTACAGTATCTCAGTGAATTATTTTTGTGGATTTTAAAAGTGTTACACACAATATAGGAAATGGCCAGTGTCAAAAGTGTAAAACCAAAAGCATTAACGCTGGAAGAACGAATATCAGTGATTCGACAAAATATTTTTGTGTGTTTAACTATCGTGTTTTATGAAAAGTGTCCAACCAGTGGCTATTGTAGACCGACATGTGCACTATGTTCTACTCATGGATTACGCTGATTTGCAGGTTAGTTTTCATAGTGCTTAGGATAAAATTTTTTTTATCGCTCTATTTATTATGTGAAACCTGTGAGGCAGGACCACCTGTCCTATGGGACCAGTTTTTGAAAGTCCCGTGAATGGTCGCCTTAGACAGGTTCGACTATATATATATATATATATATATATATATATATATATATATATATATAATATATTTTAAAAATACAAAGATATGTGAAGATTATCCATGAGTGAATTCTCCATTAGTGGAATAAGACTGAGTAAAACTACCAGATGATTGTATAGCGCATTATTTATGATAAATAAGAAGTGGGAACATGACAAATAAAAGTCAAAGCTAGAAGACAAAAGACTCAAGAGAAAAGAAGAAAATAGATGAGACAAAACTTTTTTGTTCACTCTGTAGTGGAATCCTGCTATTTCAATACTGGCAAAATCAGCCAAAGAGAAAATCCTCTTCAAAACAGCACAATGCAGTACTATTGGTGATCGACATCTGCCTCTTACTTTTTGGGAAGATGGAAAAGGCCCCTCTATAATTTTACATATGTTTTCCCTTGTTCTCAACATTTTAATGATTTAGAGTCAACTATATTTTATGAAGGAGCTAAAAGTAAAAGAATATAACATGTAGTCAAGAACTGGGAGATATACCACAACAATTTCATAACTCCATTGAATACATCAACTCACTCAAAATGTAGTTGAAAAGATTGCAGTAGTTGTAGTAAGACTCAAAACGCTGCTCCAGAGTGGGTCCACCCTGTTTAAATATTAAAGAAAATCACGTATTAAAAATCTTTTTAAGCAATCTACTGAAATATGGATAATAAATTTTGAAGAATATCAAACTTGTTTACATTTTCTAGTAAGATTAATACATTTATGACAAACGTCACATTAAAGCAAACTTGCACATATTAACATACCTGAGGTTGTATAAAAAAAAATCAGTGGAAAAAACACACAAACTAAATTAAACATGGAATTTGAGGCTTAGCATTATTGTTACTGCTTATAATACTGAACACAAAGAAATTATATCTGTGTGATCTTCTCACAGAACTAAGATGATAAATTAATATGAACATTTTAAAATTTAATTGATGGTATACATAAAATGTACTTACAGAAACCCTGGCATACACATGACGGAAGTACAACTCCTTGTACAAGATCAGGAAGTGCTTATCTGTAATAAAAGAGGAATAGTAAAACCAAACACTTCTTAACCCTACCAGACCGCTGTCTCTAGTTTCCGGTAATTTCCCAAGCTGCCGCTATGCCACTGTCCCTAATTTTCGGTACTTTGCCTAGTACGTGAAAAAATGCGTTACAAACTAAAAATAAGCAACCTTGTTTAAACCTCATGGTCAGCCTTTGCAAATGTCTGCCTCCATGTGTTTGAATTGGCTTTGTGTGGTTTGACATGAAAAATTATGAAAATTTCACAATGAAACAAGCAGCTGATTGATCAAGCACTTCAACAGGAAAGCGAAGTAGGTCTAGGCTTTTTCACATCCCAACAGGTGATCGATACTTTGGTTGATTCAGACTTTGAGGAGTCATATTTTCATTTTATAATATATTTCCAGATCAAGTGACACAGGCAGTGAGAGCTCGAATGATGAGAATCGATAGGAGAAAGAGGGTGTATCCCTCAAATAGCTGATAGGGGTACCTATGTGTGAAGCAAGGCTCATCCTGCTGGGTGGATTGGCACACAAAGGTGGAATATTGGTGCTAGATGAAAGGTAGACCTATTTTCTACACTAGTACTATATTATTCTAACCATTTGTTTGTACGTAACTAACATTTTTCTATATCATGTTTTTTTTCTCTGTAATGCTCAGGAGCCCAGCTTCAGGTTCAGGGCCACAGGTTTGGTAGGGTTAAAAAACCTGTTTAATGATCTTTTTGTTACGAACATTAACCATTAAAATATCATTCACACGTAAGTAATATCTTTAACAAATTCTACGCTTTGTGTCTGATGTCACAAACTGAAAGACTACTTTAATAAAATATCAGTTTTAGGAATGAGTGGAATGTTCTGGGCTCAGGACATCATCCATAAATGCTGCAAAATTTACAAGATTGGAACTAAAATGTCACTTTGAGGTGGGAAAAAACAGTCATGAGGTACTTATATCTGTTTAGTGTGCGTTTTCTTTTTCCACAGTGCATTAAGGCATTAATAATAGATGTATTCAAAACTGAAAGTTGGTAATATTTTTGGAAATTTATCATGTAAACAAATCAAAGTAATAATTTACAAATCACAAATAAAATAAAACAAATAAATAATGTTGCTTGTCAGTTTTACTTTATTAAAAATTTTAATTAATTTGAAAAAGAAGTTTTATTTCATCATGTGCAAGAGTTATAGAATTTACCATTTTTTTTGCAGCATAACAAGCCCAACAAAATTTGCAAAATGTATATATTACCTACAATTTTTGTTTAGACTAAAGGCAAAGCAAAATACAGAGAACATACTTTTTTTTTAGGTAAACTAATTAAAATATTTCACACAAATGATAGCATCATTTCATGAATGTGCACAGCTTGGCAAGTGAGAGGATAAATTACTTATACTTACCATGATTAACAATTGGAGCAATAAATTCTGCATCTGGCCAAGCTGTTGTCTTGAAGAAACGATCAGTCAATTTGTTAAATCTAATGAAGAAAGTAAGACAAGGAGTAAAACAAGGATGCATCCTATCACCAAGCTTGTTCAATCTATACATGGAATAAATCTTTAAAAATATCACAGAGATGCCAGGCCTAAACATTAGGAAAGATAATCAATAACTTAACTCTTTATGTCCGTGTTTTTTCAACCCTGCCAAAAGTGTTTAGCCGTAATTTATTCTTCCTGAAAAATAGTTCTTGCACTAAATCTTTCATATTTTCACTATAACAAGTCATAGACATAAGTATTAGGCATCAATTTAAAGGAAAAAGGGCACAGATTCATAATCAGCAACAATATTTTGAAAAAAAAAATGGATAAGAATTAAAGAAATTAATAATCAAAATTTATGGAAAAAAAAAATGTTATATTAAAAAATGGTACTGACCTAACCAAAGTGGAGGTCCATTTTAATCTGATAATGCTACTAAAACTAATCACATTCGCTATCACATTCAAACTTCTTAGAACATAATTCCTAGCTTTTTCTGCTGTTAATAATAATTCATGTTTAGGAGTAATAGATACTTCACTGCTGCTAGTCATTTCTCACTTCTAAACATGAATCAGCTGATTAAAAACTTTAGAAAACAACACAAATTTTGACGATTTTGTGAACAAATTAGACCCACGTTGAACAGTTCAAGCGTCTAAAGATAGGAAATTCTATTAGAGTTAAATCTCTTGCGAATGTGGTAGCTTAAAATGTGTAGTATTTACTATAACGAAACAAAATGAAAGTAACCATGTTAGCTTTTGCTTGGCAAAATGTAAGAAGTAACCACGACAGCGTTCACAGGGATATCAGGAGTTAAGATATCTATCTATTGACCTTTCGAGCCGTAGCCGGCCCATAGGGCGTAGACCAAGATACACCTTCTCATATCTGAATTTTTGTTCTAGCAGTTTTTCAATTCTTTTAAAGATATTTTATCAAATCTCGCCATTTGTCTCTGTTCTGTGCAAGCAGCTATATTTCATTGAGGGAGCCGAATCCTGCTGCTCTTGCCTCTCTCATTAATGTTCTTCTCAGTGTCTCCTAGGGTCTTCCTCTTTTTCTCTTACCTGTTGTTTCCCATATGAGGGCTTGCTTTGCTATTCAGTTGTTATCTCTTCTCATCACATGTCCAACATATGACCATCATCTTTTCTTTATTACTGAAGATATTAGTGGTTGATTGGTGATTTCTCTAATTTCCTCGTTTGTTTTGAATTCGTTCCACGCTATACCAAGTATTTTCCTTAGACTATTTCCGAATGCATTCAAAGTTGTTTCTATATCTCTTGTTGTTTTCCAGTTTTCACACGCATACGTAAGGGTTGATAGTACATTTGATTTGAATAGCCTAAGTTTTGTGTTTGTGCTGATGAGTTTTGATTTCCACAACTTTTCAAGGCTTCTGAAATACATTGCTGCTTTAGCTATTCTGATTCTAATTTCTTGTATCCCCTTCTCGATCAATGTGACTTCCAAGATAGATAAAGTGATCGATCTCTTCTACTGGTTTGTTTTCCATGTATATTTTGTCATCTGTTGGAATTAAACTTTTCATGACTTTAGTCTTTTCATGATTGATCTCAAGCCCAATTTTGCTGGCTATTGATGATAGTTCATTTGTGTTTTCCTGCATCATTTTTATCTGGCTGCTGATGAGAACTATGTCATCAGCAAAGTCAAGGTCCTCCAAATGGTCTCCTTGTATCCATTCGATGCCTTTATTACCAGTGCAGCACTTCATTTCAGTTAAGATATACTGATATTTTTTCCATCATCATCATGTGTAATACCAGTTGGCGCAGGTGATGTCTTTCCACAATCTTCTTCCACAGAGCATTGTATCAATTCTGTTGTTGAATGTTTTCCATATCATGGCACCTAGCTATCTAGTATCTTCTCTCTTTGTTGTCCACAACCTCTCTTTCCCTGTAATCTACCAGTTGTAACCAAGTATTCAAACTTTCCTCTTCTCATTATGTGCCTGAAAAATGTCAATTATTTCTTTCTGATGTTTTTAGGAGCCCCCTTTTTGTGCTGGCCTCTTTGAAAATGTCATCATTGGTCTTTTTAGCTCTCCAAGGAACTTTCAACATTTTTTTGAGAATGTCCCATCTCTGTGGCCTCTAATTGTCTTTTCATTTGTTTGTCTACTGTCAATGATTTGCTTCCATAGGTCACAAATGGCTCTCTTTCTCACCAATGAACTCTCTTTCTCACTTCTATTGACATAGACTTGTTACATAAGACGTTCTTAATTCATTTCCTGAAATGCTATTTTAGCCTGAGCTATTCTGCTTTTTATTTCTTCCATCTGATGTTATGATACTATATTCTTCTTTCTTCTTTTCTCTTTTTCACTGATACCAAAAAGGTGTCGTGGTTTATATCATTTGTCGTTCTTGTACTGCTCGATTGTCTGAATTAGTGTTCCTTTGTTGTTACATGTCTCTGTCACTGCATCTATCCATCTTCTTCTGGGTCTTCCTCTTGGTCTTTTTCCATGCATTCTTGAGAAGAACGCCCTTGATGGTGATTGGTAAGGATTCATTCTGACCAGGTGGCCAAACCATTTAAGTTGTTGTTCTATATATTCTTGGCAGGGATTTGTTCCTACTATTTTTCTTATGGTTTCGTTTGGTATTCTATCTCTTCTTGTGTTGTTTGTTACTTTTCTCAAGCAACGCATCTCACATGTATTGATCTTTCTTAAATGTGATTTAGAAAGGGTCCATGTTTGACTTTCATAGCACAAAGTTGGTATGAAGATGCTATTTATCATTTGTTGTTTAGCTGGCATAGAAATGTTTGGATGTCTAATCAATGGTGAAAGCTGGTATGTGACAACATTTGCTTTTTATATTCTCATGTCAATTTCTCTGTCTAGTTTTCCATCTTCTGTGAACATTGTGCCTAAATACTTGAATTCCTGTACTTGTTTTATTTCTTTATCCTTGATCTTGATGTTTAATGGCTTAATTTGCTTATTCTTATAGCCTCTGTTTTTGCTGTGTTAATTTTCATACTGTAGTTTGTGCAGCTTTTATCTAGAGATGTTAAATGCTGTTGTAGCAGGTTTTCATCCTCATATATTAGGCATTGGTCATCTGCGATGATTTGCTTCCATATATATATATATATGAGGATACTATATTACTAGCAGAAAATCCTAAAGATCTACAATAATTACTTAATGAAATAAACATGACAAGTAAAAAATATGGATTAGATATGAATATAAAAAAAACTAAAACAATGATCATAAACAAAGATAATATTCAAAACCTACAAGTGGATATCAAAGTTAAAGGAATAGACCTGAAGAAAGTTCAGAGCTACAACTACCTTGAACATACTATAAACGTTGATGAAAATGTAAAACTGGAATAAACAAAAGAATAGGAATGGTAAAAAGTAATTTTAATGCCACGAAAAATAAACTAACATCAAAACAAATAAATTCAGGGCTAAGAATAGCAAGATGTTATAACTTCTAAGCATAAATGTTTGAAATATAAAAAAAATAAGCCAGTATCTCAGTTTGATAATTACAAAATTACATTGGTTGAAAGGACTACTATTTCCATAGACCACTAATTGTGATCTTTAATTCATCATCTGTGGTAGTCCATAAGAAAAATCCAGTGAAATAAGCTGAAAGTAATCAGTGACTCATTTATGATAAAAGAAACTGGATCAGAACTAACAATAACCTTTCTCCTACTTCAACTCTCCATACTGACCCTGGCAAAACTAACAAGTTTGACCAAGTAAATAGGGATCAAAGAGAAAAAGCAACCTACAATCTGGTACCCACAAATGTGCTAAAGTTGGATATACTGAGCCTAAGGATATTCATCAAGTTCAAGCCATTTGATCATGCGAACATGATTCATTGTCTTGTACCATGATGGAGGGGTAGGAACAACATCATGACACAAGGTGAACTGGGCACATGGTTGGTCCCCCTTATGTGTATGTGTCTTGATTTTTCCCCTAAACCAACAAAGTGGCTGACACACTACGTCCTCGACAGGCTGGATTTTGGTTTGAAGTCAGAGTTTTCCTTCTCATTGTATGGATGCTGCCATGGCTGATGAGTCCACCCTGTTAGAGGGTCTATGGATCAATTATTGCAGCCTACTGAAACCCTTGACACAGTGCAATGAATATTCTTCACACCCTTTCAAAGTAGCACAACACAAAATAGCAACTGCCAGGTAAGATTGGGAAAAAAAGTGATATTCATCTCTTTGGACAAATAACAAATTTATAATTCAACAAGCAGGTATCCTTTAAAATTCTGCATCCATTGTCTAAGAGTATTTTTTTTTACCATACCCACCATATGTAGTCTCTAAAGTAAAGACTGAACCATCTCAATTAACACAGGAACAACCATATTTATTAGTAACAAGGTGTTTCTTACCCATTTTCATAAGAATTTTGAATTTCAAGCAGATCCTGCTGATTGATACACTTCTGGAAAAACAAGAGAAACTTCTTGATCAAATCTGGCACAATGTAGCTGTGTGATGCATAGTGTCTCTCATAATCAATATCCTGGCGAGGATCACCTGCAAACAATAGTAAATAATGAGAATTATAACATGACTGCTTCTTTTACATGATAAAACATGTTAGCTCATTTTTTGGAGACATTAGTTAGATTAAGATAATTCTGAAAGTGACATTGAAACAAAATCTTACCTAATAATGATGTCAATCTATGCAAATCTTAATCTAGAATATCACAAATTATGCTAATCATAATTTGGAACTATCAGTGGTCCTTCAGAGAAATATGCACATGGTCTATGGAGATCATAGTTTGCTGTAGATGTTAAAGCATGCCTTAAGAACTGGCTTATAGATATTCCTCAGAGATATGTGTTTGGTTCCAGCACAACACAGTAGAGTTACTACTATCACAATAAAGGCAGTCACGCAAACTTCTTGTTCCAAGTACATATATGATGCATCATTAGATTATGCACACTAAGTCTAGTAAATCCATGAGGAGATGGTGTCATTGTCTTGTACGGTTTTGTTGTCCTGTTCAACCAATGGCGGCCTAATGCTGAAATATTTAGTTATTGTGTTCTGTCCTCACATAGTAAAGCTGTCACATACAGTGTCAAATTCATATTCTTTGTCTTATTCAGCTATACAGCAGCCTCACAGAATATAACATATTTGTGACTATTTCCTAAATAAGAGACTTGTGACCTGCACTCTTGTGAGCACTTAATAGACCATTATATGATTATTAAATGTTTCTATGTTGAAATAATACAATTACAATAATGTGACAGTCACAAAATGAACATAGTGGACAAAATGACAGTCAACTTTCTTGACTCTGAAATGGTTACCTTGAACCTGCAATTTGTAAAAAGTATAGCAGAAAAGAGGAAGATACTATGCACAAAAATTTGTGACAATAGAAACAAGAAAAAGGGTTCTTAAATGTTATGTAGAGCCAGTCTTAACATATGGATGCGAATCATGGACAATAGGACAACAGACAAGAAAATCACTGGAGTCTGTAGAAATGTGGTTTTACAGAAGAACGTTGAGAGCACCATGGACAGCTAAGAAGAGTAATGAAGATGTTCTGAGTGAGGTCAAAGCAAAAAGAGAGCTAATTTCCAATATTAGAAAGAAACAATCATCATTTTTTGGCCAATGTAATGAGAAGAGAACAACTGGAATATATTGTAACAACTGGAAAAATTGAGGGACGAAGAGATAGAGGGAAGCAAAGAGAACAAATAACAAGACAGCTTAAGAGAATGGCTTGGCAGAAGGTCAACAATAGAAATGATAAATAGCTGCCGAGATCGAAAGTTGTGGAGAGACATGATCACCTACGCCAGTAGGCCCGGTACTTGATGATGATGATAGCAGAAAAAGTATACAATAAAAAGTATCTAAATAAAAATACAGTAATACTGGGGATGAGACGATCAATTCCGTCAATCTGAGATTAACATAAGTAAAATAAGCACACAATTTTGTTACAGTAACTACTCTACTTATTAAGTCCATTTTGTGCATTGTTTATAGAGCAAACACATATTACCATACAGGCTGCTAAACATTGGAGACTGAATGCAAAGATGTGCATATTAGTTCACCAACCTAGTAGAAGTAAGCTTAACTGGTTTAGTAGATGAGATTTAAAGGGTTTAAAAGCAAAGAGGCAGTCATTGTACCTGCACCTTGTTTGTTGGAATACTAAGCTTTTTGTGAGCTTTTCTCGTGGTATCTATTTTGTGCAGCAATTTATTATTATCTTTTTCTTCATTCGCTCACACTTCTACTCAATTAGCAGAATGATGACAGAGAACACAATACACTAAACATTATGTTAATATGAGGAGGCTGACATATGACTTCAAAAACAGTTTTTTTCTTGACACCAGCTTTTAATTGTTTCCATGGCACTAGCTGAGATCATCATAAATAGGCCTTTGCCAGTTTGTTGTGTCAAACCATGAATATGCAAAGTGTCTACCACATCTCTATATTATATAATGTGACTAGCACACTAGTCTTGGTTTGTTTCATAAGACTGCATCACTATTAGGCAGTCATCATACTATAGTATGATACTCAGTGATCTATCTGTTATCCTTTTGAGCAGAAGATGGTACTAAGGGTAGAAATTCTAGACTCTTGTGTCAAACAATCTGTTATGAAGTGTCAGACTTTGCACAGGACCCGCATTGTATCTCACCACATGTTTCTGTTCTGGGAGAATCACTCAATCTCAGTAATGGTCTGTTCTAAATAAAAAACATCTTCTTCTACCTTTCAGCTCCCTGTGGAGCATAGGTCTTCAACAAACACTTTCCAAGCAATTCTGTTTCTTGCCATTCTTTTAAGATCATGCCATGTCTTCCCCATTATCTTCATGTCTGCTTCCATGTCTTCTCCAAGAATTCCGTGGTCTTTCTCTTTTCCCCTGGGGATTCCATAAAAGGGCCGGTTGCGTAATACTCTCAGTTGGCTTCCGTAGTGTGTGTTCTATCCAGTGCTATCGTCATATCATCATATAAATAAAAAATATATTGATTACTAAATGATGCATTTTAAAAACTTACCCGTATGAGACATATCATACTCGCCATAGCCACCATAGTATGGTACATACTGAAAGAATTTTTAAAAAAGTATTATACAGTAATGTTTTATGGAAAATAGGCTTAAAAATTGCAAGAATTCGTCCATTTTCAAACTCCATATTAAAATTAATCAATGCACTGGACTGTGGGATGATAAAATAAATTTTGTGCACCATAATCTACTAATAAGCATACAAAGATTATGAACTGAATGAAACACATTAAACAATGAATTATATAAACTTGTATATGAAATTTCAACTTCATTCAAGAATGTTTTTCAAGAAGTCTACACAAACGTTATCATTGATCTTGGTTTTAATCTGACTATATGTTGCAAATTTGATCCTTATATATTTGTTATTGATTAGAAAAATCAACTTCAAGCACACCAGGCAACTTCAAAGCTGTCAAGGAAAAATGCATGAGCCCTATTATAGTGATGTTTTTGTGTTTCTGGTACAGATGCATTAACCAAATTTTTCATTGCTCTGAGGTTATGATTACCCATGACTGAAGGTACACATATTTTCCTAAATACTAACTTTAAAATGTTTCTGATCAATCTTCTTGGATGACAACACATATTCTGTAAAGCCTTTTAAATGAGCCAATGAGACAGAAAGGGGAATTCTGAAGCCTGGGTTTTTCCCAGAATCTTAATACACCATGTCCTTGCAACTATATCTTTTCTACATCTAGTCATGAATGCCACTGTATAAAGGGACTATTTGGTCATAATTAGGGCTTGGATTGTTATGTCATGTAATATTTATTTTTTTCTGACATGTATTTTTTAAATCCAACAAAATTTCAACATGATTCAAACAATGAGAAATATGAGACCAATTAAATAAAAACTGAAAAAATGGTTATCTGTAGCTCGAACACAGCAGACACTATGTGGCACTTGCCACAGAGTCAAATGATCAAACACAGTTTCTGTAAGCTAGAAAGAGATGACATGGTAAGTATTTTTTAAACACCTAACTTCTACAATTCTAAAAATTGATAATTTAACGTCATTTTCAATAGCAAATGAGTAACTAATTAATGTCATATTTTGGTTTTTTTTTCAGGTTATAAATGCATGAATATTTTGATGATTTTTTTTTATTAAATTTGATATTTTTGGGTCTTAAAAATCTGAGACCTAGTCATAAAAAAAAAAAAAAAACATGTTGCCCTTGAGTGACCTATTATGACACGGATTTATCTCTCAAAATAAAAAGTCTCTTATTACAATATAATCCATGCATTTATTTATTTTTTATTTGTATTATACTAGAAACCTGCATTTATTATTACTATAATGCAGTAGACAGAAAAGAATAGTGACACTGTGACCTTCCAGGCATGTCGTAAGAGGCGACTAAGGAGGTTGATCGATGGCTTGACAAGCTGTCATTGTAAAAAGTATTGTTATGGAAACAGCGCCATATATTTTAGAGCACTGATCTCTGCAATGTGTGCCACTTTGGCACGCAAGGTTTCTGTTTTTAAGATTGTGGCTCTGCCCTATGTGCCGTCTTCGGCTCCAAAGGACAATAGATAGATAGATAGTAGACAGACAATTTAAGAGAATAGCCTGGCAGAAGGTCAACAACAGAAATAATAAATAATTGTCGAAATTGAGAGTTGCGGAGAGACATCACCTACACCAGCAAGCAGGATACTTGATGATGATTATGCTTAAATGAAGTAAATGTTAAATATTTTTTATGCAAACTACAATTTTCAAAACATGAATTTATTCACAAAATTTTCAATACTCATTTCATTGCAAGGATCAGGATGACAGAATAAAGATAACCAAAAAATGTTCAACATGTTGCCTTTTGTGACTTTCCAGTTTGGCAGTAAATTGTAATACATTATACTACATGTTTTATTAATTGTAGAGTTAACTTCAAGAATTTTGTCACATTCATCATCATCATGTGCCATACCGGTTGGCGTAAGCGATCATGTTCTTCCACAATCTTCTATCTACAGTGCATCGTATCAGTTCTGTTGTTGACTGTTTTCCATGCCCTGACACCAAGCTATCCAGTATTTTCTCTTTGTCCACGATATCTCTTTCCTTTCATTTTGCAAGTTGTAACCAAGTATTCCAACTTTCCTCTTCTCATGATGTGCCCAAAAAATGTTGATTGTTTCTTTGTGAATTGTGTTGTGCTCTGAGAATTTCTTCATTGGTATTTTTAGCTGTCCATGGAACTTTCAACATTCTTCTGAGAAATCCCATCTGTTGCCTCTAATCATCTTTTTATTTGTTTGTCTACTGTCCATGATTCACTTCCATAGGTCAGAATTGGTTCTATATAGCACCGATGAACTCTCTCACTTCTCGTAGATTTGTTGCATAAGATATTTTTCATTTTCTGAAATGCTATTTTGGCCTGAGCTATTCTGATTTTTATTTCTGTGGCACATCTTCCATCTGATGTTATTATTGTGCCCAAGTATTTGACACGTTGCACTTCTTTAAGATTTGTCCTGTTTATTTGTATGCTGTATGATGGTGATAGTAAATGTCTAAGGAAAATACTTGGTATAGCGTGGAACGAATTCAAAACAAATGAAGAAATTAGAGAAATCACCAATCAACCACTAATATCTTCAGTAATCAAGAAAAGACGATGGTCATATGTTGGACACGTGATGAGGAGAGGTAATAACTGAATAACAAAGCAAGCCCTCATGTGGGAAACAACAGGTAAGAGGAAAAGAGGCCAACCCAGAGAGACACTGAGAAGAAACATTGATCAGAGGCAAGAGCAGCAGGAATTGGCTCCATCAATGAGATAGAGTTGCTTGCACAGAACAGACTCAAATGGCAAGATTTGATAAAATATCTTTAGAAGGATTGAAAACTGCTAGAATAAAAATTTAGATAAGAGAAAGAATATCTGGATCTATGCCCTATGGGCCGGCTATGGCTCGAAAGGTCAATAGATAGATAGATGATGGTGATGATTGTTTCTTTGACATTACTTCTGTTTTCTTACTATTCAAACTGAGACCTTTTTTTTGTTGCTTTCTTTTACTATTATACCTATGTAGACTATTTACTATTATGTCTATCAGACTAGAATTATGTCACATTACATCATTATAAAGTATGAACGACATATTTTATATTGGTGTAATGTGACAAAATTCTAGTTAAAGGACATCAGTATCAGTGATACCCACCACCTTACATAATCAATGTCATAATATGATAATACATGTCCTATCTGATCTTGACCTTTATGACAATATGATTGTGTCTTATGATTATGAAGAATGAAGGTAGCATGACCAAGATGTTTTTCTTAGATTTGCAATAATTACAAATGTCCCTTGAATAATTCAAACAATCATATTAATAAATTGAAATAAACACTCTTTATAATAACAAATCACACAAAAAATGTATAGTATATCTTTTTATAATTAATTACAGGCATGAATTGAAAAATGAATGAGCATGACCTCAAGCCTCAATGTATTCTATGTCTCAGATTAGTAGTAGCCGTTGTGTTTTGAAATTTAAAATATTTTTAATATCATAATCATGATGATTATTAAGATTATTATTTATAATAGTTATGAATAAAATTATTTATAACTTATAAATAAAATAAAGGTCATAATAAATTAAAAGGGCAAGGAATTAATTAAATGAAATCTGAAAAGTAAATTGTAATATTGAAGTTTAGTTAAATCTAAACTACTAAATTAGGAACTTTACTTGTTAAGCCATAATTTTAATATAATAAACTACGGAAATAAATCATCATCATTGAGTCCCAATCTCTGCATCGAAGGTCAACTATCATGAAGTGCCATTCCGCTCCGTCTCTTGCTTTGTTGGTGCAAGTTGTCAAAGGCTGATTTGTCCATCTTTGTATGCTACTGTCCATGTTAGTCTTGGTCTGCCTCTTTAACCTTGTGTTTTCCCTTCCAAGATTATTTTTAGTAGGTTGCTGTGTCCTTTACTTTAAGTTAACATGCTCTGAAAATCTCATGTCTTGTTTGAATTGTGTTTAGTATTTAGTAGCTCTCTTTTCAATTTTATATTATATGGACTTTGATAAATTGAATCTGGTAACTTCCAGGAGCAAGGAAAAGCCAAATTAGATTTTTTTTTTTAGAACACCGCTATTTTCAGAAATTTGCCAAAATTGGTTACGGGACCTGCACTTGTAACGAATTTTCCCAGAGATGTCACATGACTTGTGTTACTATTTATATGTGCCAGATGAAAGTTCAGGAAATGCCCTATACGCTGGTATTTTATATATTTTAAGGATTTATACATACCCGGGTGAAAGAATTATTGGAATACGGTATCTGTTTTCATTATATTCATGATTGAATGCATTATTTGTACATTTTTACAGACTTTTTCTATATTAAACAGTAAATTTATTAGTTGAAAGTGACAAAACACAGATTTTTAAATTCTGCATCCATTTAAACATAAGGATGCACACATTTTAAAACAATCTGTCGATACAATCATATCCAAATAATAATTTAAAGGGTGCATCTCCATGGGTAGAAATCAAGTCGCGCACTATATTTGATAGTCAAATCCCACATCTCAAAGTAGCTCTGCTTTTTTTTACAATTTTAAATTAACCAGTGAAGTTTAAAACAATGGATTTTAAAAGTTCATTTACCTTTTAAATATAAGTGTGTGAAATTTGAAAGTGATCTGTCAGTCAGTTATGTGTAAATAAAAAAATTATTAAATGGCAGGGAGGGACTATCCCAGTATCCCCTTTTTATAAACCATTGTCCATTGTGCCATCATAATTGGCCAACTCTCAATTTTCCAGGCATGGACAATTTCGCAAACGAGCCCCATGATATTTTCCTCTCTATGTTCCTCTTAATCAATTTAAGTCAAAATTAATTCATTAAAAAATTAATAACTTGTTTTCTAATTGTTGTACAGCCACAATTAAGGTATCATTGTTTAGTTTGCATCAAGTCATCAAGGGCTATCTAACTAGCTTGTTTTAAATTACAACAGACTATTTTGAAATTTTTATCAAAGTAACAAAGCTAAATTAGGCTAAATGTTAGTTGTAAGACTTCATCTCACCATTATAATTTGATTTCTTTTTTTCTTTCCATCCAATTTTTCCTATTCTAAGTATTCTAGGCTATTCAAATCAAATGTACTATCAACCCTTACGTATGCGTGTGAAAGCTGGAAAACAACAAGAGATATAGAAACAAAGTTGAACGCATTCGAAAATAAATGTCTAAGGAAAATACTTGGTATAGAATGGAACGAATTCAAAACAAACGAGGAAATTAGAGAAATCGCCAATCAACCACTAATATCTTCAGTAATAAAGAAAAGACGATGGTCATACGTTGGACATGTGATGAGAAGAGATAATAATCGAATAGCAAAGCAAGCCCTCATATGGGAAACAACAGGTAAAAGAAAAAGAGGAAGACCCAGGGAGACACTGAGAAGAACATTGATGAGAGAGGCAAGAGCAGCAGGAATCGGCTCCCTCAATGAGATAGAACTGTTTGCACAGAACAGAGACAGATGGCGAGATTTAATAAAATATCTTTAAAAGAAAACTGCTAGAACAAAAATTCATATAGGAGAAGGTGTATCTTGGTCTACGCCCTATGGGCCGGTTACGGCTCGAAAGGTCAATAGATAGATAGAAGTATTCTATAAATCCACATTAAAGTAAAGGTTTCAACTTTCTCACTGTTTTGTTCTCTTGTCTAATGTCCATTTTAATATCTGCACCATCAGTTTTGAATTGTTGAGAAGATATATAACATTTATTTTACTATTCTTAGTAGTTTTATCCCTTGGTCAGCTGGTGTTATTTTGATTTGTTTTGATGATGTTAGTTTTAGTCTTAGTATAGTATAAGTATAGATAGTTTAGTTTTAAAGTTTTCATGGCAAGAAAATTACTTTTTGAATTAGAATAAATAAAAGAAATAGAAATGCAACAAAAATGCCCAGATAAGAGCAGAGATTGCTCTGAGGAAATAAATATTTAAATAATTATATATATTTTATTTTATTATAATACTATTTATTTGACTATAATTTATTTCCCCAGAGCCATCATCTCTCAGCTGAATATTATAATTAATTTTAATTATTATAATTGAGATTTACAGGACTCTAAAATTATTTCTTGTTCCAGTATTCATATTTTATTATTACATTAACATAATCTACTATGATTCAACTTCAACATTTTGCTGAACAAACAAACATAACAATAACCATATGTTGTTCATGTTGAACAACACACCCCACGTAATAAAATGACACAATGACAGCTAACGAAAACAGGTGACTTTATCAGCCGGTAAAATTGTTCTACATTTTTAGCAAAACGGGACACATTACAGCTGTACTCATAAAATAAAGTTATTTATTTGACGCCGTGTTATATGTTTTAAAGTCACAAAACAAAAATAAAAATGAAAGTATATATATATTTATCTTACATCTGGCTCAATTTCATTAACCCACGCTCCAGACATTTTGATGAAGATGGTTGACACGAGTTACCTGCCCTTAGCCTTCGTATTGGAAATCGATAGTCAGTGATGCTGTTTTATTATATAGTTTTATCATTAAGCTAGGTGGGTAGGGTTATCAGGATTTCGTCGGTTCTACTTTTAAGGTGTCTGTGTCGACAAGACATTTTTTTCACATAAAATATCCTACTTTTCAGATCAAATGCTTTTCTTTCTTTCAATCAGATAAGGTCTTTACCTATACGTTTGGAAAAAGGGTGAAATATATCTTCAGTAGTAACTGTCTAGCACTATTTTGCTGTATTTACATGACAGTTCTGTATCTAACATTTTTGATACTTTGTAGAGGTTTTAAAAAAAAAATCGTTGCATCAAAGATTGACTCGGTCAGTCGCGTAATTGTACATAAATTCTTTCCATGGCGACACACTCTCTGTCATTGTGCGGTTGGTTCCTTTCTGTATCTATTATATATGTTGGTTTTATGATAAATAATCCTATTTTAATCAATGTGCCCGTTATATTCGCTGTTTACAAATTTGTTGAAGACTTATGCTCCACAGGGAGCTGAAAGGTAGGAGACAAATTTGTTGCACCCACAACATAATAAAACTGTGCCAAAATGGTTACAAATTAATTTTTTTTTCCATGAAAATTGTTTTTTACATAAAATAAAAATGTTTTTAATTCGTAGCCAGAAACTGGAGTCAATCTCATTTTTTTTTCTACCAAGTGACAAAGAAAATGTACTAAATGAAACGCAAGGGGGGAGAGGGTAAAAGGGGGAGGGGGGGGGGAGAGTAGAAAAGAAACTTAAAATGCAGTGTTTCTCTAATATTAGCTATATGACTGTCCGATATGCAAATCCTGAGCTCTAGTATTGTTGAGATATGTCATTTTAAGTTCCAATATTCGTTTCAAGGCAGTGATTACATTTTAAACGAAAAGGTGTCAAGCAGTAAAGATATATGAGCAGAAATCCATTTAATGTAACAATTGCGGAAGTCCATAAGGGGGAAGAAATTGCAAAACTGTAATGTCCTGGCTACCAGTGCATAAAAAAAACACTACGTAGGGCGGGCTCCAGCTAAATGTGCATAGATAGTGGGAGAGCATGCTCCAATAAAGAAAAATACAAGACAAAAATAGTTGTGTTTAATTCCCAACAAAAAAAATCAGCGCACGCATAATTATCTAAACATCGAAAGGAAGGAACCGAGTAAGATTGGGAAGACATTACACAATGGAAAACCATATTTGCGCTTGTCTGTCCCTTCTGACAAACAAGAAATAGTAGGCCCCTATAATATATCGATGACCTCTGTGCCACATATCCCGGAAAAATGTGTTTTCTGTTGTGTTTGTTTGTATCCTGATTAAAGATCTTAATCAAAGTGTTGGTTATTTGCTTGGTCTTGTCTTGCTCGCAATCTGAAACATCCTAGGTTTTGTTTTTTTATTATAATTATTCTTACAGTTAGGCATATAATTTTATTTCTGTAATGTGTGTGTTTTTTTTCAAACTCATTCCGAAATCAGTTTAAAATTCTCACTGTCCAGATTCGCCTGATACATCAAATGTATCAAATACATGTGTGGCTAATGCCTCTGGTATTCTTCCCCCTCTCTTTTTTTCTATCTATATTTTCACCACAATTGTCTCTGAAGCTGGAACATGCATCTATTAACTATTTTTTTTTAGTTCGCCAGCTTTAACCTCTGATGAAGTCCCTAGAGATTAGGAACTGAATTTTGCGTGTTAATCCATTTTTCCCTGGCAGACGTGTGCACAGGGGTCCCTCGCCGCACAGACAGATACCTCCGAAGTCGGAGGTACTCATATTTTTTTCCGTCGATGAGTAATTGGCGTTTCAAGCCGGGTCTGAACCCACAACCTCTCTGTCTCGAGGGCGGCGTTTTGCTTCGAGACCATCCAGTCCCCCTATTAACTATTAGATTGTGACTTCAACTCTTCGTTGCCCGCTTTTTAAAAGAATGTTAATTACTATGGTTTACATAAAACTTATAATTGCGTCTTTCGATCCAACACACCCGACCTGAGCTTAGTATTTTCGGGTATTGGGGCGCCATCACTCCCAGTCCTTTTTTTTTACTTTTCCAGACTGATTCATATATTTTTAGAGACGCCACAGTCCAGGTTGAGTTTGATCTTGATCAGCTGATCCTGGCACAAATAACCAGGTGCTGCATGGGGTCAATTCAGAGGAAGACGTATGTTTACAGCGCTCGGAAAAAATGACAAATAATCAACAACAGAAAAAACAAAACAAAGAACAATATATGGACCGAAGCAGGATCGAACTCGTACTTAGTGACACAGCGCCTTACCACGAAAAGCCAAAAGCTAGGGAACACTGCCACTCAACTTAAAATTAGCTATCGTGGACAATGTCTCTCGCGCAGGTGTTCTCATGACTATAAATAGTATAAGGCTGCGATCACAGCTCGGAAATACATTGTGCCTTTGTATTTTTCCTAGCCATGATCTAAAAGGGGAAATAAGCATGTTAACGAGCAATTCAAAATGAAACAAAAATTAAACGCCATGAAGAATATACGGCTCAATCCCAGCAAGTATAGTTACAATTATTGTGGGCATGAATCTTTACGGTAGCAACATATGGTTTAGAATGATGGACAATCTCGCAAACAGCGAGAAAGAAAATTGATTCATTCGAAACAGAATGCTATAGTAAAATCCTTAAGATACCTGGGAAGATGAAAAAGAGCAACGAACACATATTAATAAACTTAAACACTATACAAAATTGGTACTATTCTACGGAGAAAATTAAAATACTATGGCCACGTCAAAAGACACAGCGGACTGGAAAGAACTATAATGAGAGGCATGACTCCATGACGAAACATCTGGGGCAGCCCCAAAAGATGTTATCAAGTCGTCAAAGAGACATTGAACATGACAACAGAAGAAATAGGAGATGTGGTTAGAGACAGAGATTCTCTCTGACTGGCTGTGGTGAATGTACCGTTCTGCAAAGGGCATGCAACCTAATGATGATAACAAGCAATAGTCTCCTGTAGTTTTGTATCACACACAAACGAGTGCAAACAAGAAGTGCATTAGACATAATGCAAAGTGCAATATATTCCTTTGATTTGATTAATAAAATTCTAAGTTACTACTTCTCACACAATGACACACACACACACACACACTAATCAATTCAAAGTTATTACTTCTAACACAAAGACACACACTAGACAATTCTAAGTTGCTACTTCTCACACAAACACATACACACACACCAGCAATTTCATAAAATTTCAAGGTAAGAAAGAATGAAAGCCAAAAAAAAATTTAATATATTTATTGTAAAACAATTAACATTATTAACACAGCAATAAAATACATATAAACATAACAATACAGACAATCATTACTTCGAATTTGGCAAAATTAACACGAAATAAACATATATTTTATACATAATAATACAAAACCAATCATACTGACATTAAAGTAAAGAGAAAAGCAATGCATTATACAATCATTACCATGTCATTTACAATAATTATGCACACCAAATAAATATCTATCTATCTATCGTCCTTTCGAGCCGAAGACGGCATATAGAGCAGAACCACAATCTCAAAAACAGAAACCTTGCATGCCAAAATGGCACATATTGCAGAGATCACTGCTTCTAAAAACACCAGGAAGAAACTGTGACTTCAACTGAAATAAATATACTATTACAAAAATAGATGAAAGACTATTATAGGATGTTAACTATTCATAACTAGTCTACTTCCTCAACCGTGGGACCATTGTGGTTAAATGTTTGACCACTCGACTGCCCACAGCCATAAGAAGGTCTACTCTGTCCTTGCGAATGCAACTTGCTCATTACAGAGGATGTGATCTTTTGTATTTCTTTCAGCTGATTCTCAAACTCTTCCTTTTCAGCTAAGGAGTTGTTGTCCAGCCACTTCAGGGAGTCACTGCAAGCATTCAGGACTGTGTCTTTGTCAGTTGAGGACAGTTTGTCTCCAGCTGCTTCCACTGCTTGCTTGACACTAAAGATGTAACTCTCCAGCTGGTTTCTGGCTGCCACACGCTGACACTGTCTTTCATCTTCAGCTTTGTATCTCTCAGCCTCGGCCAACATTCTGTCAATCTCCGCTTGGCTAAGACGCCCTTTGTCATTCTTTATGGTAATGTTGTTGGATTTACCAGTGCTCTTGTCCATGGCGGTTACATTTAAAATGCCATTAGCATCAATGTCAAAGGAAACTTCAATCTGAGGTACACCACGAGGTGCTGGAGGAATTCCAGTGAGATGGAAGTTGCCGAGGTGATTGTTGTCCTTTGTCATGGCACGTTCACCTTCGTACACCTGAATATCAACACCAGGCTGATTGTCTGAATATGTACTGAAGGTCTGGGATGTTTTTGTTGGGATGGTGGTGCCTCGTTTGACTAGAGGGGTCATAACACCTCCTGCAGTTTCAATGCCCAGAGACAATGGAGCTACATCAACAAGCAGTACATCTTTGATGGCATCACTCTTGTCACCTGTCAGCACAGCTGCCTGGACAGCAGCACCATAAGCCACCGCTTCATCAGGGTTGATTGACTTGTTGAGTTCTTTACCACCAAAGAAGTCACTAAGAAGCTTCTGAATCTTGGGAATACGTGTAGAACCTCCAACGAGAACAACCTCATCAATTTTACCTTTGTCCACTTTAGCATCCCTGAGAGCAGATTCAACTGGTTCAAGTGTTGACCGGAATAGATCACCACAGAGTTCTTCAAACCTTGCTCTTGTAATCTTTGTGTAGAAATCAATGCCTTCAAAGAGAGAGTCAATTTCAATTGAAGATTCAGAGCTGCTAGAGAGTGTTCTCTTAGCTCTCTCACAGGCTGTCTGGAGACGTCTGATGGCTCTTGGATTGCTGCTCATGTCTTTGTTGTACTTTCTCTTGAACTCTTGGATGAAGTGATTGACTAGACGGTTGTCAAAATCCTCACCCCCAAGATGGGTATCTCCTGCTGTAGCCAGAACCTCAAAAATGGAGCCTTCATCTATAGACAGAATGCTTACATCAAAAGTGCCACCTCCAAGATCAAAGATAAGTACATTCTTTTCACCTTTCTGTCCTTTGTCAAGTCCATATGCTAGAGCGGCAGCAGTTGGCTCATTGATGATTCGAAGTACATTCAGCCCAGCAATAGCACCAGCATCTTTAGTTGCTTGTCTCTGGGAGTCATTGAAATAAGCTGGCACTGTTATCACAGCATCTGTCACTTCTGTCCCAGGTAGGCCTCTGCTGTTTCCCTCATTTTAACTAGCACCATAGAGCTGATCTCCTCAGGTGCAAAAACTTTCTGCTCTCCCTTGAATTCAGCGTTTATTTTTGGGCGTCCATCAACGTCAACAACTTTGAATGGCCAGTGCTTCATGTCACCCTGAACCGTCTTGTCATTAAATTTGCGACCAATCAACCTCTTGGCATCGTAGATGGTGTTGCTTGGATTCATGGCAGCCTGGCACTTTGCAGCATCACCGACCAGTCGCTCTGTGTCTGTGAAGGCAACATAACTTGGCGTTGTTCTGTTTCCTTGGTCATTAGCGATGATCTCGACCTTGCCATGTTGAAACACACCCACACAGGAGTAAGTTGTGCCCAGGTCAATGCAATTGCGGGAACTTTATTTCCAAAAGTCATCTTTTAATTTTCTCAGTCTGAAGATATATAGACGAACTGGCTTGAGTTATTACTATAGTTTTATAAATAAGCACTGAGAGCTGTAGAGTATTATTTATACTATACTGCTAACACAGTATAATTAACGATTTCTTGGATTGTGTTGCTTGGTGCAGTCCCCGCTTCTTGCTTATATACCCTGGGAATAGAAAGCGAGAACATTCCAGAACAGCCGAGTTTAGTGGAGAATCCTGTGGTAGATTCTAGTCATCGTCATCTACATTGTGATTCGTCCTTTTACAGGTTAAAGGTGCACACGCATGCGCAGTACAGATTAGGTAAACTCGCGAACTTTCTGGTTACCGTATAGGGTGGGTGGTTCTGGGTAGGACGGGACTACCAGAATAAATCGATACCGCAAAGAAACTATTATTATTTAATGTCATGTTATGTGTTGTAATGATGGCAGACGTTATATTTCCCAAAACAGTAATTTAATATAATTATATATAATACTTGATTTATTTGGTTATGGAATGGTTATAGCAAGTAATCCTCAAGAAACATTTTTTTTCATTCTCTCTCTCTCTCTCTGCGTTCAGGACTCAATCAGAGTAAGGATTCCAGACTCTCATATTAAGTTAGTGACCATATTTTTGTCCATGACCAGGGCACTTTGTAATGATGACTCATTCGACTGACACTTCAGATGCTTCAAATGACTTCTTCCAATATGACAACACAGTTACTCTGGAACATGTAGTTTAGATATTCTTCAATTCGTTGTCCGTTTCTGTTTTCTGATGGCAGCATTAAAGGCCGAAACGTCCAGATTTAGTTTCGTTCTATTTTTTTAAAGCTATCACCATATGGCTTCTACAAACAAAAGCACACCAAATAAAAAAAAATTCCCAAGCGGGGAATCGAACCCCGGCCGCCGCGGTGAGAGCGCGGAATCCTAACCACTAGACCACTTGGGATTATAGTATATCAATAATATTTTCCATGATATTACATCGAATGAAAAAATAAACCCGAATAAAGTGCTGGCTGAAATATCGGATGCACTGGGCCACTGGCGCAGAACACAGTGCAACGTATTAACGGGTGTTCAGTCAGAGTGGATCTGACAGACTCTAATTGTGATGTTCTGTCTGTGGGGGGGGGGGGGGGGGGGGGGACGATCAACACACTTAGCCTGACAGCTGGCTTAATTAGTAACACCCAATTTTAAAAATGGTGTTGTCCGGTTCGTTGGCAAGGACGCGTAATCTCAGTGCTGTGTGATTCTGAATGAAGAATATACCAAAGAGCTGTGTGACGGGTTGGCAAGGAAGCGTAATATCAGTGTTGTGTGATTCTGAATGAAGAATATACCAAAGAGCTGTGTGACGGGTTGGCAAGCGTGCCGAATTATGTCAGTTAGAGTCGGAATTAATTAGTAACACCCAATTTAAAAATGGTGTTGTCCGGTTCGTGGCAAGGACGCGTAATCTCAGTGCTGTGTGATTCTGAATGAAGAATATACCAAAGAGCTGTGTGACGGGTTGGCAAGGAAGCGTAATATCAGTGTTGTGTGATTCTGAATGAAGAATATACCAAAGAGCTGTGTGACGGGTTGGCAAGCGTGCCGAATTATGTCAGTTAGAGTCGGAATGTGAATTATGATACCAAACCAAAATAAGGATATCAAAAGCAAGAGGAGCATTTGTTGTACTGGGAACGGGAAACATATGGAAGTCCAAAGAAAGTAGGTTAAATACTAACATAACATAACATAAACATTTTCAACTCCAATGTTAAGTCAGTCTTATTTATTATATGGCTGTGAAACATGGAGAACAACTAAAATGACAATCATATGCTTTCATTAATGGATGCTTACGCAAGATAAAAGGATGGAAATGGCTGGACAAAATCACTAACACAGAATTATGAAGATGTACCATTCAAATACCAGTGGATACGGAGATACAGCGAAGACGATGGCGCTAAATAGGACATATACTACGGAAGCCAATGAGAGTATTACACAACGGTCCCTTTCTTTAAATCCTTAAAGAAAAGACAAAGAGGAAGACCAAGAAATTCTCGGAGAAGACAGATAGGAGCAGAGATGAGAGATGATGAGGAAGACATGGAACGATCTTAAAAGAATGGCAAGGAAACAGAACGACTTGGAAAGTGTTGTTGAACACCTAAGCTCCACAGGGAGCTGCAAGGTAGAAGAAGAGTCGGAATGTGAGAGGCTAGGCATAACATTTGTGCGGATTACAAAATGGAAATGAGCCTCAGAAATCCAAGACGGCTGATAATCTACTGTGCGGCACAGGTAATAATGGTGTTGCAAGAAACACTTCTTGGTGATAGGGCAGTTAGTGCCCCAGGATTTCACTGTTTCTATAATAGACACAATGGACATCCATCCTGGTGCGAAACAACATGGTGGCAGCTGAGGTTATGTCTGCGTGGGACAGCGAAGACTTGCAAGTACATACGGTTAGGGTGCAGATTCCAGTTCCTTTCGTGGTTGTAAATGTGAATGCCTGTCAGGGAAGGTGGAGACACGACAATGGCAGAATCTATTTCAGCTCGAGGAGGAGAGCATAGCATAATTTTCTGTGGAGACTTTAATGCTAGAGGCAACCAGTTGGGTAACGTCATAACCAACAAACAGAGAGAAGACAGAAAACGAAATGATGTCTGCCAATTTGGCATGCTTGAATAATGGAAGGACAACCATAATGGCTACTCGAGTAGGGGGACTCTGATAGTGTCACATAAACTGGCGCTTGTGTCATCCGCCTTCGCATCGATATGCAGGTGGAGTGTACTGGGATTCCATGGAAGCGATCACTTTACATGCGTCGTTCTAATTGAGAAGGGCAGAAATAGAAGCCAGAAAAACAAGCTCAACACATTCCACTATGGAGGCGAAGGTGCGCCTCACAGCACTAGAGCTGGAAGATGTCAGCGACCCACAGCTGATGGCTCGCCCCAGCATCGGTGAACCACAACCATCCAGACCCTGCTCCACCTCTCCGTGGTGCCTACAGTAACAGACTAACCTGTCTAGTCTGGCCAAGCGAGTAGGGATCAAAGATGTAATAAAAAAAAAGTCGGATGTGTTGGGCAGAAAGGCGTAAATATCACAGTTATACTGCAAACCACAACACAAAGCAGACACGCCCACTTATTTCCTTTCTTGAGTATCTAGCATATGTCGCCATGTAGTTAGATTTGTGTATATATCCTTATATATATATATATATTAATGTTGTTTGTTAGTTGTTCCAGCTGAAGGCCTACTTGGCCGAAACGTTGACTTTTGTTTTGTTAATTAACACGTAAAGCTGGTATCATACCACTTTTTTTCTAATTAAAAATTACCTTTATCATCAGCTTTACAGCAGCTTCGCATCTCTATGCCTTTATTCCTTGGCTTTCCCACATCAGCTCCACAAACCGTCGTCCAGCGTTTCTCAAAGTACATTTCGTCTGATTGTCCTGTTAGGTGTTTATTGTAAACACATTCTGTCAAGAATCTGTGGCTTGGCTGTAATTCTTGGGATGGTATCGACCTCCATGCATGCCAAAGGTGGCTGAACAGGCAACTATTCTTTATTTTGGACCACATCGCGCTCTGGTGAAAATATTTGTGTGACATAATAAAAGCATTTTAAGAAGAAAATTCAAGTATATGACAAGTAAGCTGTGATAATAGATTGAATCATATAAATATTAGAAAAACACAGTTATTTAAATAAAGACAAGGAAACATACAAAATATGTGATGTTTATTGCTGCAACAAGCATATACAATTTCTTTTACATTTTTACTAAATAAATAAATTATGATTTAGAAAACCCAGCATGAGCTAAAGATAAGGGTTGGCTCACTCTACCCTAAAGAATACCATAAAAGGCGACAAATGAGGGTTCTAACGTTGATTGACATTTTCTATGGAAGTCACCCTGGGTACAAGTAGGATGGGGCAAATGAGAAGATATGAGAAGAACTATGTGTATAACCATCAAGCTACAGGAAACTATGATCATGCACACTTTGCATCATCTGCTGGAAAGAATTGGATACCTATTCATCTGTTCAGAGTATGGTGAATTGATTGATCCCTTTCACCAATCATTTAACATCCTCATCTAGTAAAACATGCCACCTGCCAAAATTTGATGAACCATTTATCAAGTTCTGATAAAAAATATTTGAATACCTAACAAGAAATTAATCATCTTTTTCTTAAACGTTAGCTTGAATCAGAAAGTGTATCTCTTCAATACATTGGTGTTGACTTCAGCATTTCAAACAAAAGACCACGCACTTTTGTGATGGGTGCTGCACCGCTGGACCAATGTATGTGTGTCACTCAATGTACCTGATCATATTGTCTACATCTCTGAGGGAAATGCACTGCAGACTTTGGTGCTTGCTCTCGTATACAAAAAGCTGTCTCGCCAAACCTTCATCATCATCATGTGCCATACCGGTTGGCGTGGGCGATCATGTCCTTCCGCCATCTTCTATCTACAGTGAATTGTATCAGTTCTGCTGTTGACTCTTTTCCATGCTATGACACCAAACTATCCAGTATTTTCTCTCTTTGTCGTTCGCGATCTCTCTTTGTGTTTTAACATAATTAAACATGGCAATATAAAAAGGTAGTTTGCCATTCCTTTCCTTCTTAGCAGTGACTATACTAGTCAGAGATTGCAGCCATTGTCTCTATACATGAGATCCTCTGCTTGCCATCGTGGAGTGGGGACCATAACTGGCATACCTTACATACATATCATCATTATCATTAAGTACCAAGCCTGCTGGCATAGGTGATCATGTCTCTCCACAGCTTTCGATCTCGACAGTTATTTATCAGTGCACAAGGAACCTTCTGGTTATTGCTATTATCCGAGAGGGCCGGACATCTCCCTACCAAAGTGATCAGGTGAGTGGAACATCGTAAAGAAACCATGGATTCATTTTTCATTTTTGAAAAATCACCACCGAGTTGTGGACTTAAACATGGGTCCTTCCTGTCCTAAGGCCAACATCATATCTCTAGACTACTCAGCCCCCTGCCAATTGATGCTGTTGTAGTGTTTCTTTGATGTTGTCTATACATCTTACTCTGGGTCTGCCTCTTGCCCTTCTCCTCTTTTAATATATGCTTTGTATGGTAAAGAATCGCATGATATTCTTTCTAGATGGGTAACCAGTTATTTATTGTTTCTATACGTAGCTTAGAATTGGCTCAATACCTACTCTTTCTTTTATAATATCATTTCTGATTCTATTTTTACACTACTCCAAGTACTTTTCTCAGACATCACATCACTGTGGTGACAAGCTTTCTTTTTGCTTAGTCATAAGTGACCATGTTTGGCATTGGCAGCACAATGTGGGAATGAATATGCTCTGCATAAGATGTCTCTTGTTGGTAATCGTTATTGCTTTATGTTGAAGTATAGGGAATAACTGACCCTGTATTTGGTTCGCTTTGTTGTATCAGATATACATTTCTTTATCAATTTTACCATCTCCAGAGAGTTCTTGTTCCCAGACATTTAAAGTTTGTTACTTGTTTTAAAATTTAGTGTTTCTATAGCCACGGTTCTTCTTTTGTTCTGTCATTGCTAAAATCATCAGAATATGATATTCTACAGAAATAATTACTTACTGTCAACCTATGAGCTACCTTGCAAACTTAATTTTAAAAATACATACATTGCTTTCTCACAATGCCAATCTAAATTACTCCAAGGATCATCATCATCATCACGTGCCATATCGGTTGGCGTAGGCAATCATATCTTTCCACAATCTTCTTTCTACAGTGCATCAGTTCAGAGGATATTAAACTCCGAGGATACTAAATTCATTATCCATCAAAACTAAAAGAATACCATCATCATTACCATAAAAACTAGAAAAATAAAATGTAATTCTATTTAATTTTTCAGTCACTGTAGAAGGTAACTAACTTGCACGAGTAAGACTTTTCCTACAAATTTATCTCTTGTGTAGAACCAATCTAATAAACAGCATCCATGAATAAACTAAGAAGAAAACATTTCATTCGAAACAACAGAATATTGAGGAAATCCATATTTTAAAAAGCTTGATATATATGAAGATAATGATGAAATCAAATGGAAAGTAAAAATTAAAAAAAACATATCACTTCTAATAAACCTGTTATGGGGTTAATAAAAGATTATGACAAATATACATGATAGAACAGGCATATGTTGATATCACTGGTTTCGGTAACACCACATATTCTGTCAGCAAAATAAGTCTGAAAATAACAAAGTTATTTGCATCAAAAATCTATCAAACCACAGTAATCATGATAGAGAGGTTACAGTAAGAGCTTCCACTTTTGCAGGAAATGGTTTGGTGACCCATGTGTCAGAATGTGTTTTGTACATTCTTATTAGGGAAGAAATGAAAAAGAGTTATCACAAACTGAAAGTAAACTTTAAAAACATAAATATACAGTCAATTCAAGTGGTACATCATTACCACTATCAACAATGAAGTCAGGACTTCAAAATTTGACGTCCATGGATCTTCAATATTTCTAAAAAAATGACAGAAGATACTAACAAATCTTGTTAACCGAGAGTGAGTTACACAGCAAAATCTAATATATAAAAAGAACTCACAAACCTAATAGTGCAGAGTCATATATTGTAACGCATAACCATCAGACAGCCGGTTACATATTGGCAAATATACCTGGGTCTATATTTCTGATCATTATCATAGAAAACTGTGTCTGCTGACAATGGTGGTCATGAATCTCTACAGTTTAGCTGTTTATCATTTCTGTTGCAGACTTCCTAGCCAACCACCCTTTGAGATAGACTGGTAATATTTCTTATGTCACCTTGTCTACCTCAAGCACCCATCCAGTTCCAACAAAAAAATGCAACAAAAGTCTGATAGATGGTAGCCATGACTTAAATAGATGCATCTCTTTTAGAGAAGCTAATGGCTTGAAATAAGTGCTCAACAGGCAGAATCTGCTTCAGGTGAGGAGACTCCTTTTTCTATGTTCTTCACTACATTTTCTGTCACTATACACATCAATCTTTCTAAAAAATGAGGAAGATACTGTGCCATCCATTTTTGACTATAGAAACAAAGAAAAAGAGTTCTTAAATATCATGTAGAGCCAGTGTTAACATATGGATGTGAATCATGGACGATTGGATAACAGACAAGAAAATCGCTGGACGCTGTGGAAATGCGGTTCTACAGAAGAATGTTGAGAATACCATGGACAGTTAAGAAGAGTAATGAAAATGTTGTGAAAGAGGCCAAAGCAAAAAGAGAGCTAACATCCATATTAGGAAGAAACAATCATCATTTTTTGGCCATGTAACGAGAAGAGAACAGCTGGAATATATTGTACCAACTGGGAAAACTGAGGGACGAAGGAATAGAGGGAAGCAAAAAGAAAACATACCAGACAGCTTAAGAGAATGGCTTGGCAGTAGGTCAACAACAGAAATGAAACTGTCGAGATCGAAAGTTATGGAGAGACGTGAAGATGATGATACATATCAAATGTGACATCTAATTATCTGCATCAAGCTATTCCGAATAGAGTAAAGTACCAGTAGAACATGCAGCCATGCAGATATGTGGTCCTCTAACATAATTTTAAATTCCAAATCATGTTAAATGACATGAATATTTATTGCTGATATAATCAATTAGCTTGCTTTACACGTTGGACCCCAGCCAATGTTCAAAACCTGTACTCAAGCTGATAAAAAAATAAAATAAATGAGTAGCTGAAAGGTGTTGGAGGAGACAACACTGGACAGTGCTCTGTCTCCTTCTTTCCTCCCTCTCACCAGGATGTGCCCATGAGAACTTAAGGCACTACACTTCACTCCTCAATGCCAATAAAGTTACAGGATACCTTTGACTATAGAAATACATTAGTTAATTAGGCTCCATTAGATTAATACAGGAAAATAAGATGGTCATAAATATTTACAGTAAATACTTTCATTCACTATACTCATTTGTCAATAAGTGTTACAGGTTACTACAGTAAAAGTGATTCAAAATGTGAGTGTGAAAACAGACACAGTGTAGGACAGTTTGACAACACATTTAGACCAGTTTTACAATAAGTCTATGTAGTCTGACAATAGTTTAGATATCTTTACAGCAGGTCTGGGAGAGTTTCCCAACAGGTCTAATAGTTTTACAAAAAAACTAGGCCAGTATTATAATAAGTTTAGTTTGTTGTACATTTCTATAATATTTCTATAACAGGTCTAATAGTTTTACAACAAAACCAGGCCAGTATTATAGGCCTAATAAGCTTAGTTTGTTGTACATTTTTATAATATTTCTATAACAGGTCTAATAGTTTTACAACAAAACCAGGCCAGTATTATAATAAGTTTAGTTTGTTGTACATTTCTATAATATTTCTATAACAGGTCTAATAGTTTTACAACAAAACCAGGCCAGTATTATAATAAGTTTAGTTTGTTGTACATTTCTATAATATTTCTATAACAGGTCTAGCAAAGCTTCAACAAACAAAAAAATAGGGCAGTTTTAGAATAAGTCTCAATTGTGGCACAACGGGTTTAGGGCATTTTTTACAACAGATTTAAAAGAGTTTTACAAGTCCAGGTCAGTTTTACAAGAGGCCTTGGACGGTCTTATATCTGTACAGCTCTGATAATGCAGAAAACTATGTCATGTTATGATCTACCAGAACTGGCATTCTCTTCTGTTACATAAACATTTGACCTCATCATCTACTGAGTGATTTATTTCCTCAGCTTATCTTGCCAATGTCCAGGAAAAAAACCACTTATCATTTAAAAGAAAAATTGTTCCCAATATTGTGGTGGCAAATGATTCAAGACTGTTCCCTTTACATACATTCACAATATTAAAAGAAAAATAGTTTGGAAAATTTAGGAAATTCCAATCTCAACTTTCAAAACATTTGTTGTATTTCTCTATTCCAGTTTGTTTCTTTAAACTTAACTCAGTGACAAAATAAAACTAGTTGCACAATTTCTCAGCTGCGGAGTTCATTAGGTCCCAGCTACGAAGTTCATAAGGTCCCAGCTGCGGAGTCTATTAGGTTCCAGCTATGAGTTCATAAGGTCCCAGCTACGGAGTTCATAAGGTCCCAGCTGCGGAGTCTATTAGGTTCCAGCTATGAGTTCATAAGGTCCCAGATACGGAGTTCATAAGGTCCCAGCTGCGGAGTCTATTAGGTTCCAGCTATGAGTTCATAAGGTCCCAGATACGGAGTTCATAAGGTCCCCGCTGCGGAGTCTATTAGGTTCCAGCTATGAGTTCATAAGGTCCCAGCTACGGAGTTCATAAGGTCCCAGCTACGGAGTCTAAAAGGTTGCAGCTATGGAGTTCATTATCTTCCAGCTATGGAGTTCATAAGGTCCCAGCTACGGAGTCTAAAAGGCCCCAGCTATGGAGTTCATTAGGTTCCAGCTATGGAGTTCATTAGGTCCAGCTGCGGTGTCTATTAGGTCCCAGCTACGAATTCATAAGGTCCCAGCTGCAGAATCTATTAGGTTCCAGCTATGGAGTTCATTAGGTCCCAGCTGCGGAGTTCATTAAGGCCCAGCTACAGAGTTCATAAGGTCCCAGCTACGGAGTTTATAAGGTCCCAGCTACGGATTTCATTAAGGATATTGAATTTTCAAAGTTGAGATATAAATCTTGCTAGTTCAAGCAGCTACTATCACCTATGTAAGTAAGAATAATAATCACTTTTAATTTTGCAAAAATGTAATTTTCTCCACAATTTTAAATGGCATTGCAAATTGAACAGAAAACTTTGATCTTACTAGGGTCTTCTTCTTCTTCTTTTTCTTCTTCTTCTTCAGCTCTCAAGTCTTCTGATTATGCAAATTTGTCACTTTCTCTTTGTCTTGCACAATGATGGAGTGGAGGGAACAACATCATGACACAAGATAATCTAAGCATTAACTAAGGTTTGAAACCATGTGTTCTTATGATTTGCATCTGATCAGTAACCTTAAAGGCTGAATGCTGCTTCATATTTTAAAATATCTTAAACTGTTGGACAGTGCTGGCCAAATGGATTAAAACCGTTCTTCAAAAATTACCTAAAATCATTGCAAGGTCAAACAAGTTTTTTTTTTTGTCTGAATTAAAATAAAAACTCTGATCTCATGGCAACTGTACTGGGTATGTGGCCTTTATGCTTAAGTTCCAAAGAAACCTCGAGACAGAAATGGAATAAAATTCATAACAATAGTTTTCATAATAGATAGTTAGTTAAAATGATATAGATAAATAAGTTACACTTGCTTATATAAACTGAACATTTTGCAACTGAAATAACAGCATTGCAGATATGTAGAGAGAATTTTAACTGCTGGTTCTGTTTTGCGCAACTTAAATTACAAATTTAAAAAATCTTATTACAAAGTACAAACATTAAAAATATAACAACAAAGATATTTTTAAAACAGAAAATATGAGCAAATTAAATACACTTTGTTTATAAATAAATAAATGAAAGAAACTTCACACATATATATTGTATCCAAATGTTTCATTTCTGAAATGAATGGAAGGAGTTGACACATGTAATGTAATCCAACATGCCTAAAAACTGAAGCAAATAATTATTCTATATCTTGGGACAGGATATAAAATAGCAAGGCTTTGTAAATCACAAGATTGATGCATCCAAGCTTCAGGAAGGAAAATGATAGACCAAATCCCTGAAGGTATTTTTGAAATCCTATATCAAAGGACAACAATAAGGCTTCAACTACATGTATATGTCCACAGGTGAGAACAGTCGAATGGTAAAAACTTGTAGGTCCCAAGTTCCTTTTTTCATGCTTTAATTACAGTGTCACATCCAACAATTAAACAGAATTGTTAAAATGTGAAAACAAACATTTTGTAAAAATGAACTTATTTTTTTTTAAACATGCTTATCACATAACATAACACTCACATAAAACTGAAATAAGAAATTCAACAATAAAATCTTAAATAAGAAATTCAGTAATGAAACAAACAAAATATATTTCAGTTACTCCCATATGGATACAACATAGATTCCTATTTTTGCCTCTCACAATAATAAATAACAATACTTTAAATTATTGACAAGCTAATAATTATAGAACAACGACACATCATATCTCTTTCTCTCTCTCTCTCTCTCTCTCTATGTTTTTGAGATTTTTTAGTCATGTTATGCCTTTTTCCTTGTCACCAGACGTAGCATAACACAAAATATCAAAAACGGAGGAAGAGAGATGAGGTGTTATTGAAGTCGTCTGTGACTTTAACAGCCACTCCCCCAGCTGGGGCAATAAAACGCTAGACAAATGAAGGAGAAAAAAACTCAATGACTGGATGGATGACAAAAAACAAGCTAACATTAATTGACAATCAAAAGACAAACCAATCATGGTGGAAAATAAGCACCGCAGACCTTGTCATGGCCATTCATGATGTACAACACTTTATAATTCTGTATTTAAAGTCTATAGATCACAAATTGCTTCCACATCAGTGGACGTATGTTCATACTGATGGTAAAGTGAAAACAGCAACATAAAAATGACATTTTGTTGTTTGTTTTGTCTTGTCTCTCTACTAATTTAGCTGCTTGATACAATTTTACCTTTATTTTACATGTTCTTCACAGCTTTACTCACGGACACTTACAGTATTTAATATTTTACATGTTCTTCACAGCTTTACTCACTGACCCATACAGTATTTAATATTTTCATGTTCTTCACAGCTTTACTCACGGACACTTACAGTATTTAATATTTTACATGTTCTTCACAGCTTTACTCATGGACACTTACAGTATTTAATATTTTACATGTTCTTTGCAGCTTTACTCACGGACACTTACAGTATTTAATATTTTAAATGTTCTTCACAGCTTTACTCACGGACACTTACAGTATTTAATATTTTATATGTTCTTCACAGCTTTACTCACTGACACTTACAGTATTTAATATTTTACATGTTCTTTGCAGCTTTACTCACGGACCCACACATTATTTAATATTTTACATGTTCTTCACAACTTTACTCGCAGATCCATACAGTTTTTAATATCTTACATGTTCTTCGCAGCATTACTCATGGACCCACACAGTATTTAATATTTTATACTTGTGTTTATCTCCAAAATGAAGGATGAATAAAAATTTGTTAAGCTCAAAAAACCTGCAGTCTAGCTTTATGTACTGAAGTCTCACTGACATAGTGATTAGAATACTTGCTACTGATTCCAGGAGTCCAGGTTTTGATTCTCAAGATGTGATTAGTTTTTTTTTTTTTCTGGAACAACACAGCCTCAGGATTTCCCCAGCCTCTAAAAATGGGTACCAGAGATTTTCTGGAAACGAAGGGCAGCCTAGCATGATATCACCCACAAATATGGAAAATGACAATGGAAAAATGTGGTCACTAACACCATATTTCCCATTTGCCTAGCAAGGTGTGGGGGAAACTTTTAATTTTTATAACTATCTCTGTTGGAAAATGCTGCAACAATTTTAACGTCAAAGACCTGGGATACATTGCAGAAGTTATGATTGAACACAGAGTATCAAATAGCTTTCTTCAGTGATATATGTGTATATAAGACTGGCATGAGCAACAAACAAGGTGGTACATTTGAGGTTTTAACCTGGTCTGTTGTGCAGGATATAAGTTCTGTGGGTTATATTTTCATTCTTTGGTGTCAATAGATCATCCTGATTATACAACAGACAACTCTATAGTGCTCACATCCCTTAGCACATTCATCAGTAGGAAGCACACCTGCCACACACTAGGAGAAGCACTGAAGATGGCTTCAGCTCAGATGCACAAACTCTGTTGCACAGGCAAACACAGGTGTTGAGAGTGATTCACTCTTGAAAAAGTAGTAATTTCACAAATGCTCTGTCACAGACAACAGCTTTATGTACCAACAATCAAATGATCTAATATACTAACTATTGGCCAAAAGCTGCAAAAAAAGATAACAGTTCAGAGGATAGTGAACTTTGCAACAAATCAAGTAAAGACAAACTCCAACCCAACACATCCAAAAGTGATTCTTCTTCTTATTCTCCTTCTCCTGTGATCAAGACTCATTCAGACTGGGATTCCAGACTCTTTTGTGAAATTTGCTATCTGTTTTAGGGTTTCATTTACATCACAGTTTTTCTTCTAATGTTGTGGGCATGAGTCATGTTTTCCTCCTCATGTCTGCATATTGGAACAATCTTGTAGAATGTATTTTGCTAGAATGTCTGCCAGGGCACAGACTGTTGGTCCCTATATTGAGTTTAAAGTACATGTGGTGTCTCATTTTGCTATAGGCCTGTGTGAAGTATGATAACTTGGTCTCTCCTAGACAGTTGATAATATTTATCCCCCATAATATTTTAGGGTGTTTTTGTTTTCACTCTGCATGGTATTACCCCTTGGTGTTGAATTTGCTTTTTCATAGCTGACCAGATGGCTCTCTTGTGATAGTTTCCCTCCATCTTTAACTAGTCTATCTGCATACTCATCTTGTATGTTGTAATGTAATTATACCCACTTGATCACTACTCTTTGGGTAATATGGCCAAGCTGCATTAGGATGTCCACAAATCATCTAACTCTCTACTCAGGATTTTCCAGTGCTATTGTGGCTGACAGCATTAGTTAGTATCACCAGTTTCTGTGTTGGATGCCAATTTTGCTGTGGCTCTGAGGGCTTTGCTTGCAGTCTTGTAAATGTTGAAGAATTTTTCTGTGGCTATGATCTTAGTAACCTCTTCACTGGTTTTAATCTGAGAAGCACTTCACCCCCTTCATTGTTGGTGGGATTTGTAGCAGAACCATCTGCATACATATAGGGCCAAGTGTCTTGTGGGTTAGTACTCATCTATGTACTTTTCAGCAATACATTTTCTATCCAGATCTGTCAGAGAGCATTTTTTCTTGATCCTTTTATATCTTCTTTGAGTTATGGTTGTGTACACCCACAAAATGGAGTATTGCTAACTGAATATATGGGTTTTGGTTGAGATAGTAATGGGTATGGGTTTTGTTCCAGGTATTGCTAGGATTATTGTGCATTAGGTCCTGAGACTGCTGTTGGTTCTCTTTAGCCAGCCCCAGCTGTTGATGGTTATTGTTTTACTATAGGGTGGGTGGTTCATGAATTTCTTGCATTTCTCCCCTTGTCATAATCTCTGATAGTGAATAGTGATGTGACCTTTAGATATAGAGACTAGCCATGAATACCCAAATGTGTAGTTTCAGACTAATTGGTGCTGATCTTTGTGATAAAGTGGACTACCCTGGTCAAGTTAGAGATGCTCAAAGACCATCTAACCCCCACCCATGGGTATGAAGTTAAAGGCATGCCATGAGGTGACAACTTGGCTCTGGCAACATGGAGACAAGAATACCTCTGGTATAGAAACTAGTCCACAGGAAGCAAAAACAAATGCAAACAAACTGGACAGGTAGTGCTTAAGAGTCAGGAAAGACTTCTACCTTGGAAAAAGAAAAACCTATACAAAGCTTGAATAGATAATGCTCAAGAAACAGGGAACAGAGGACAAATCAATTAAGGCATAATCTCCTTCCAGAAAAGAAGATTGGGAACAATAAAAAAGTCAAGGAAAGCAAACCCAAAGAAAATGCTGGCAAAATCTGATGCACTGGGCTAGGAGGTGCAAAACACGGTGCAACATATATACGTGTACTTAAAGTATATTTTAACAAAAGACATCAGGTTTCATAAGAGAATCCTGAATTCCAATCTGGATGAACCATGCTCACCAAGAAACATACTGTACATGTCTATACATTGATAATAATAACCTTGGATTGTATGCCTCCCATGTATAGTGATATGATAACATGTCAAACTTCTGTCTCTCTCATAATAATAAAATGTGATGCCACCTTACATTTCTGTTACTCTCGCAAGAATGCAATAAAATATTCTTGTATTTGTTTTCTTTCTTCTTTTTTACATTTTGGTAATACAGTAACACTTCATTATGCCTCTTTCATAATGGCAAGCCAACAACATATCATACTAATATTTCTGACATAATGGTAAAACAAAAAAAAAAACCACATACCACTTCATTAATAACACAATTATGGCACTTCATACTTCTATGTCTCCCATAATGGTAAAATAAAACACTTCACTTGTCTCTCCCATATTAATAAAGCAATAACATAAGTCATATCTCGTTATCTCTAAAAGTGATACAGCACATGAATATTGAACAAAAACAGAACTGTGCCTTGATCATTCATTTACACAAGTTAATGGTGATTGGCAGCTAAAGTGCTGAGTATTCTCAATGACTTCAAGAAGTTAAATGTGGAATGTTGGATCCAGAAAATAAATCTGTACAAACATGTCACAATCCTGAAGAACAATTACAGGAAAGCAACCATCTGTTGTTTTAATACAGGAATTAACAACAATTTATCTAACTTCATTAAGTTATTATGAACATTATCAAACAACATAAATAGTTGTTATCATGCATCACACAATAGAAAATATTTCACAAAATGAGTGAGTGAAAATGCATTCACATTATTTTTGTTCTTTCTTACACTCAACAATTTGTTCACATCTAGGGGTGTGCACTGAGAGAGTATATCAAATTATCTGCCCCATTATTATGGAGCAAAATATAACCTGTCATGTATTAATGAGAAACACATCATGATGTTAAATAAACTAGTGTCTTGGGAAGAATAGATATTTTAGCCACAATTAGGAAAATAAATGTTGGAACAAATGATGCAAAAAAAACAAAACAAAAAAAATGACATTAGATACAGTAGAATCCATTTACGAGACCAGTTATAATAATCCTGATATAACGTCAATTTTAACAAAATCCATGAGTTTTTTTTATCTTTATCCTATTAAAAAAACATTACAACACTTTATTATCTTGCCTGAAAATATGTTATAACGAATTTTGTGAAATTAGCCTAGCTAAAAACATAAACTGTTAACAGTATGTAGTTTGCTTATCTGTGATCAAATTATGTGCCCACACGGGTTAAGCATGATTCTAAAGAACTCCTTGTATATGGCAGTGCACTGGCCACACGGGTTAAACATGATTCTAAAGAACTCCTTGTATATGGCAGTGCACAAGAGAGAGATGGTATGAGGTAATAATAGCACATAGTACAAGTTTATGACAGCAGTTGGAGAAATGACAGTGTAATATTGGATAGGCCAGTTGCCAAAAAGCTTTCACAATAAGGCTGAGTATTGGCGCAAATATAATTCTCTATATGCTTCATATCTATTCACAAGTAATTAAATTTGTTATTGCGATGACTTTCAGTATTGGCAAGGAACACAAGTGCATATCACTTGAAATGAAAGTGATGTTGATAGAGAAAGTGGACGAAAAGCTAAAACCAGAAGCAAGAATATGCAGGGACCATATTTCTTTGACACTATATACAATCCTGAAGGACAAAAACAACATTATGTAGGTGTTTACAAGTGGTAACATAAAACTTTTTGCAAAGGATATAAACGATCAATCCGTTTATTAGGTTTACATAGTACACTCCCATATTCATCATGTGCCATACCAGCTGGCACAGGCGATAATGTCCTTCCACAATCTTCTATCTACAATGCATCATATCAACTCTGTTGCTGACTGTTTTCCATGCCATGACACCAATTTATCTAGTATCTTCTCTCTTTGTTGTTTGTGGTTTCTCTTTCCCTGATTTTGCATTTTAACCAAGTATTCCAACTTTCCTCTTCCCATGATGTGCCCGAAAAATGTTGATTGTTTCTTTCTGATGTTTCTTAGGAGTTTCCTTTTTGTGGTGGTCTCTTTGAGAATGTTCTCATTGATCTTTTTAGCTGTTCAGGGAACTTCCAACATTTTTCTAAGAAATCCCATCTCTATGGGATTTCATCCGAAATTCTATTTTGGTCTGAACTATTCTGCTTTTATTACTGTGGTGCATCTTCCAGCTGATGTTATTATTGTGCCCAAGTATTTGAAACGTTGCATTTGTTTCAGATTTGTCCTGTTTATTTTTATGCTGCATGATGGTGATAATTGTTCTTCGACATGACCATTACTTCTGTTTGTTTTCTTACTATTCAGACTGAAACCTTTCTTGTTGCTTTCTTTTACTATTATGTCTATCATTTCTTGCAGTTCATTCTCTGTCTCTGCTATTTAGACTGTGTCATTCGCATACTGCAAATTGTTTATGTTGTGACCGTTCACTTTATATCTATTATTGATCTCATAATATTTTTGATGTAAAGTGAAAACAAATCCGGTGACAGAACACAGCCTTATCTGACTCTTTGTTTTATATATTGAACATGTCCTGCTTGGTTGTTAATTCTTATAGCTGTTGTTTCTCAGATCCTTGCCATCAAATGTTTAATTTCTAGAGCATATTGATTATTTCCACATGCTTTACTTTGTTAAATACTTTGGGTAATCTATAAAGCGCATATATAGATCTTTGTTTACCTCTAATTACCTAAATTAGATATAGTGAAATACGATTATAACGACAATATTTCCATGGTCCTGACGATCTCGTTATAACTGGATTCTAATGTAGTAAATGATGAACATGTTTACAGATACAGAAAATGTAGCTACATGTCTTAATAATGCAGGAGGGGTGGGAAGTAGTGAACCTCACAATACAAACAGTACAAAATCTTGGAGTTTGGAGGTGATGTCTGTACTTTTCTTTCTGCCATACCTTCTACAATTTTGTGATCATGTCACCCATTTATAGCTGGGTCAAATTAAGCAATTTCATAGTGGGAGTACTATTCTGTATCATTTGAGTGATAAAGCCAGCGGTTTAAACTACTGCACAAATGAAATCTGCTTTTACATCAGCACTTCATCTCCATGGTTCCATGTATTTCTTAAAACAAAACAAGTTCTTATAAATGTTTGGGTGCATAGATTGCTTAAATACTGTATAATATGTATATAAAGTTTATACATGACAAAGTGTTCTGGTCAGATAATTACTACTTTTATAACAACACTGATATGATAAACAAACAATCAGTTATCAAGCATAACTCAAATCAAAGTTATTGCCCAATTGTAACTGCAATAACACACTTATAATGACACAAAAAAAAAGGTAGGACTTTTATCAGAAATTTATCAACTACAGAAAAATTCACATTTATAGTATTTGTGTTCACCAGCCTTTAACTGGCAAAGCTCCAATAATGTGGGCTTTTTCAGGAATTGAATGTTGTGTGAAAACTTGTATTGTTTCCAGCAGACACTGGCACCCTCAACATTCAGCGGAGAGTGTCCTATATATGTGTGTGCGCCCCTCACACTTCAGGCACATGTATTCCAACTTCAGAGTTACTCTCACATATGAAACATTGAGAGTCTCAAGTTTTTGGATAGACACCCCCTCCCCATAGTTTTCCCAGTATTTAACTGTCCAAGGTTTCTCAATATGCTTCCAGGTTTTCACAAGTATCTGAAAGGGCTAGACATTGAATCTCACAAACCATTAACCAGGTGAGGGTAAAGTCACAAAGTTGCCATGAATTTAAAGGAACAAATTCCAACAACCTGTCATTGAAGCTGGAACCTTCTTGTCCAAAGGTTAAAACTTACCTCTAGACGATTCAGACTCCCTTCTATGAAAGCAACAATCACGTCAAAAAGGATAAGTTACCAAACCTATTTTTCAGACAATGAAATAACAAAAACCTTACTTTAGAGAGGGAGCCGCAATAGTTCAGTGGTTAGTGAACTGGACTACAAAGAACAAGGAGTAGGGTTTGATCCCAACTGACGGCTTCCAGGTTCACCCAGCCTTTAATGGGTACCGGATTTTTTTCTGGGAAAGTGAAGTGGCACGGGCGTAATACCGACCACATTACCCCAAAAATCATTTGTCAAAGGTCTGTAAAATTTATGGCCACTAACACCATATTCCCTATACGCCACTTGGCGTGACGGGGATACTTTACTTTTTTTTTTAACTTTAGAGAACACTCATTAAATGACAAAAATCACTTAAGGGCAATCAACAAGAACTAAACAAAAGCAATATTTTAGACAATTTACAGTAGATTATCAAAACCATTTGAAAGAAAAATATCAGTAAATAGTCTGTAATACTCAGGTCTGAAAGTAGTCAGTGACTTATAACTAATGGCTTGCACCGGAGATGGTGAGCTGCAACTTACCAAATCTTACTTCACTTCACTTCACAGTGACCAGTGTAACAGACTAACAAGACTCGTCAATCAAAGAGAGATAGATAAGAAAGATAAATCAGTAATTCTTCTTCTTTGCAATTCACCCAATGATTAAATGAGTAGTTAAACCTCTTTGTCATCTGGCCTTTAAAAGGATGTTATGTGAGCATAAATGTGCTGTGATGCCATTTGCAGTAAAACTGTTATATTTACATCTTTCAACACATCAGTTTTTAGCATGGGGTTTTTATCTCTTCTTAGCATTCACCTTTTAAGTGGGCATAGATGCGTTGTGTCATTAGTTTATAGCATAACCATGATATCTGTGCCTTTTGGCCCAACACATCATCTTCAGCGTGGATGGGTAGATTTTGGTTAACAATTTTTCTTTTCTGGACTGTGGTAATTTTTAACCTACCGTTTTTTTTTGCTTGAAACTGCCAAGGGTTCTTTAACATGTATGAGTGCACATAGGACCTCCTATTTTTTGTCATTTTCCTAAGGCTAGACATCGGATCACGCTACCCAGAGACCAGGGGAGGGCAGCCATAAAGAAACCAAGGATTCGATGTTTGAAAAATTCCTACCACAGAATCAAACTCACAATCTTCCTATCCAGAGGCTGGCAGGTTACCTCTAGATCACCCAATCTCCCATGGTGTTTTTGAGTACTGGGTTGTCTTCCCTCTCAATCCCTGCTAATCTGGCCAGACTAGACTAGTTAGTACCACGAAGAGGTGGGTTAGGATCAGGATAGTTCTGATACACTGATCCTGGTAAAAGCCAATAGCCATGAGTCGTTGGCAACTTTCAGCTTTGCAGTTGTTGGGCGCCTATGCCCCTGTAACCTAGTACTAAAAAATGCCATAATTAATACACATGTTAAGATTCTAAGGGTGTAAACCATAACATAATACATCTACACTGCTGAACAGCCTTTTAAAAGAGACAATGAAGAGGCATGGTTACTGTTTGAATGCAGAAGAACCTTAAAAATAGAGGAACAAGATTGAATTAAAGAATAAAGCAATCTTTATCATGCACCTTAAGTTCTTTCTGTATGTATGTTACCCCTATGGATCCACAAATGTTGTAAAATCACTAATAACTAAACAGAAATCCAATACAGAGTGTAAATACATTAGAGTTCATGCAGCATTTGAAAATTGTTTCATTACCCTGTAAATTAGGTACGAATTAACAGCTGCCTTGACTGAACATCCTTACTTGAGTAAACAACATTTAAACTTTTCAACTAAACATGTCCCTGACAAGCATGCAATAACTAAACTACACTCTGTTCTTGTATAGAAAAATGAGCTACACAATTAAAAAAAAAAAGTAATGAAGAGGCTAACAGCATGATTGTCCATTCGTTAATGTTTTTGTTTAATATAGCCCACAGGACAGATCTCCACAGTTTATTGCTTGGCTTAGTCTGACATTTAATAACAACGATTGTCGGGAATGCAGATATAGAATTTCTGCTCCTTGTGTAGTCTTTGACTTGAAGAAAGGACAATAAATAGATAGTCATGTGCTCTTGATTTATCCTTAATTACACCACCTATCCACAAATAACATTTTTACTCCTCCATAAAATGTATGATCCCTAAATGTTATATATGGAATTTCAAAAATAGTATTTCTTTTTAACTTTTACTACATAACTGTGTGTTTATACTAGGAGAGATACAGGAATTGAATGTGATAATCATTTCCTGGTTCACGTTTCATTTTTGGCCTGAAATTCCAATGCATGGTGCCGTGGCTACCAGAGGTGTTACATTATCTATTCACACACCGGCAGTCATTTGAGCAGTATTTTCAGTTTCTTCTTAGCTGTCTTAGTCATTTGCTGTCTATCTCATGTTACAAATATTTGATGTCTCACTAACAGCCGAAGAACTTTTTTAAAATTGGCAAAATTTATATTTAAAAAAAAAAACAAAAAAACAACAGCCCAGTTCTTACGACACCTAAACAATTTTATGAAGGGCACGTGTTTGAAAAAAAAAAAATCCAACTTCAAAGGAAACAAATCAAACACTCAGGGGTCACCAAAAGTTAGGAAGGTATAAAGGGAAAACGTTTGCATAATGTAAACTGTTGAATTCCAAAAATCACATTTTGAGTCTGTAAATTTGACAAAGGTGTGATAATATAGGGTTAATAGAATAACTTTCACTCACAAAATTGGTGGTTTGATGCAGATTTGAATTTTCATATCATCATACAATTTGTCACTTTAGTGAATTGGTGTAGAAAGAAGGGGACAAGGGGATAGTTATCAATTTTGCATAGCTATGCTAAAGCTGATGACATAAGAGACCAAAGCTGATCTTACAATCCTCAGTTTAAACAGTCCGATTCCTATCCTCTTGTCTCATTTGAAGATGTGGCAAAACCGACAACACAGAGACTAAAGCAGAGGAAAGAGAATCTCACAATCCTCAGTATTAATGCAGCTTCTAGGAAGTGGCAGTGCAGTTGTTAATGAACTGATCTACCGAGGACAAAAGAGGATGGATTCACCTGGCAATACAGAGGTCATGGAGATCTTCTCTGGAAAGAAAAATGATATTGATGTAATGTTGATCCAGTCACCCAAAAATGTGCTGGTCAATGAAAAAACAGACACTAACACTACAACCTTTAAACATCAGAAGGCATGTTAGGGTTGTATCTTCTTCATTTTCTTCTCCGACACCCTTAGCTACACACCACTATTGCTTAATGTTTGCTCTCTCTGTATTAGTATGATTATAATTATAATAGTAGGATTTGTCTCTCTCTACATTAATTATGTTTAATCTGTTTATGTGTTTTGTCTATTCTCATTTGTTATTAGGTCATAACCTAGGATATTTTTGCTTTATCTTTCTTCAAAGTAAAAATGTAACTATACATCTTTAACTATTTTGACCTCCACTTTATTCAGCTTAATTCAGTGAAGGATATTTATTTTTTCGTTCGCCAGCTTTTTACCTCTGACGAAGTCCCTAGGGACTAGGAACTGAATTTTGTATGTTAATCCATTTTTTCCTGGCAGCCACGTGCACAGGGGTTGCTCGTCGCACAGGCAGATAACTCCGACTTCGGAGGCACTCATATTTTTTCTGTCGATGAGTAATTGACGTTTCAGGCTGCTGCTGAGACCAGGGGTGATTGCAGCAGAGAGAAATCATAAATAAAAATCCCAACTGGTGTAGCCGGGATTTGAACCCACAATCTCTCTGTCTCGAAGCCGGCGTCTTGCTGGGAGACCAACCAGTGAAGGATATGATACTATCCTTACCTTATCTCAAATGGATATCATGGATCTCCACCTGTCTTGAGTCAGAGATCTATCAGCAGACTACAACTGTGTGTTGAAGTAATTATAAAGAAATTGACATGAAAATATATAAACAAGTGCAGGCACAAACTAATAATGAAGATTATAGACTTCTATTGTTTCTTACCAATCACAAGTTAAGAAACCTGGGTAATGTTGTTACAACACTCCTGTGTTACACTAATACCTATAAATAAATGCAAATTTGTGAGTACAGTTTATACCAAACCATCAAGAAGTCTAGTTTGTACCAAAGTTTATAACAGGCACAGCTGACAACGACCGACAGATCAGACATATACTGCCATGTCCACATCAAATGTTGTATGATACAAGATTACCAACACACAGACATTATAAAGTCTGGTATCTATCAATAATCTTGCTGCATTCATCAAACTCTAACTACAATATACTTTTGCTTGTTTACTCTCAACACGTTGATGAGCTCATTTTTCTTACTTCTAATAAAATTAGTTTTGTTTAGTGACATTCTTCTTACTTCTAATAAAATTAGTTTTGTTTAGTGACATTCTTCTTACTTCTAATAAAATTAGTTTTGTTTAGTGACATTCTTCTTACTTCTAATAAAATTAGTTTTATTTAGTGACATTCTTCTTACTTCTAATAAAATTAGTTTTATTTAGTGACATTTTTCTTAATTGTTTGAACATATTCTCAGCAGCACAATAAATAAGAGTTTATCTATATCTTGCTGACTTTTGTTTCTGACCTATCTGTATTTGCTCAGATACAATCTCATGTAGCTGACAGCAATTTAGGCAACTTAGAATCCATTCTTTACTTCTGAAATTCCTAAACAAAACACAAATTTCTCGAATACATACAATAACAAGTTTAAACATAAAATCTTAAAAATGCTTACTAGTTTCCATCAACAAAAATAGTAACACATTTCTTCTACCTTTTAGCTCCCAGTGGAGCATAGGTCTTCAACAAACACTTTCCAAGTCGTTCTGTTTTTTACCATTCTTTTAAGATCATTCCATGTCTTCCCCATCATCTTCATCTCTGCTTCGATCTGTCTTCTCCAAGAATTCCTTGGTCTTCCTCTTTGTCTTTTCCCCTGGGGATTCCAAAAAAGGGCCTGTTGTGTAATACTCTCAGTTGGCTTCCGTAGTGTGTGTCCTATCCATCGCCATCGTCTTCGCTGTATCTCTTTATCCACTGGTATTTGACCGGTACATTTCCATAATTCCACGTTAGTGACTTTGCCAAAGTCACGGACAAAGTAACACATTTAAGCTACCTATATACCTTTAAAAATGTATAAAAATGTACTGATCTTTACCCAAGGTAATCTCAAAGCCTAGAGGATAATTAAACAAACATTCAAATATGCTGCAATATGAAACAAATGTACAAAAAAGACATCATTTTAACAAATACACAGATAAAAACATATAAAAGCCATCACTTGAAAGAAACTGATAATAAAAAAAAAGTCACTATTCTAAATAAAATATTGACAGTAGTCGCCATTCAAAACAAATGTCTGGAAATACCACAATTCAAGCTCTAGATATAAATTGGTGTCTAGACGGTATCACCTAGACACTGATGATGCTGGTTTAGCTGCTGCACCCAACAACTGGGTTCTCTCAGTGTCCTCAGCACTAACAAAGTCTGGGTCCCATTCTAGATCACTGGAATGCATGGGGCTGGCTGTCGATTGTTTGGACCAACTGTCTTCTGAGACTCGAGCATGGACTTTATGTTGTGGTGACACCCCTGCAAGAATTTGTATTGTCATTAATGTTGTATTTAGTTAATGCTGTTATATGGAACAGAAAAAGGGACTATCAATAAGTTAACATAAAAGAAAACAGTGCCATCAAAAAGGTGATTTACATAAAGGTAAAATACAAGACTTGCATCAACATCTTAGCACGCGAGTTTTCACGCATGTGTGCTCGGCCGCCTATCAAGAAGTGTTCGGAGACTTCTGGATAGTGTTGTTTCAAGCAGCGAAACTCACGATTTGAGGTCGCATTCCTCACCTTCCATGAGTAATATCCTGGTACCCATTTCTGCTATCGGCTGGGTCGACTGCGGGGGTATTAACCACAACTACAATTCACACTGCTTCCAGCGGAAATCGGACACGAGTTGTTCGAACATCGGTAGCCCAGCCGGTTTACATATGAATGGGAAGAGTTTGGTGGACAAAAAAGAAGTCAATGAAAGAACACTGTTACGCCCCATGTCAAGGGAATATGGTGTTAGTGCCCATATTTATTTTAACTATCAGCACATTTTATGGGTAATGTAGTCAGTAATATGCTAGTTCCATTTTTCTTTAGCAGAAAAATCAAGTACCAGTTTAAAACTGCATGTATATGAAAGCTGTCAGTTGGGGCTGAACATTTTCTCTTATCCTAAGCAGACCAGTACATAACCAACACTTTACTTTAGTTTCCAAGATGGACAAGGATAACACAAAAACTAAAGTTCAGAAACAACTAAAAATGGACCAAAAACTATTATTGTGAAGACAAAAAAGATACTTTGGGCATATAAAAGATATGGCAATACACTGAAAGGTTTAGAAGGAAATGTACTGGGAATAAGAAATAAAGGCAGGTAAAGAATCAAATGGACTAAAAATATCAAGAGCCAGTCTGGAAAATAAGTCATAGAGTCAAGTGACAGAGTAGAATAGCATTCCATTGTAGCCAACCTTCATTGCAAAAATAGTACTTGATGATAATATTGTTTATACAAAAAGTGAAACCACAAACAAATCAATGGTAGTGTTCTTCCTGTGAGAAATGAGTATGAAGAGAAATAAATTAAAGTTGTTGAAACATTATTATAAGACATGAGCCAACTTGCCCCACACTGTCACTGCTCATTTCAGAAATATAACTCAAGTATGATTCTTCTCTTGCACATTCAAGTTTATTACAAGTTTATAGCTTAACCCTAGATTATATTACCTATCTGTGAGCCACATTTATACGAGATGGTAGTATCAAATACTACTACTTAATTGTTACGTTTGGAGCTCGGAAAATAAGATTTTCTTTGAACTTTTGCTACACAGCTGTGTTCACCCAAGCAGAGACATGAGAATCAGATGCTGTAATCATTTCCTGGTTTAAGTCAGATTTATGGCCTGAAATTTGACTCCATCGCACAGTGGCCACAGGAGGTGTTATATTGTCTATTGACACGGCTGCTGTCAGTTCGTTAATCCAATCATATCTTAGGATTGTTTGCTGGTTATCCCATGTTACAAAGGTTTGCTTGATGTCTCACCAACAGCCGAGGAGATTTTCCCTGTCATAAGAAAAAAAAAATGAAAAAGAAACAAATTTCTTGAAAATTAGCTAAATTAAAAAAAAAGACCCTTTTGTATGATAGCGTTGTACTTTTACGGTGTGCACGTTTGTAATCCTTTAATCCAACATCAAAGTAAACATTTCCAACACTAAAGGCAATCTAATCATCTGAGGTGGACTCTGTCAAGCAAGTGTTTCAGCCCATTAACTTCTTAACACTCTAAAGGTCCAGCCTGGGTCATGATTTTCAAATGCTGACCCGCTTTTGCATTCTGAACCAGAAGGCTTGCAAAATGTCCTAGTTGAATATGCAAATGACTTCACTTCATTGTCAGCCCATAAAAGGATGCTAAAATAGATGTGAATGTATAGTGTTGTTTTTTATAGTATGATGTTGGCCCAATCTGACTTCAGCACATTTTTTGGGTACATTCCTTCTTCAACCTCTTCTTGCCTGGTCAGGATAATTATTTCTATCTTTTGTTCGCCTGAAATATTGTCTATATCTATGTCGTTTCCTGTATAAATTTTACTGTCTTTTTTAATTCTTGCAGTGGCCCATATAGTTTTGTCTGTAGTGCTGTATCTATGGGCCAATGTATTTTCCTCAGTCTACTATATTCAGTGCAGTCTTGGAGTATGTATTCAGCAGTCTGGGGTGCCTGTCCACATGTACAAGTAGTTGAGGTGCCGATCTTGAATTTTGTATATGTGTTATTGTGGAGTCGATTGTGTCCTGTTCTGAGGCGTATAGTGATAACGCTAATTATTAATATCTAGGCCCACTGTGGGGAGGTGAGGGATGATCATCTAGTTCTGGTTCACTGCCTTGATGCAAGCAGTCACTTGGGAGTTGCTGACCACTTTGACTTTCTGCTAGTGAGCAATTTATCAATGTTATTTCACAGGGCAAAAATAAAAACAAAGCACACACACACACACGCACAAAAAGGATGTGAATAACTAATTTGACAAGACAAAACAAATTAGTTTGATTGACAATATTCGTGTAAACTATCAAATATAAGCTGAATTAAGACCATTGTGAACAGTGAAGCCACCCTGTGGATCTACCTTACCAAAATACACCTATAAGGGTCTACTGTGAGGTTAGAAAAATGAGCAAAATCTACAGTAATTAGTAATGCAGCACCTAAGATGGTGAACAAGAGTTTCTGTCTATTTGCCATTTTTGGGCACTGAGAAACATACTTTAATAAAAACCACATCTGTTCAATGAGAAAAAAAAAAAAAAAAACCTATCAATTCAACTGGAAAGCTTTATTCTGAAGACAGGCCTATAAACCTAGACAGCACCAGAATGCAAAATAAGATTTTGAAAAAAAAAGAGATATTTTCAATCAGCATGTTAATTTCATGATCTACCTGTTTCATGGTCCCATGATAAATCTATAGAGCTTCCCTCAGTCAAGCTTTTCTCCTTGGTTTGAGCATTACTGCTGCTTGAACTCTGAGCATCAGTTGAGCCTGCACAGCGAGAAACAAGAACCTTCAGAAATGATTGAACTAACACAAAACCGACGTGATTTGAACAATCATACATAAGTGTGAAATTCTCAACCAAGCTGTGAATCTTTCAACATAATTTCTGCCTGTTGGCCCTGGTACTTCCCTTTAGCTGCTTAAGTTCTGTCTAATAAGCTTCCAATATGCATTGCTTTCCACAGTGCTTCTTTATATAGACTGTCTGTTAGCCGTAAATATTTAAACACTCTTCTACAACACTATGCAAGAGTCTAAAAGAGAGTTGTTTTCATTATTAGGAAAAAAACAATCATCATTTTTTTTTTGGCCTTGCAATGAGAAGGGAACAGCTGGAATATATTGTGACAACTGGGAAAACTGAAGGACGAAGAGATAGAGGGAAGTAAAGAGAAAAGATACCAGACAGCTTAAAAGAATGGCTTGGCAGAGGTCAACAACAGAAACGATAAATAACTGTTGAGATCGAAAGTTGTGGAGAGACATGATCACCTATGCCAGCATGGTACTTGATGATGATGATGCAAGAGTGGAGTGGACTCTGGTGCTATGTATTGGTCCCAGAATTGTTCAACATTCTACTCCATATGATAGATTTTTCTGATACTGAAGAATTATTTGTTTCACTTTGACAAGAACACAAAAATTGTGTCTAGTCCTGTCATGCCATGTAGTTGCATATAGGGAATATAGTGTTAGTGCCCATTTTTTATATAGATCTTCGGCGCATTATTTTTGGGGTAATGTGGCCATCTTTCTTCCCCAGAAATATTCTGGTACCCATTTAAGGCTGGGTAAACCTAGAAGCAATTGGTCAGAATCGAACCTGGCCTTTTATCCGTTGTTCACTTTCTTTGACATGTGTAGATTTGCTAACTATTTTGCCCAGCCAGTGGCCATTTTTTGGCCTATTCTTTTCAATTTTTAAATGTCAAAGGTTCAGGGACCTCAAAAAGGGAGATCAAAGCCACACACAAAAAAACCCAGGAATTTAATTTTAAAAACTCCCACGCATGTGGCAGGATTTAAACCAGAGATCTTATCTAGAGGCTGATGTCTTACATGAAAACCACAGTCCCCTAAAAAAAGTTAATGCTTCCGGGACTATCGTGAGAAAGTGAAGTTGATCACCTCTGTTTCACTAATACTGACACCTGTAATCTGCGATGAATCACTGATCACCTTCAACCCAAATGCTGATAGTTTGTTGCTTTGAGGTTGATTGTGTTTAGTTTAGTTGACAAAACATAGTAAAACTCCATAGAACTTGAATCCCCTCCACAGCACCTCTCCCAGCAAAGCATGTATCACTGCTGCCACACACCAGCAAAGCATTGATGAGGATTTCAACTCAACTCCATGGCACTGGTAAATATCTTGAAACTGGAGGGGCAATATGGATACATTTTTATATAAAACAATTTTAAAATTATCTTACAAATTTTTGCTAGGGTAACGTCCATATTTTGGCTTACTTTTTTTCATGGGTTCTTTAATGTGGCACTAGGCACAAGAGATCTCCAATTTCTCAGTTATCCAAGAGGGCTAGACATTGGATCTCACTACTTAGAAATGGAGGAAGATCTCACTACTTAGAAATGGAGGAAGATCTCACTACTTAGAAATGGAGGAAGATCTCACTACTTAGAAATGGAGGAAGATCTCACTACTTAGAAATGGAGGAAGATCTCACTACTTAGAAATGGAGGAAGATCTCACTACTTAGAGACCGAGGAAGATTTCACTACTTTGAGGCTGAGGAAGATTTCACTACTTTGAGGCTGAGGAAGATTTCACTACTTTGAGGCTGAGGAAGATTTCACTACTTTGAGGCTGAGGAAGATTTCACTACTTTGAGACAGAGGAAGATCTCACTACTTACAAAGACCAGGAAGATGAACAAATATATGACTATTTAGAGACCGAGGAAGATCTCACTACTTTGAGACTGAGGAAGATCTCACTACTTAGAGACTGAGGAAGATCTCACTACTTTGAGACTGAGGAAGATCTCACTACTTAGAGACTGAGGAAGATCTCACTACTTTGAGACCGAGGAAGATTTCACTACTTAGAGACTGAGGAAGATCTCACTACTTAGAGACTGAGGAAGATCTCACTACTTTGAGACCGAGGAAGATTTCACTACTTAGAGACTGAGGAAGATTTCACTACTTAGAGACTGAGGAAGATTTCACTACTTAGAGACTGAGGAAGATTTCACTACTTAGAGACTGAGGAAGATTTCACTACTTAGAGACTGAGGAAGATTTCACTACTTAGAGACTGAGGAAGATTTCACTACTTAGAGACTGAGGAAGATTTCACTACTTAGAGACTGAGGAAGATTTCACTACTTAGAGACTGAGGAAGATCTCACTACTTAGAGACTGAGGAAGATTTCACTACTTAGAGACTGAGGAAGATTTCACTACTTAGAGACTGAGGAAGATTTCACTACTTAGAGACTGAGGAAGATTTCACTACTTAGAGACTGAGGAAGATCTCACTACTTAGAGACTGAGGAAGATTTCACTACTTAGAGACCAGGGAAGATTAAAAATATATGACTACTTAGAGATTGAGGAAGATCTCACTACTTAGAGACTGAGGAAGATTTCACTACTTAGAGACTGAGGAAGATTTCACTACTTAGAGACTGAGGAAGATTTCACTACTTAGAGATTGAGGAAGATCTCACTACTTAGAGACTGAGGAAGATTTCACTACTTAGAGACCAGGGAAGATTAAAAAATATATGACTACTTAGAGATTGAGGAAGATCTCACTCCTTTAGAGACCAGGGAAAATAAAGCCAAAAGGGGGTGGTCTTAGAGACAAGATGTCTGCCACTGTTCAGGAAGGTCCCAGTTGAACACTAGAAATTTCTATTTGAATCTGTGTTTTTTTCTTGACCATATTTATTACCAAATTAACTATAAAATCAACAACAAACTCATTAACTAATAAATTAGGATTAGAATTAACTATTTACATACCATTTTTCACCTGAGATCTTGTGGCCAATGATCTGGCTTTGACACTGGCCAAAAAAATTTCAAAATCATCTTCACCGCCAGCTCTGTCCAGAAATAAAGCCATGAAGCATTAGACTTTAATAGTAAAACTTTTATAATACAAGAGGTGAGATTATAATGAACACTATGATGAGCAACATATATCTATCTAAATAAGTGTTCCCTACCTTTCCTTGTATATCAGCAGGAGGTCTTCATAAGTATTTCTTAGTTTTCCTTGTATGCCAGCAGGAGGTCTTCATAAGTGTTCCCTAGCTTTCCTTGTATACCAGCAGGAGGTCTTCATAAGTGTTCCCTAGCTTTCCTTGTATATCAGCAGGAGGTCTTCATAAGTATTTCTTAGCTTTCCTTGTATATCAGCAGGAGGTCTTCATAAGTGTTCCCTAGCTTTCCTTGTATATCAGCAGGAGGTCTTCATAAGTGTTCCCTAGCTTTCCTTGTATATCAGCAGGAGGTCTTCATAAGTGTTCCCTAGCTTTCCTTGTATATCAGCAGGAGGTCTTCATAAGTGTTCCCTAGCTTTCCTTGTATATCAGCAGGAGGTCTTCATAAGTGTTCCCTAGCTTTCCTTGTATATCAGTAGGAGGTCTTCATAAGTGTTTCTTAGCTTTCCTTGTATGCCAGCAGGAGGTCTTCATAAGTGTTCCCTAGCTTTCCTTGTATACCAGCAGGAGGTCTTCGTAAGTGTTCCCTAGATTTCCTTGTATATCAGCAGGAGGTCTTCATAAGTGTTCCCTAGATTTCCTTGTATACCAGCAGGAGGTCTTCGTAAGTATTCCCTAGCTTTCCTTGTATACCAGCAGGAGGTCTTCATAAATGTTCCCTAGCTTTCCTTGTATACCAGCAGGAGGTCTTCATAAGTGTTCCCTAGATTTCCTTGTATACCAGCAGGAGGTCTTCGTAAGTATTCCCTAGCTTTCCTTGTATACCAGCAGGAGGTCCTCATGAGTGTCCCTTAGCTTTGACTGTCCATCAACAGGAGGTTGTGACCTAGGTCATCCCAACTAAAGTGCATGCCACGAAAAGATGCACCTTTAGCTTTCTCTGGCCACCATCAGGAGGTCCTCATGAGCTTGCACTTTCTAAAAAAAGCATATAAAAAAATTGGAGAGGAGCTCATAGCACAAGGGAGACCGAGAGTAAGGTGGATTGACAACAAAAAGGAATTCTACAACAGATGTACAGAACAATGGTTGTGTGTCAGAAGAGTGAGAAGTAAAACTATATATCCTCCTTGGCCCACAAAGAGGTGTAGGAGGAAGTGAAGAAGATGAGGAAAAAGAAAAAGAAGACAACTATTTTCTCTATCCCTGTTTATGTATGAACTGGCTATCTTGTTACATGTGCTTATTTCCACACAATCCATTAAAAAAAAAAAAAATTTGTACAAGTGATTTCAGAAGCCAGTTCAGGAGGACTGGTTGGATTAGAGGCAAGACACTGGTCTCAAGACAGAGAGCTTGTGAATTCAAATCCTGGCTTTCAAATTCTTAGCACCAACTAAGATTTTTATTTGTGATTTCTCTCTGCAGCAACCACCCCTGGTCTCAGCAGTGAGGCTCGGCTTGAAATGACAAATTACACAACAATGGGAAAAATATGAGTACCTCCGAAGACAGAGTTATCTGCCTATGCAGTGAGGTACCCCTGTGCTCATGGCTACCAGGGAAAAACAAAATAATATGCAAATTTCACTTACTAGTCTCTAGGGACTTTGTCAGAGGTGATAACTGGTGAGAGCAAAAAATGAAAAAAAAAAAAAAAAAAATCAGTTCTCTAGCCATTAAACTAATCCTGTACTGAGATGGAAAAATAAACTTACACGTCCCACTCATCATCATTAACCCAGGCCTTACTGTTGGCCAGGTGGTTTCTAGCACTGTTTTCTCTGTCTCTGTTAAGTTTAGCAATTTGAGCAGCTTCACGTTTGGCTTCATAGAATTCTTCTTCTTCTCTGGCAATCTCTTGTTCCTGTGCAGCAAGCTGAGGATGTTTGATTAGAACAATATATATATATATATATATCTATCTATCTATTGTCCTTTCGAGCCGAAGACGGCACATAGGGCAAAACCACAATCTCAAAAAACAGAAATCTTGCGTGCCAAAATGGCACACATTGCAGAGATCACTGCTTCCAAAACTTATAGCTCTGTTTCCATAACAATACTTTTTTACAATGACAGCTTGTCAAGCCATCGATCAACCTCCTTAGTCGCCTCTTACGACATGCCTGGAAGGTCACAGTGTCACTATTCTTTACTTTCCTCATAATGAGGCCCCGGTAACACACGGGAGATATATATATATATAAACAAGAAACTAGAAAAAAGATTATAATGTAAGTCTTGACTATTTATCACCACTAATATTAAATAATATTTGTACAAAATTATTTATTTTAACAAGAATGAAATTTTAGTTTTTTAATAGTGACTTTCACTATTATAACAATCAGCATGTAAATAAGATGACTAACAACAAAAATAGTTATTGCATAAGAAATCAGTTTAATTTACTTCGAGTGAATGTGTGCATGTATAGTTAATACAGGAAACAATTGATATCATTCTCTACTTTAGGTTTTTCTTTGGTTATTCCAATGTCTGTGATCAATTGCTTGCTTGCGTTCGCCCGATGACTAAAGTATCCTAGAGTATTCATAGACTGTAGAATTTCTCTTCATGAGGATTAAAAGGACATTAAGTGGGTGTGTCTGCGTTGTGTTGTGGTTTGCAGTATAACTGAGATATTTGCACCTTTCGGCCCAACACATCAGACTTCAGCACGACATTTTTGAGTACCGGGTTGTCTTCCCTCTTCGATCCCTACATACTTGGCCAGACTAGACAGGTTAGTCTGTTACTGGAGGCACCACGAAGAGGTGGAGGAGGGTCTGGATGGTTCTGGTTCACCGATCCTGGCACAAGCCATCAGCTGTGGGTCGCTGACAACTTCCATCAATTAAGCTAATGGGAAAACAAGCTACATACTATTTGAAGCTTATTAAACAATGTATTTCAATATTCAATTCTGGATTTAAAAAGCAGTTATTTCACTTTTTCTTCACTGTTATCTTCTGTTGGAGATGCTAGATATTGATGGCAATTTCTGCAATATATTGTTTGTGTATGTGGTTGTTTGATTTGTTAATTTTTAATTTGTTAATTTTTTTTTTCACTCCAAATTCAAACAAATGATATGTTACTTTGAAGATACGTGAATGTATCGTTATATTAAAAAATGTATGATGTACATTATAGCTCAGCAGTAAATTAGATAGTTAGCTCTTTTTTTTTTTTTAAATTGATAAAATGATTCAAGATAGATGAAATGAAACCTTTAATAAAATGGTCCCCAAGGGGAGACAACTGTAGCAGTGTATTAGATTTAATATGATATAACTCTGAAATTAACTTTTCTTTAATATAACCTTCTTAGATATAAACATATTAAAAGTCTCATAGAACTTGACAGGCCTATTCAACTAATTTTTGCAAAGTTAATTAATAGCTTTCATTTATAATTTTTAAATAACTAATTAAAGAGTTACTGCTTAATTTCTATCTGCTTTGCAAGATATTTCATATTTTGTTTTAAATTAATGCAAGATAATATTCATATTAAATTGTAATCAGTGTTAAATACGTACACGTTAAGTATTGCTAACATTTTAATTACATATACCTACTACAATAATGATATCCAATAAAAGGGTATGAGGTATGTGTAGTTTAAAATGATGGGAAAAAGTATTGATTATTCCATAAGAGAGGACAATTTGGTAATTTAAAAACTTGGAATGGAAGATAATCAATAAAAGTTTAAGAAATGAATAACTGCAAAAGGGATATGGAGAGATTGACAAACTTATGTTTTCACATGTACAGTAACTGATGAGGGAAGAAAAGATACATACCATATTCCGAGTACTCAGAATAGCTCAAATAAATTTTCTAGGTAATGCTTAAACTATAGCAACATTTATAGATAGGTATATTTTGTTATATTTTTAACTACTGCTCAGATTTAATTAAGTCATGGTCTTGATTCTTCTTGTTCTTCAGTGTTCACCCACTAGAAAACAGTGCAGTTTACCTTCCAATGCTCCATGTAGCAATTTTCTGGTTCATTCACAAACAATGTTGTCACAAACTTTGACAATTAAAGGTAAAATAATCAGATGATCAAGCAACAATCATGAGAGGTCAGTAACTTGGAAGGGAAATATAGATAGTAAGATAAGAATACATGGATGAAAGGATAACTTAGCAAGCTATAAAACCAACCAATAAACAAACAGACTAAGCAGCTAAAAGCTAGTTCATAATGAAGTGAAGGTCCATTTTGTTAATTGTCAAAATCATTTCAATTATGGAGGTCAAGATGTCCAACAGTACTTGGGCTGAAAGTGGTTAGCGGCTTATAGAACTGCCTGTGTCAGGATCAGCAGCAACAGCTAATCAAGATCCTTACCCTCCTCCTGCACTGCCCCAGAAAGGAGACTAACCAATCTGGCCAAGTGACAATTTTTTTTTAAAAAAAAAAGAGAAAAAAGTGGTGTAAAAAAAAAAGTAAAGTACCCCCGTCACACCAAGTGGCATATAGGGAATATGGTGTTAGTAAAGTAAAGTAAAGTACCCCCGTCACACCAAGTGGCGTATAGGGAAATATGGTGTTAGTGATCCTATATTTTACAGACCTTCAGCACATGATTTTTGGGGTAATGTGGTCGGTATTACGCCCGTGCTGCTTCACTTTCCCAGAAAAAAATCCGGTATCCATTTAAGGCTGGGTGAACCTGGAAACTGTCGGTTGGGATCGAACCCTTCTCCTTGTCCTTTGTAGTCCAGTTCACTAACCACTGAGCTATCGTGGTTCCAAAAAAGTGGTATGGTATTTCTTTTCTCTTTTATATTTTTTTTTTAAATTGCCATTATTACCATCAGCTTTACAGCAGTTTCACATCTCTATGCATCTTGATACCTTTACTCTGGCCAAGTGAGCAGGGATAGAAGAGGAGGACAACCTGGTACCCAAAAATATTAAGCTCAAAGTAATTTGTTTTGGGGTTAAAAAAAAAAAATCTTCAATATATTATAATAATTTAATTTTTAAAAATATAAACAATAACAGATATTTATATTCTAAAATGTAATGTAATATATTATTTGAATAATGGCAAAAAAACAGGTGGTCCCATGTGTACTCTGTGCACGGTAAACAACACCTGGCATTTAAAAGTTGAAAAGAATAAGCCAAAAAAAGGCCGCAGCCTGCCCAAAAATGGTTATATTAGACAATGCCCATGCTGAAGATAGATATAGAGGTGTCGGACTGAAAGGTGCAGATATCATGGCTTGCAACATATCCACTCTTACTTAATGGGTGAACATTGAGAAGAAGAAATCAAATGCTCTTGAAAAGCTGTTTGAAGTAACTGAACGTCTTGTTATTTCTCATTCGTCAAATTAATTAATTAATGTTTCTTTTTCTGTTGGAAATTAACAGGATAATGTATCAAACATTCAATTTATATTTATTTATAGACATAAACAGTATACAGTAAAATTTAAGATACAGTATATATATCTTTACAGACAGATAAACAAATGAACATGAGAATCCACGTAAAAATACAACATATATTTAACTGAAAAAAAAAATGTATTAAACGTCAAAAGCTAAAGATTAAACATGCCACTTATGTGTAATGAATGCCTTGATGAGTTAATGTAATATAAATTAAAATAAACAGACTAGCTCTTCAAAAAAAAAAAAAAAATACTAAATGAAAATACTAATACCAAAAGATTATATAATTTATTAGAAATGGTAAAATAATTGTTAAACAAATACTTGATGAATGAAGACATTTTTAAAAATTGAATAATTTCATTAGTGAAATATTTTTTTGCTTAGAATATTTAACATTAACTATTTGCAAACGATGGATGAAAAGAATCTTGAATTGAAATATGAACATTGTGGTGGTTATAATTACTTTATTTCAGCAAGGGAATTTTAAATAATGGATGGACCACTTAAAAAATATTGCATAATGTTGCAATTAAAAGAATATTAACAGTAAATCAGCCAATGCACTTTTAGCATGTTTTTATTTTGATCATTTACAAATTGTTATCTAATTTAGATTTGAATAAATCCTCCTTCAGCACTCATCACTCAAACAGACTGAGAATGTAGACTCTTTGTTGAAGTTAGCATTAGTGACATTTTCCCATGAACAACAGTACATTTGTAGGTGGTTAATGGTACATTCTTAGGGAGTTGGTTAACCACAAAGCCTCGTCAATCCAAAATAAATCTGCCACATTTGGAAAGTGAACTCTGATTAAAGATGGTGGGTAATGATAGGCTTTTCCCTTCAATTCTAGAGACTTGTTGTTCTGCTTTCATATTTGATTTTTTGCAAGCTATAAAACTTAATGAGTTTGGCTTCATTTCTCCCTTTAATGGCCATGATTTTAATTTAAGGGAAAAAAAAATAAATGCCTGCCTGCAATACAGTGGATAAGACTTGTTACCTGTGTCTCTAACTCGATATCAAGTAGCCTCCCTTCATATGCTAGTACACCAAACTGTTTTGTGCGGAGAAGCTGTCGCTCTCGTTCTGTCAGCAATCTTGACATCCCAGAAACACAAAGCAATCAACGAAGATCACAACATCAACATGACGAAGCAAGGAAAAAAAAACAATAACAAAAATAAATGAGTGAACAACAAAGATAACTTGAACTGGCATGAACGTGTAAATATAAAATAATAACAAGAGAAAAGCATCGTGCAACACGAAGAGTGACATATGATGTGATAATCTACAATACAAGTTGTGATAATGAATATTTTGGGCCATATCTCACATTTCTTCTCTATATTCTTCATTATCTTAATTACACATCTATATATATTCATATACACTGGGAACGTACAGCAAGAACGATGAGGGTTATGGTAAACCATGGAAAAAAAAAGGAATAAATTTTGCCATTCTGAAGCAATCACAAATTAAGTTTTAAAAATACATCGCTCCCCCCTCCCCTTTTCACAAGTCAACACATTCACACCATTATTGCAGCAGATCCTTCAGGGCACACACTGGTCTTATCTCTGAACCCACTCTGACAGAGAACACTGCAGGGTACTAATCAACACTGATGGACAACAACCTTCATTATTATAGTTTTGGTCTTAACTGAAGTTATAACAAATATTCATCTTCTACAGCATTCATCCATTAAGTGGACACAGATGTGCTGTGTTACTAGTTTATGGCAAGTCATGATTAAAAAAAAGGTAAAGTACCCCGTCACGCCAAGTGGCGTATAAAGAATATGGTGTTAGTGACCATAAGTTTTACAGACCTTCGGCACATGATTTTTGGGGTAATGTGGTCGGTATTACGTCCGTGCCGCTTTACTTTCCCAGAAAAAAATCCGGTACCCATTTAAGGCTTGATGGACCCGGAAGCCGTCGGTTGGGATCGAACCCTACCTCTTGTCCTTTGTAGTCCAGTTCACTAACTACTGAGCTATCGCGGCTCCCTCAAGTCATGATATTTGCCCTTTTTTGCCCAAGACATCTTCAGCAGGGGTATATTTTTAAGTTGTTTAACTATTTTGCCTGGGTTGCTGCCCTTTTTACTGACATATTTTAAATGTTTAATTGCCAATGATTGTTTAACATCACCACAGTGATTGGAGACCTCTGTTTATCACCCAGAGGGCTAGACATCAGATCTCATCATCTATAGATCACAGAGGGTAAAGCCACGAATTAGAAGAGAAAAATGTTCACGGCCTCTGGAAAAACTTAAATCTGGTAACTGCTTGTCCAGAGGCTGACATCTTATTTCTAGACCATCCAGCTCATTATCTAGGTTACCTAGTTCTCCCCATCCAGCTCATTATCTGGGTTACCTAGTACTCCCCCATCCAATTCATTATCTAGGTTACCTAGTTCTCCCCATCCAGCTCATTATCTAGGTTACCTAGTACTCCCCATCCATCTCATTATCTAGGTTACCTAGTTCTCCCCATCCAGCTCATTATCTCGGTTACCTAGTTCTCCCCATCCGGCTCATTATCTAGGTTACCTAGTTCTCCCCATCCAACTCATTATGTAGGTTTCCTAGTTATCCCCCATCCTGCTCATTATCTAGGTTACCTAGTTCTCCCCATCCAGCTCATTATCTAGGTTACCTAGTTCTCCCCCATCCAATTCATTATCTAGGTTACCTAGTTCTCCCCATCCAGCTCATTATCTAGGTTACCTAGTTCTCCCCATCCAGCTCATTATCTAGGTTACCTAGTTCTCCCCCATCCAATAAATTATCTAGGTTACCTAGTTCTCCCCATCCAGCTCATTATCTAGGTTACCTAGTTCTCCCCATCCAGCTCATTATCTAGGTTACCTAGTTCTCCCCCATCCAATTCATTATCTAGGTTACCTAGTTCTCCCCATCCAGCTCATTATCTAGGTTACCTAGTTCTCCCCATCCAGCTCATTATCTAGGCCACCTAGATCTCCTAAAGTTAAAGATTGTTTCTTCTATGGGTGGGGAGAACAGAAATGAGAATAAAATAAATTCCTAGCTCTATAGCATATGGTGACAAGACATGCAGTCACTATCCTGAGTCCCTGAGTAAATCTGCCCCTCCCCCTAGATCAAGAAACTGAATCATACGCACACACTTTATGCCTCAAACTGCATTAATCACAGTTATTAAATTACAATCATCATTTTTTTGGCTATGCAATGAGAAGGGAACAGCTGGAATATATTGTGACAACTGGGAAAGTTGAGGGATGAAGAGATAGAGGGAAGCAAAGAGAAAAGATACCAGACAGCTTAAGAGAATGGCTGGGCAGAAGGCCAACAACAGAAATGATAAATAACTATTGAGATACAAAGTTGTGGAGAGACATGATCACCTATGCCAGCAGGCATGGTACTTGATGATGATGTTTAAATTACAAACTCTAAATACGCTTATAAAAATCACACATTTAAATCACAAGATAATAACCATACATTTTAAAAACAAACACAACAAAAATTAAAAAATTTAATTCATGCACTCTAAAATGCTGATTAATCCCCACACTTGACTGCGGTGGATGAAATGAGAAGCTGAATAGAAGAACAAGAAGGGAAAAAAATTGTGGAAGGGGACTAAAGGTTTAAGAAGTGAATGAAGCAGTAAAAGAAGATGGAGTGAAGTACAGAAGGAAGAATTGAAATATAGAAAGAGGAATAAAAAATAGCAGGCATGAGATATAAGGAGGAATGAACTAAAAAAAAAATAAAATCTAGAAATAAAAGAGGTGATAAGGAGTAAAATCAAGAAAACTGAAGAATGCAAAGTAGGAGACAGTGCTGTCTAAGGTCCACTAAACTGAGTGATGGAGTAACTCAATTTGCCAGATTCTGTTTAGACTACATAATAGCACCCATAAATAACCTCTAAATCAATATTCCCTGAGCTGTGTCAGATTTAGCAATTTCTCTACTTTGATACAAAATTATTTTTGGATCTTTAATGGTGGTGTTGCTAGGACATCATGTCTAGTTGTTGGGGTAATCTTTATCACAAGATGAAGAAAAAGAAATAGACAAAAAAAAAAAAGAAGGCAAAGTTATAATAATAGTATTCTTGAATATGGAATTAGAAGAACAACGATTTGGATTTACGAAAATCAGTGGAACAAAAGAAGCCTTATTCTGCATGAGGATGTTAAAGGAAAAGTAAATAGAAGTAAACAAACCAATATTTTCCAGCTTCATAGACTACACCAAAGCTTTTGATAGAATACATCATAAACAACTTATAGATTGCCTAAATTATATATATTTAGATGACACAAACATATGACTAATATGTAATTTACACTGGGAACAAACAGCAATAATACAAAATAACAAAGAGAACTCCACACCCATTGATATAAAAAGAGGAGTAAGACAGGGATCCTATCACCAAGCTTGTTCAATCTATACACTGAGAAAATCTGTAAAAACATTACAGAGATGTTAGGCCTAAACATTAGTGGAAAAATAATCAATAACCTATTACATGCTGATGATACTGTATTTACTAGCAGAAAATCCTAAAGATTTACAACAATTACTTAATGAAATAAACATGACAAGCAAAAAATATGGATTATACATGAATATCAAAAAGACCAAAACTATGATCATAAGCAAAGATAATGCTCATAACCCACAAGTGGATATCAAAGTTGAAGGAATAGACCTGGAGACAGTTCAGAGCTACAACTACCTTGGACATACTATAACCAGTGATGGAAAATGTAAAACTGAAATAAACAAAATAATATAATGGAAAAAAGTTTTAATGCCATGAAAAATATACTAACATCAAAACAAATAACAACAGGGTTAACACTCATTATCATCATCAAGTACAAGGCCTACTGTCGTAGGTGATCATGTCTCTCCACAACCTTCGATCTCAGCAGCTATTTATCATTTCTGTTGTTGACCTTCTGTCAAGCCATTCTCTTAAGCTGTCTGTTATTTTTTCTCTTTGCTTCCCTCTATCTCTTCGTCCCTCAATTTTTCCAGTTATTACAATATACTCCAGTTGTTCTCTTCTCATTACATGGCCAAAAAATGATGATTGTTGCTTCCTAATATTGGAAATTAGCTCTCTTTTTGCTATGACCTCTTTCAGAACATTTTCGAAAAGAGGATAGATTTTTTTTAAAACAGTGACTGAAAGAATATACTTTACAGCATTTTTTTTCTTCTTTCTCTTGAAAATATAAAACTGGTGCAATGGAAAAGCAGATCTAGAAATTAAACAGTTGATTTGAGAGGGTTTGGGTGGTCTAAGGATAAGACACCAGCATCTGGACAAAAAAGTCCCGGGTTTGTATTCCACTACAGGCAGTGGCATTTTGTTTCTTTGATTCTGTGGTTTCTTAGTAACTTAAACCTCACCTGGTTAACATAACAGAACTTGATCAAGTCAACTACCATAGAACTATCTTGGCTGGAGATTTTAATGGACATTCAACACAATGGGGATACTCTAACTCAAATCCCACAGGAAAATACATAGAAGATCTTTGCCAATCAACTAATCTTACAATCATGCAGGACACAGAATCAACACCAACTCTCCTACATAGAGCCCATCTCTCCCTTAGTAGACCCGATCTGACCATTTGCTCTGCTGATCTCATAAGCTACTGCCACATTGAAGTTATTGATGACATAGGCAGTGATCACAGACCCATAGTCACCATAGTAGACACAAAAACAACAAAAATCCAAACAAAATAGAGAACGAGATGGAATTTCAAGAAAGCTGACTGGAAGCTATATCAAGAAAAATTCGACCAACTCCTGAACAATCTGACAGACAGCAGCGTAGAAAAATTAAACGAGATGTTCAAACAAATAATACTCAACACTGCAGAACAAACTACCTAAAGGATGTAGAACACAATATCGACCATTTTGGAACAGAACTGGAGACAGCAGTGTCAGAAAGAAAGAAAGCCAGAACAATACTTGAGCAGAACCCAACTTTGAATAATAAAATAAGCTATAACAAGGCTAGTGCTAAGGTCAAACTAGTTACTATAAAAGCAAAGAAAGAGAAATGGCAAGAAACATGCAGTAAACTCGATTTGCGACATGAAGGAAATAAAGCATGGAAACTTATGCAACATTTGTCTGGTGATAAAAGAGAACCAAACCCTAGACCAATCAAATTTAATAATGAAATCATCAGCTCTAAAAAAAATATAGTTAAAAAATGTAATAGTTAATTTGCTTCAGTCAACAGAGCGAACACACTTACAGATAGCGATAAAATTCAGCTACATAATTTAAAATTAATTGAAAGAGCCCCAACAACAAATGTTTCAATATTTGAAGAAGATTTTAACATGAGGGAACTAGAAAAGGCATTAAGATAATTAAAATGTAGAAAATCCCCAGGCTCGACAAGATATACAATGAGATGATAAAGCATCTCGGCAAGTCAGGGAAAGAAACATTACTCAGACTGACCAACAAGTCATGGAAAGAAAGCAAAATTCCCAAGACATGGAGAAGTGTCTATATAGTGCCATTGCTCAAAAAGAACAAGCCTCCAGATGACCCCAGAAGCTATCGTCCCCTATCCTTAACATCATGCATAGGTAAAATAGCTGAGAGTATGGTCAATAGCAGACTATACTGGTATCTGGAAACCTCTAATACTCTGTGCTACGAACAAGCTGGTTTCAGGGCAGGCAATAGCATAGAAGACCAAATCCTCAGGTTAATACAACAGGTCCAAGATATATTTCAGAAGAGACAACATACTCCAGCCATCCTTGTAGACCTGCAGCAGGCTTATGATAGAGTCTGGCGTAAGGGGCTTTTATCGAAGATGAGAGATGCTGGGATACATGGGAAACTGTACAAATTGGTCAAATATTTCCTAGTTGACAGAACAATACAAACTAAATTAAATGAATCCATTTCAGACAAAGAGGTGCTAGAAGAAGGATTACCACAGGGATCACCACTCAGTTGTACCCTTTTTTTGATATATATCAATGATCTGACCAAAACCCTGATAAATAAAAAAGCTCTCTATGCGGATGATCTGGTCATGTGGAGTACAAACGAAAATATTAGAACAGCTGAAGCACAACTAAACAAAGACCTCAGGCACCTAGAAGAATACTGTAATACCTGGAAAATAAAAATAAATGTACAGAAAACAGTATATACAGTATTTACTAGAAGTAACAAAATAGCTAAGGCAAACATCAAACTCAATCTCCAACACAATAGTCTTCAAAAAGAGGAACACCCTACATACTTAGGAATACAACTAGACCAGCAACTGAACCTGAAGAAACACGTAGAGAATCTCACTAAGAAAGCAACACAAAGACTTCAACTAATGAAATGGCTTTCCAGTACCTTATGGGGAGCAGATAAAGAAACACTTAGAAATCTCTATCTGGGATATGTTCGCTCTGTTTTGGATCATGGTAGCTCGCTCCTAGTGACATGCAGCAAAACAACTAACATGGCACTGGACAAGATACAAAATAATGCATTACGACTCATTAGCGGTGCAATGAGGTCCACTCCAGTTGCAGCCTGCGAAATCCACTGCAATGTGGAACCTTTAGAGTTGAGGAGAAACAAAGCTGCTATGGTTCTCTATGAAAGACAAAACAGAATGGAGAAGGACCACCCTAACAGAAAATTAGTAGATACATGGACTCCAAAACAAAGAATTAAGCAGATGTCAGTATTACAACATGTTAGAAATATACAAAAGAAATTCCATCTACCTGAAAAACGACTACAAACATCAAGAGTCATCAAAGAAATGCCACCAAGTACAAATTATAAAAAACCTGAAATAAATGTAGAGATATGTAACAGAACAGGTAAAAAGCAGACCCAGTATCAGCAACACTAGCAGCAAGGAAAACAATAGATACTTATCCAGAAGACTGGATACATATATACACAGATGGTGCAGCCACTAACGCTACTTCAAAAGCTGGATTTGGAATACTAATACATTATCCAGATGGAACAGCAGAAGAAATTTGTGGCCCTTGTGGTGAAGTCTGTAACAGTTATGAAGCAGAAATAACAGCTATTGAAACAACAATTTATCATTTAAATACGATTTTCGATACCACACCATCAAAGAAAACAAACACAGTTATATTTACGGATTCCAAATCGGCTCTGCAAGCGCTGGAAAACAACACGAACAAAACAGAACTCACACAGCTTATCATAGATACAGACAAACTCATTGAAACACATAACATAAGATTGGTAATGCAATGGATCCCAGGACACTCAAATATACCAGGAAATGATAAGGCAGATACATTAGCTAAGAGAGGATCCAAACAGACACAGATACATACATCCATCACACTAGACACAGCCAAACAAGTCATAAACTCCAACAGTAGGGAGGAGTGGCTGAATGGATGGGCCTTAGGGAAAACTGGGAGAGAGCTTTTTAAATATATGCCAAGACCAAATCCACAAGACAACATCAACAACCTAACAAGAAGAGACCAAACCACCATCTTCAGACTGAGAACAGGACATGTTATGCTAAATAACCACATTAATAGAATACAACAAAACCCTACCCCAGTATGTCCACTCTGTAATCACCCACAAGAAACTGTAGAATATCACCTGTTTCAATGTCCAGAGCTCACTGACATCAGAACAACACTATTTCCCCAAAGACCCTCCAAATGGAATACTCTGTACGGAACAACAGCAGAACTTAAAAATACCTGCAGATACTACTACATGGCATTGGGCCGAAGGGCATCAGCTCAAAGGTCACTGGATCCATAACAACAACAAACCTCACCTGGTCTTTGAGTCATGCTGGATGTGATGCTTAGCTCTCTTGGGTAATGGCAAAAATAAAAGCAGGAGATCCTGAGTGCACTCTGAGCGTGTTAAAGAATCTTTAGCAGTTAAAAGTTTAAAAGAGCAGGCCAAACAGCCACTGTCTGGGTAAAACTGTTAGGACATTCCACCCAAAACATCAGACTCTGGACAATAAAAATATGAGTGCCACCTAAATCAGCAAATATCTGCCTGTATGGAGAGGGACACCCACTCACACTACCAGTGGGTTCTGGGAACAAAACAGATATTCACACAAAATTCAATCCTTGAAAAAGCCCACAGGTGAAAAGAGGCTTTGGAAGAGATTAAGAGCTGGTGGACACAAAACAAACAAACTTTCATTCCCTGGAAATGCTACTCATAATGATGCAGCTGTGTTCGTTGACGGGGGTTCACTGCAAGTAAAAAAGTAAAGTAAAGTACCCCTGTCACGCCAAGTGGCGTATAGGGAAATATGGTGTTAGTGATCCTATATTTTACAGACCTTCAGCACATGATTTTTGGGGTAATGTGGTCGGTATTACGCCCGTGCTGCTTTACTTTCCCAGAAAAAAATTCAGTACCCATTTAAGGCTGGGTGAACCCGGAAGCCATCGGTTCAATGCAAGTGGGGAGGTACAACTGTTGCAGAGGGGCATGGATATATATTACTTATATTACTACTACCACAGTCAGTGCAAAAATATGCAGTGAGTGACACAAAGTTAAGGTATCTTCACTCACAAACACCACTGTAAAATTATATTGATTATAACTTGAATGTTAAATGTACACACATTTTAACTACCAGTCCTAACTCACTCTGGCTTGGTGATATGCTATACTTGTTTTGCCATACAATAAAAATCCTACTTCTCATTTCTGAACCAAACAAGTGTGCAATCAATGACGTATTATAATGAATCAATAATAGCAAACAATTGTAGTATGCTACTCAATGTAGGTTAAAAAAACATTAGATAAAATAACTGATAAGATATCTCGATAGGAGTAGACTAGCTTACAAAATCTATAAGCTACAAGCACACTCAACAGAAAAGCTTTTAGACTAACATGAAGATGAATCAATGGTATCATTAAGACCCTGCACAAGAAATATCTGCCTCTAAACTTTACAATTTGTCTTTGACATTAATATAACATTTGCCTATTATATTTAAAGAACAAATGGCAATCTATGTAAGTAATATAACTACCAAAAAAAAACCACTGTGCTGCAACTGAAATGCAACTACTTAAATACATAAACCAAAGGTACATAACACCATGCAACATTTGATTGCAAATTTCAAGTAAAAGAACATAAACAATGCATGGATGTTTTGATCTATTAACCTATTTATGAAAAAAGTAAATCACTCTATAATAAATGAATTAAATGCTGCAAATATATTAAATGTTTCTGGAATTATTTAAGCATGGAGTGCTATTTTGTTTTGCAAAATCTTAATTGAAAAATTGTAATTTAAAAGAATCAATTTACATAACTTTTCAAAGAAGATGTCTTTATTGTCTTAACCAATCCAGAATATATAAACTATCTCTAAAATGGTAGTATAATGCAACATGAGTACTGGAAGCCATTTGTTAACATCACTATCAAATTCAGAGGAACCATTGCCCCTTTGTACTAGCAAACATTAAATTTCCTTATAAATGAGCCATGTTTGCAAAGATGTAACATTTTATTTGACTAATCCTACTACTTTCTAAACTGCGCTTTAAGGCTTGACCTAGGCATCGCATTCACATATGACAATTACTGTCACTTCTATACTAAATCTCCATCTATAAACCAATTATTTCTTGAATTTTAAAATATAAATGGCAACAACAAGATGCATTAACTCAGGTTCTACTGTTTGGTAAAGATTTTTAATACCCAAGTCATTGACGGTTCCACCGTAAAAAAATTAAATGGGTGACCTCATTATCAAAAGACTTTCTCTCTCTCTCTCTCCAATTCATCTTATAAACCTTCAGGTGTCGAGGAAGATATAAAGTTTTTGCCCTTCTGTTATTGTCATTGTCAACTGATGTTGTAGCCTTTCTTGGGTCTTGTCAGTCCATCTCACTCTGAGTCTACAATATATAGGCTTTTCTTTTTTCATCTCCTCGTAAGACCTCATAGGTTCTTATAGGCTTCCTTAGCAATCAATGTTTGCTATACATCCAGACTAGCAAGGGTAATAAACAAGCCAGTGTGCTTGAGGTCTTCTCTAATTCACCACAGGCTATATGGTTACTTAGGGGGACTGGGTGGTCTAGAAATAAGATGTTGGCCTCTGGACAAGAAAGTCCCAGGTTTGAATCCTGCTACAGGTGACAAGAATTTTTATCTTTGATTCCATGGCTTTACTTTACCATGGTCTCTTAGTAGCAAAATCCAAAGACTGGCTCTCTCAGATAATGGCAAAAAATGGGAGGTCCCGTGTGCACTCTGAGAGCATTAAAGAAACCTTGACAGTTAAAAGACGTGAAGAGTAGGCCAAAAATGGTCACAGCCAGGGCAAAATTGTTAAGCAATAAAAAGAAATCTACCCATGCTGAAGATGGATGTGTTGGGTAAAAAGCCGTAAACTAGCAACACAGTAAATTCATGTCCACGTAACAGTGGAACACTGAAGAAGGGGACAATATATGGCTATTATAAAGACTACTTAATTCTTTATACTTTGTGTACCAGATAAAATGTAGGGAATGAGATAAGTCAGAATTACTCAAAGCAAATTTGACGGAGAAAAAACACTCAACGATGAACAAACCAACATTAAACACTGTACACAATTCTAATTAAAAAAAAAAAAAGCAACAACTTTATCATACTGACCTACCCTTTGAACATAGGAAGACACTGTGAAAGGGCCACAATCAAGGGCCAGTTGGCCTCTGCAGGTGATTGTGACACATCATTATGTCTATTTACATATTTACATTTCAAAAGTATCCAACAGAAGCAAAAATAACTCAATGAGGAATCGATTAATTTTGTGAGAAAATGTATAAATCCTTAAATATATCAGAGCCAGCTTAGTGCTGAGCTTACATTACTAGTCTCAGTTTCAAAAGTATCCAGTTCAAATCCTATGTGACAGGCAGGTTGAGCTTAACTGTCTAGACAGCATCCACCCTACAAGAAAAGAAATGTCTACATCCAACCAAGATCTATCCTGCCAAAGTTGGAGAGTGTCAGCCATGCCACAGACTTGAAATGAAGATCAGGACGCATATGCAAATACAAGTTCTGACTTTGCAACTAACCCAGCTTACATCATAGTGTTGTTTCTAACCAATGGACAGGACAGGACAGCAAATCAAATTTGTATAATAAAAGAAGTGGGAGATATGGTTAGAGACAGAGTTTCTTTCAAACAGGTTGTGGTGAATGCAACATTCAGACAAGAGACCTGATAATGATATAAATTTTTGAATGTGGAAGAAATTCTTCATGGAATGAATGTTTTTTAGTAATCCCTGATCTCAGTGTAGGACGGTCCTGTGTCTAGTCCTATAGGAAATGGATGATAAAACATAAGGTCCTGTGTTGAAGTATGGAAAAGAGCTCTTGATTACTGAGAGCAAAAAGAGGCAGGCTTTATGCTGCTGTCGAGGACAAGAAAAGTCCAGAGCCTAATTGTACAAGAGATGGAAATTAAAACAGCCCTGTGTTCAAATTGAGCATTTTTAAAAATCACGTTGCTGAAAGTAAAAAGATGCAGGCTTTATGCTGCTGCCTGAGACTAAAATGCTCAAAAATTATAGCATTATTACCATCATTGGTTTTTGCACAATGATATTAACTAGTGTTTTGTGACTAAGGTACCCTCATGGGTGCTAGAGAGGTCATGCATCATATTGATATTTTCTTGTGCATTCAGAAAAGTAGTTCTACTGGATATTGCCCAAGTGCAGTGATGATGGTTCAAGATACAAGAACAAGAATGATTAATCATTTTCTGCAGAGAAAATGTTACATACACACATAAATTATCATACAGCATATATTATCTACACAATATTTTTTTTAATAGGTATTAGCGAAATTAAAACAAAAAATATCAGGCAACAAAGCAGAGATTAACAAAACAAATAATTTGATACCATCTGATTGAAGCATATAGTGATGATTCATTTGGAAATTTAACTTTATAATCATTGTCAATCACTAATCCAGTGAAAAAAAAATGAAACCATAACATAATGAATTGCTTTCATGAGATATCTTTTTCATTTCTACACACACACACACATGCATGAACATACAAAATTCTATGAATATTTCAGTAATTTCTACAAAATTAGACATTTATAAAGATTTGATTCCAATAATATAGTTCTATAGCAGATATATATATATGCAATAGCAGCTGTGAATTTAATTTTCTCCATTAAATCAGTATACAAAAACATACTTTGTGAATGTTCACTAAAAGTTAACTTAAAGTTGATCTCAACAAAGAAAAAACCCTACCCATTTACTACTAGCTCATTTCAAATCTATCAATTTTGAATAAAACTTCATCTTTAATTTACAAGTCATGTCCTGTTCAGTTAAATGTGGACGTTTCATAGTAATGTTATTATCATCTTTAAGTTCTCTAAACAAGACATTATTGACCAAAAAAAAAATAAATATCAACAACTGCCAATACATGAATTTCTTTAATGTAAACCAGCATGTATTATTCAAATCCCAGTATGCATTAATCTAATTGTAACTAATTGTGCTATGACTAATACAAAGATTGGTCTGTTTATTAATAATTAAAGACAAATGTTGCAAACATCATTTCAGGAAAAGTATCCTCTCTTTATTTTATATCTTCTTCTACAGGAAAAATCAACAAACGAAACTGTTTGATAAAAATGTCCCCTTGATACTGAAATACAAATGGGGGAGGAAAGAAGAGGATATAATTGTCTTAGATGAATCTAGGTTCTTTAAAGGAGCCAAGACGCCTGACCAGCAACTGTACTGAGTGTGGCCAGTGACTGACAGCTGAGTGTGGCCAGTGATTGACAGCTGAGTGTGGCCAGTGACTGACAGCTGAGTGTGGCCAGTGACTGACAGCTGAGTGTGGCCAGTGACTGACAGCTGAGTGTGGCCAGTGACTGACAGCTGAGTGTGGCCAGTGAATGACAGCTGAGTGTGGCCAGTGACTGACAGCTGAGTGTGGTCAGTGACTGACAGCTGAGTGTGGTCAGTGATTGACAGCTGAGTGTGGCCAGTGACTGACAGCTGAGTGTGGCCAGTGACTGACAGCTGAGTGTGGCCAGTGACTGACAGCTGAGTGTGGCCAGTGACTGACAGCTGAGTGTGGCCAGTGACTGACAGCTGAGTGCACGTGTCACGATTAATGAACAACAGAGCTGATCAAGATCCTGCTTCACCTTCCAGTGGTACTCCTGGAAACAAGAGACTGGCCAAGTGAATAGCAATCAAAGAGGGATGACAAATGCTGTGCTAAGTTGTATGTGTTGAGCCAAAAGGCACAAATAAACCACAACATAACACAACTAGGCCCAGTTGATGTCCTTGTAAGGGTCGATGGCAAAGAGAACTATTTATTCTTTTAGTAGCCATCAAGTGAATGCCAGAAAGAGAGGATGTATATTATTCAAATGTTGAAGTTTGAGTGTCAGTATTCTTAAAATTATAAAAATGCAGCAAAACCCTACTCCATCTTCATGCAGTGGTATCAGTCAACTCAATCTGGCCAAGTAACTAGGGTTCAATGAGGAATAAGTCCAAAAAATAGGGCAATGTAGTTTTCTCAATTTTCTTCTTAATCCTTTGAACTCCAGTTGGACTCTTGGGCACCCACAAGAGATCTCCACTTTATCCATCTGAAGCAAGCATGGACAACTCTCACCAAAACCACCCAGCTTCTTTCATTTCATCATGTATGGTTCAATGACATGTCCCCAATGGTCTACCTCTTCTTTATTTGTCAGGTGGTGTCCACGTAAAGCTCGGTGCATATGCCTGGTTCATTCCATTTGTAAGTTTTGTCAATATGTTCATGTTTAAAAAAAATATGTCAAATGAAAACCCCAAATAATTGTTATTATAATTGATTAAACTCAAACATATAATTTGTGTACATAATTTCCATTGCATTCAAGGAAAGTGCACGAACTATATGATTTTCCCAGCATGTGCAGTCATTCATACGCCATCCATCGTACAAATCACCTGAACTAAAAGTTGTTTAGTTGATCGTAGTGGAGGCACATTTCATCTCCATTAACAGGGACCTTCATTTTAACCTCCCTGAAATCAGCCTGCATCAAAACAAGCTGGCTAACAGATCACTATATTCTCTATCATGGTTGGATTTAATGATATAGAAGACCTAGCATTGCAGTACCTCTAGGCAGGACAGTTTCCATCTTCAGGTAAAAGCCAGGGATTCAAGAAAGCCATTACAATCCACTAGATCCCATCTTGGGTCCAAGAGCTTGCACTCATTGATATCAACCCACGCCATTAAGACAAGACAATCTCCAGTAATAATAATCATTAGAAAGAAATTCCCTAATGGTTCATAATATTCTCTAAAGCATAGGAAAATATTCTCTGTAGCAAAAGAAAATGTTCTCTATAGCATCAAAAAAAGTTCTCTACAGCATTAGAAAATGTTTTCTATAGCTTCAGAAAATGTTCTCCATAACATCAGAAAATGTTTTCTATAACAGCAGAAAATTGTTTCCATAACTTCAGAAAATGTTCTCCATCAGAAAATGTTTTCTATAACAGCAGAAAATTGTTTCCATAACATCAGAAAATGTTTTCTATAACAGCAGAAAATTGTTTCCATAACATCAGAAAATGTTTTCTATAACTTCAGAAAATGTTCTTTAAACATCAGTTTGCTGATGCATCTGTTCCAGTCAACTGCAGTGGTACTCGCCTCACAGACACTTTGTGAAATTGGAGCAATCATGAATGATGTCAAGTGCTCAGCCATGAGCAATCTCCAAAACTGAGGGATGAAGAGGGAAGCAAAGAAAAAAGATACCAGACAGCTTAAGAGAATGTCTTGGCAGAAAGTCAACAACAGTCAAGATCAAAAGTTGTGGAGAGACATGATCACCTATGCCAGCAGGCATGGTACTTGATGATGATGATGAATTTTTAACATTTAGATATTTTAATTTTTCTCTGAACTACTGCAAGAAAATAATAGAATTAAGGTCTTCAAAATGTTTACGATAACACAAGAAAAACAGTGCAGAGAGAGCGGCAGAGAGAAATATACTGTGTTAAATAAAAAAAAAATACTAATTGTGGAAACTTACTGTTTGAAAGTGATAGCAAAAACAAAGAAATTAGAATTTCAGTGAACCATTACAGTGCTATGTTGATACTGACCTTGTCATCTCATTTCTGTGAGGTTCCTGTAGGAATTAGGACAATCAAAATTGTGCTCAAGCTTTATGATGTTAACATAGTGAGAGAGAGAGACAGATAGTGAGAGAGAGTGAGAGAGAGAGAGAGAGAGAGAGTGAGAGAGAGAGAGAGTAAGAGAGAGTGTGAGAGAGAGAGAGTGAGAGAAAATTCTTTGAATTTTGTTCTGCACATATACTTAATATCCAACTCATAATGTATAGATAGCAAGTGTAATGACTCCAGTCATAAGGAGTATGCATGATGCACAAGTAAGGAGTGTGCATAAGGTATAGAATATGAGTGTACATGATGTATAGATTAACCATTTCTATTTTGAGAAAAAACGAAAACATAACCTAGAAACAATGTGCACAGCCAATCATGTCTAGTCTAGTAAACTCTTACAAAATGACACAGAAACTTCATCTTCTACAATCAGTTTCATGTGCTCAATAAAGACAGTGAGAAGAGTTGTCCACATGACCCTCACTGCCTGCAGGAAATTATTATAGCTGTCCCAGAGACAGAAATTGGGTGAACAAGTTATGATTAGTCGAAGGTGAATAAAAAGAACTATATCAAAGTTAGTAGTAACAAAAAAAAAACTATCTTTACGACACATAGTGCCATTGCTGATGTGTGTAGCGGGGCTCACGATAGAACCAGAGGGATAGATGCTGATTAGTCAATGCGGTTGCCACGACTTGGGAGACTCAGGATTTTTATTTCACCCACCCCCGATAGAAAAATTCCTTTCTGTCTACAGCGGGTTTTGAACATTGTATGGCAGCTTTTCAGACAGCGAAACAGTGGTTTTAAACGCATGGCCACACAAACAAAAGTTAGCGACATTTGCAAATTATGAAGAAAAAAGTGTTGTGTGATTTAGTCCAAACACCTTACATTGGTTCTGTGAATTTTCGTTCATTGCTGAGAGCTATTATTAACAGAATGTTTTGAAAAGACTACCTTCACAGATGTCTATTCTATTCATGGAATCAGTTTAATTGCAATAGGGGCATTCCCATACCTGCTCTACCAACTGTCCCAGCATTTCTTGAAGTGTATGCAGACTGATTCCTCCTGTAAAGTGTTGACTGTAGATAACATCTACTTTTCCCACTAAACAACCTGGATCAACCAGACCCCTTTTCCACTTTTAGACTCCTCAGTCTCTCAATGTATATATCATTGTCCCACCCTTTCTCCTCATCTTCTCTTAAGGAATGAGGAATAAACTTGGTGATGTCCTCTTTTTTCAGAGTTGCCAGTGAGCTTATCAGCTATTTCAATGCCATATACACCAGCGTGCCATAGAAGTAAGCCCAGGTTAACATAGAGTCATTCAAAAGCTGCATCCATTACTGTTGCAGACACTGTCTGCCAACTTCTTTTGCATAATTTTTGAGTTCATCACCAAGACTGTGTGAACCATGTTCTGTGCAACCAGCCACAGTTATAGCCGCCAAAGCTGTTTCTATCTCCAGTGAACCATGTTCTGTGCAACCAGCCATAGTTATAGCCGCCAAAGCTGTTTCTATCTCCAGTGAACCATGTTCTGTGCAACCAGCCATAGTTATAGCCGCCAACGCTGTTTCTATCTCCAGTGAACCATGTTCTGTGCAACCAGCCATAGTTATAGCCGCCAACGCTGTTTCTATCTCCAGTGAACCATGTTCTGTGCAACCAGCCATAGTTATAGCCGCCAACGCTGTTTCTATCTCCAGTGAACCATGTTCTGTGCAACCAGCCATAGTTATAGCCGCCAACGCTGTTTCTATCTCCAGTGAACCATGTTCTGTGCAACCAGCCATAGTTATAGCCGCCAACGCTGTTTCTATCTCCAGTGAACCATGTTCTGTGCAACCAGCCATAGTTATAGCCGCCAACGCTGTTTCTATCTCCAGTGAACCATGTTCTGTGCAACCAGCCATAGTTATAGCCGCCAACGCTGTTTCTATCTCCAGTGAACCATGTTCTGTGCAACCAGCCATAGTTATAGCCGCCAACGCTGTTTCTATCTCCAGTGAACCATGTTCTGTGCAACCAGCCATAGTTATAGCCGCCAACGCTGTTTCTATCTCCAGTGAACCATGTTCTGTGCAACCAGCCATAGTTATAGCCGCCAACGCTGTTTCTATCTCCAGTGAACCATGTTCTGTGCAACCAGCCATAGTTATAGCCGCCAACGCTGTTTCTATCTCCAGTGAACCATGTTCTGTGCAACCAGCCATAGTTATAGCCGCCAACGCTGTTTCTATCTCCAGTGCACCATGTTCTGTGCAACCAGCCATAGTTATAGCCGCCAATGCTGTTTCTATCTCCAGTGAACCATGTTCTGTGCAACCAGCCATAGTTATAGCTGCCAACGCTGTTTCTATCTCCAGTGAACCATGTTCTGTGCAACCAGCAATAGTTATAGCCGCCAACGCTGTTTCTATCTCCATCATCATGCTGGACATAGTAATGCTATACTTGCCAGATTTCCTAGTCATTTCTCTGTCATGTTGGTATGTTACAAAACCTCAACCTCTGCGCTATCAGCAGGATACAGAACCATCTGTGTAGGTGATGGAGTCCTGAGGTGATGATACTTTTTCAATGGATTTCCTTATTACAACCTTGGTAGCTCTGTAGGACCAGTTGCGACACTTCCTGTTGAGCCGAATGACTACTTTGGTTAGTCTCTATTTTTCCGCGGTTACTTCTATCCAATCCTTGCCAACCCTAATGTCTGTCTGTCTGTCTATCTATCTTTTGTTCACCTGAAGTATTGTCTATATCTGCAATGTTGTTTCTTGTATAAATTTTAATGTCTTTTAAAAATTCTTATAGTAGCCCGTATAGTTTTGTCTGTAGTGTTGTATCTATGGGCCAATCAATTTTCCTCAGTCTATTACATTCAGTACAGTCTTGAGGCACGCGTTCAGCAATCTGGGATGCCTGTCCACATGTACATGTAGTTGAGGTGCTGATCTTGAATTTTGTATACATGTGACTGTGGAGTTGATTGTACCCTGTTCTAAGGCATTTAATGATAATTTGTTCCCATCTATTCATATTATGAAAGCCATCCTGATTTGGGGCTTGTGGTCCTCTAATTTATTTGATTATCTGTTTCTTTTTATGGTATGTAAATGGTGTATCTAGTTGTGTGCTGTTGTCTTCCTTTGCCGGCTGATCTGCTAACTCGTTTCCTGGTATTCCACAGTGAGATGAGATTGGTTGCAGGGCAACCCTGTGGTGTTTGCAAAGTTCAGTCAGTAGGGTCTGCAGATGTGGTAATTTTCTGGATTGTAGTGCTTGGAGTACTGATCTGGCATCTGTCAAAAACACTACAGGCTGTAGACTAAGATTACTGTTCAGCATTTTTTCTATTGACAACTTTATTGCTTGGATTTCTGCATTGTAATTGTGACAATATTTCTTTATTGCTATTTTATTCATATCCCTGTCATACTTTACCTTTATTTGGGTACTCTATGTATGCACCTGCTTCCCCATTCTTTATTGCATTCTGTGCTAATCCATCTATGTACACATGAACACATAGGTCTTGTGGGTATTCTTCATCCAAGAAACTGAGAGTGATTGTTTTATGCTGTAGACTATTCTGTTCCTCCTTGTCAAGTATTCCTTTCACTTCTGTCCATATTTGTATTGACAATCTAGATTTCTCTGTCTAGGGGGTCTCTTTTGGTATGGACAGTAGAGTGCTGAAAACTCTTGGTATGTCCAGTGTTTCTCTACAAATTCGTTTCATTTCGCTTGGTGGATAAAACTGCTTAGCCCTAATGTCATTCAAATCACATGTTCTCCTTATGAAGAGCCTTTATAGACTCCTCCACTTCCAGAATTCCATCCAGGATTTTCTGTGGTTCCTGCCCTTGCTCTTCTGAATGCATGGGATGATCTATTTATGCTCTTTACCACTTTCAAATAAGCCTGGACAGAAGCTTACTTTACATATCATGAACAAAAGTGTTGCTCTAAGTGTCAGTATAAGAATATACTAGGAAATAAAAATGAATGAAGCTTGATAACTACACTTGAAAACATGTTGTAATAACTGCACCTGAATAACTGAGACCTCTGGTATAAGACATGTGAAACATACAATGACAGGATGACTATTGGCATCATATCAATAAAATTTCTATCACAGCAATAAAATGGCAACAACACTGTCATACATCTCTAGAGTCTGGCTTCTAACTAGCCAGCACTCTGATAGATTTAATGATATAAGAAAATATCATAATTTCTAGTTTAGGAATCTGAAATTACAACACTCAGCATACACACACTCCAATTGGAAACATTCATCTACAACTGCAAGTCAGTTGTCTAGCTAGTTGTTCCTATCAGAACTTTCACGTTCTTTTAAAATGTCCTGTGAGGACCAATTTCTTTTATGTCAATCTATCTATGACTAACTTCATGTTTAACTAGTTGGCTGCTCCCTCTATATCATTTCTAACTATCTAATTATAACTAATTCATATAACCAGCCAACTCTTTCCAGATGGTATCCTTTCTCATTGACACCTTCCAGGTCTAATCTAAGTTACTTGCATAATATACCAATGAGAATGGAATCAAATCACCTCTCTCGCCTGCTCATCAGATTTGGTCATGCGACCATGATTACACCATTCACGAGATGACCTTTGCATTAAACAATATTCAATAACAATAACAATATTTTATCTGAGTCACTTAATTGCTTCTTGAACAATTCTCTTTGTTAACTCTAGAGCTCCCACTCTTCTTGTACACTGTTTTAACCCTATAAAACCCTAGATCTGTACAAAAACCGTTAAACTATTTATAATTGCTAAATCAGTATGCTATTTTAGAGGATATCTATCTATCTATCGACCTTTCGAGCCATTGCCGGCCCATAGGGCATAGACCAATATACACCTTCTCATATCTGAATTTTTGTTGCAGCAGCTTTCTTTTAAAGATACATTATCAAATCTCGCCATTTGTCTCTGTTCTGTGCAAGCAGCTCTATCTCATTGAGGAAGCCGAATCCTGTTGCTCTTGCCTCTCTCATCAATGTTCTTCTCAGTGTCTCCCTGGGCCTTCCTCTTTTTCTCTTACCTGTTGTTTCCCATATGAGGGCCTGCTTTGCTATTCGGTTATTATCTCTTCTCATCACATGTCCAACATATGACCATTGTCTTTTCTTTATTACTGAAGATATTGATTAAGATTGGCGATTTCTCTAATTTCCTCATTTGTTTTGAATTCGTTCCACGCTATACCAAGTAATTTCCTTAGACATTTATTTTCGAATGCGTTCAACTTTGTTTCTATATCTCTTGTTGTTTTCCAGCTTTCACACGCATACGTAAGGGTTGATAGTACATTTGATTTGAATAGCCTAAGTTTTTGCTGATTAGTTTTGATTTCCACAACTTTTCAAGGCTTCTGGAAGACATTGCTGCTTTAGCCATTCTGATTCTAATTTCTTTACTTGTATCCCCTTCTCGATCAATGTGACTTCCAAGATAGATAAAGTGATCGATCTCTTCTACTGGTTTGTTTTCCATGTATATTTTGTCATCTGTTGGAATTGAACTTTTCATGACTTTAGTCTTTTCATGATTGATCTCAAGCCCAATTTTGCAGGCTATTGCAGATAGTTCATTTGTGTTTTCCTGCATCATTTTTATATGACTGCTGATGAGGACTATGTCATAAGCAAAGTCGAGGTTTAGAGGATATACTCAAAATTAATTTGTACTTCATCTGCAGAATTGAGATAGTTAACAAAATAAATACCCACTGAGTAATTTTATAAATAATAGTATTCTTGTAATGGGTAATTTTGAGTTAGTTATATATAAGGTAAGACAAACATTTCACAGAATATAACAACATACCTCATCCATAAGATTTTCAAACTGAAAGAGAAAGTTTATAATTTTAAGTTTTTGTAACTCAGACCAAACACAGCTATGTTAATTGATGAGACTTTGTAATCAACGTGTCAATATTACTCATAGAAGTACTCCATGAGAGAAAATAAATAGGTGGATAAAGAAAGGCTAGATGGATGAATGGATGGACAAACAGAACTAGTTTGGTAGAAGAAGAATGATCAGGCAGAGAATGACAAATTAATGTAGCTAGATTTAGACAGAAAAATTTTGATAGAATTTGACAGATGAATTCTGATAACTAGAAAACAATATTAAAAGAATAATACTTTAGATATATATGACAGTGAGATAACATCTGTCTTTTACAACTGCTGGCAAGGAACTTTTATTCTGGGCAGACATTAACAATATAGACCACAAGTTACAGAGATATTATTTCTTCTGAACAAAATGTGACCCGGGAATAAGTTGTTGCTTAGAACTCCCATACATTTTATTAGTTATCATATGCATTTGTGTGGATAAGATTTCAATTGACCTGTTTGTAAAACCTGGTGCTGGCATTCTGTGTTAGGGATACCATTAGCTTCAAGCATGTTACATGTTAAGTGGGAGTATGGAATTTAGCATACAACTATTTTATAACATGGTTTTAGTAATATTTATTCTGTGTATTCCTCACTGAATTTAAACTCAATTTTATAGTTATTTATTTAACATGATTAAACCACTATAAGAAAGAATGTGGAAAGTTTAGAAAGTGTACATAAAAGCATAACATTTCTAATGCATGGGCACAAAGGAATTAATTTCTTATAATGAGGACTGGTAAGGGGAAAAGTCACAAAGAAGAAATATGGATATGGAATGACAAAAAAGGAGAAGCAACAAGCTGAAAACATGATAAATTTACAAATAATTAAGTAGGAAGAAAATTTAATTTGTAGAAAAAAAATAAATGGATAAATGACATGAAAACTGAAAGCCAAGCTGAATATACTCAATATATAAAACCCACTTTATACGTTATATATTTACAGTTTGAGTAGCCACATAGTGTCTAGTTGGCTCTTAATTGTCAAACATAAGACCATATTGATTTAACATTTATTTCTGTACTGTTAATTTTTGCAGTAACTTTCACTGTAAGAAAACTGAGGTGTATTTTAAAACTACTGCTATATGTATTAAAGATAAATAAAGAGCAATAATATATATTAAAAGTGTATATTTTCACCTTTTATTATGTATACAATCTATGATTTTTATTTTTCAATGTAAAATTCAATGACAAAATTTATAAAAAAAAAAAACAAGTCTTTTATTAATTTTAAATAAAACCATACAGGCAATGAGATATCAGTGTTCAAGAAATTGTTTCATATCATCACCTCTAAGTTTAGGAAATATGGGTAGCAGGATAGCAAATAGGTCAGTTAAGTGAAAGTATTGACATACAGCATCATCCAGGTAATAATTCTGCAACAATTTTCACTTTGTTAAGTATAAGAAATTATATATTTTGAATACAAAATATTTGCATTTCTGTATATAATGAATATTTCTTTGTAATAAAGTCATCTTCTCTGACACTTCAATGTGTGTGCTGGTATTGAGTTATTTGTGGGTCATCAGCATCATTGCACTCCGAACATACCCATAGGGGCTCAGATCCCCTCATCAGCCAGTCCCGCAATGTGCAGTGTCCAGCAACGGACAACTCCAGTTCTGTGTTGATTGATAAGTCTTCTTATACACCCACTAAGTTTCTTGTTTCTGGCTGGGCCTGTCTTAACTCCCATCTCTTTCATCTGAAAGAGTAAATTCAAGATCGGCACCTCAACTACTTGTACATGTGGACAGGCGCCCCAGACTGCTGAACACATACTTCAAGACTGCACTGAATATAGTAGACTGAGGAAAATCCATTGGCCCATAGATACAACACTACAGACAAAACTATATGGGCCACTGCAAGAATTACAAAAGACAGTAAAATTGATACAGGAAATGACATTGCAGATATAGACAATACTTCAGGCGAACGAAAGATAGATAGATAGATCTGAAAGAGTGATGTGGACTTATGGTTGTCAAAGTCCTGTGCCCTTCCCACATCTCGGAGGGCATTAATTATGTCTGTCCATTCCATTGGTTGACCGTCTTCAACGACAGTGCAGCTAGCCAACCTGTCTGCTCTTTCATTTCCCTGTACTCCTGCATGACCAGGGATGTAGATAAAGGTAACCTTATGTATTTTTGACTTCTGCAATGACTCTACCAATTGCATGTGTACAGAGCCCACCTCTACTTTTTTTTATCATGCTCATCGAATCACTTAGTATGCAGGTGTAGATGTAGTCTTGTAACTCTAATCAGATGAATGCCCTGGTCACTGCCATCACCTCCATCGTCATGCTACTAATGGTAATAACATATGTTCCGCTGTCTTCTTTGACTATTCTGCCTGCTGAGCATGCTGTAATTGCCAATGCACTCCTTTAGTGTCATATTACAGATTCATCTGTATAAATGACTGCATCTTTCTCATCGGTGTTATCCCAGGTGAGACCATTGACCTCCCCATTGACCACAACTGAGTTCCGTTCCCTACATTTCCTGTGGAGTGTGACAATACACGAGAATATGCTCCTGAATGATGTAGACACTGGTTGTATGATGCTCTAAGCACATATTAAAAAAATATATGCAAATATGATATTTGAGCCTCAGCAGTGAAGACATTGGTACACTCGTCTACTGTTCTACTTAGTCTTGGTTCAATTCTCAAATACCGTAAACATTTTTTGAACCAACAATCTCTGAAAAATGGGTACCTAAGATTTTGTCTGGGGAAGTCCAGACAATCATGGAAAATATGCTCTTCAACAGCTTAATATATATAAGCCTCAAGGCATGACTGTAACCTTTTTACCTTCCTTTTCTTTCTTTCTTTTTTTTTATTAAAAAAAAATTTAATTCAAAACAAATGTATGACAAAACAAGAAAATTAAACTTTTATGACGAGAAAAAGCAGATCATAAAATATAATACGTAAGTAGAGTAGTTATGCCATGTGGCATATAGGAAATATGGTATTAGTGACAATAATTTTTACAGGCCTTCGGCACATGATTTTTGGATAATGTGGTTGGCATTACGCCCGTGCTACATGAAATATAATGCTTAACATTATTATAAGACGTGTATATAATCAAGTTGGACATGTGATGAGAAGAGATAATAATCGAATAGCAAAGCAAGCCCTCATATGGGAAACAACAGGTAAAAGAAAAAGAGGAAGACCCAGGGAGACACTGAGAAGAACATTGATGAGAGAGGCAAGAGCAGCAGGAATCGGCTCCCTCAATGAGATAGAACTGCTTGCACAGAACAGAGACAGATGGCGAGATTTAATAAAATATCTTTAAAAGAAAACTGCTAGAACAAAAATTCATATAGGAGAAGGTGTATCTTGGTCTACGCCCTATGGGCCGGTTACGGCTCGAAAGGTCAATAGATAGATAGATAGATATAATCAAGACAGTAATGATGAAATAAAATATAAATTAAATGTGAGCAGAATAAATAAAGCAATCTTACTTAAGAATAAAAATAGATCTTCTTTGCTGCCATTAATCCTGAGAAATGCATTTGTTGCGATGTGGTTGTTGTGATATCACTTACTGAACCTCATTTCAGCAAATTTTTAATACTTTTTTTTGTGTGCTCTCACCAGCTTTGACCTCTGACGAAGTCCCTAGAGACTATGAACTGAATTTTGCATGTTAATCCATTTTTCTTGGCAGCTATGTGCACAGGGGTCCCTCGCCACACAGGCAGATAACTCCATCTTCGGAGGTACTCATATTTTTTTTCCATCTATGAGTGACTGACATTTCAAACCAGGCCTCGCTGCTGAGATCAGGGGTGGTTACCGCAGAGAGAAATCATAAATAAAAATCCCAACCAGTGTAGCCGGGATTTGAACCCACAACCTCCCTGTCTCGAGGCCGGTGTCTTGCCTTGAGACCAACCAGTCCCACATTTTTGATATAGGAATTATTTTCCCTTTTTGAATGCTATTCACTTGGTCAGGCTTGAACACTTATTACCAGGACCACAAGTGAAGGTTAAGTAGGGTCTTGTCCGCTTTGGTATACTGACCCTGACACGAACAATCTGTTATGAGTCTCTGACTGCTATCAACGCATGTGTTGAGCATTGTGAATAATCATTGAGGAAGTGTTAAAAAAGGGTAACAAGAACTAGAAAAGGAAGATGCAGAAAAACTGGATATTAATGGATACATTTAAACTAATGAGATGCATCTAAACTCCAGTATGTCCACTCTGTGAACACTCACATGAAACAGTAGAACACTGCCTGTTTCATTTTCAAAAGAACACCGGTACAAGTACAACTCTACTTCCTTTAAAGATTTCATAAATTAGAATACCTTGTAAAGAACAACAAAGGAACACAGATATATCATGAGTTTCAAAGCTTGAAGCGACACTATCCTGAAGTAGGAACACTCACTCCGAACACTTCTGGATGGGTGGCCGAGAATATATGGGTGAAAATTATGTGCTAAGATGCCAATTCAAATCTTGTACTTTACCGTTACAATATACCTGCAGATATCATCACAGGGCATTAGGCTGAAGGCATTAACTTTAAGGCTACTGGATCAGTAACAACAGCAAGAAAGAATAATAAGAGAACTTGGCCTTTGATCAGAGAAAGATTTCAGAGAAACCATTTTCACTCCTCTATAATTGTAATGATACCTTTCCTTTATAAGAGGCACTTTTACTCTAGATAAAATAGAGATCAAGAATAAAAATATGAGAGAAGAAATGCGTGAGTAAACAGAAATGAATGGAGGAGAAAGAGAATGAGAGTCATCATCATCTTTTGCCATGCTTATCTGTATAGGCAAACATGATAATTATAGATAATCAGTTATAACTAAAAAGTCCCACTTGTTATTAAAACAAGCAACTGTGATAATGACCTTCTATAAACTTTTTGTTTTAAACTTTTCACCAATGATCTTGATTGGACAGCTGCCAAACATTGGTTTTTCAAAATATGAACTTACATTTTAACGTTGTTCTTTTTACTTCAGTTTTGAAATTTGAGAGTGTAAAACATGCATTTCAAGAACAAAGCTACAACTCTCTGTTGTTGCAATTCAGTCACAAAATAAGACAAAATAGGGAGAGTATATGAAAAAAATGGGGAAAAACATTTAAAGAACATGAACAGAACTGAAAAGTGGATGAAGGAACTCACTAATTTGTGCAAAATAAGGAAGTTCTTTGTTATAAACAAACATAAAATTAGCAAATTTAGAAAGAAATGGAGAAGTATTAATATATAACTAGATGTGTAATTTTTGCTCACAACACAGGTGTATAATAGAGAACTGACCTCAATTGAAAATTCTTGCTCTGCGGTGTACTTTGACTGAAGATATCTCCTGGAATATCCAATTAATATAAATATTTTCCAAAGATAGTTAAATATTGATTATGGAATAATTTGATTACTATGTTTTTGTTTATACTGTTTAAGTGGGTTAAGTAAGATTTCACTGTAAACTGTGACTGTAAACATCAGTCCATATTATTTAATATGAGACAATGTGAGGTATAAAAATAAAATTAAAAAACAAACTTAATTAATGATTACATAGGATAGGTCTGCTTATCTCTGTATTTTCTTATATATAGTTTGAGATATCACTTTGAAAATGTAAAGGAAAGCAGCTGTCAGTGTCAGGCGATATCAAGTCTTTTATTTTTTTTTCGTTCCTGTCAGTATTTTATTTCACACACTTTTTTCCCTAGCAAGTCTATGTTTGAGAGGCCTGGGGGTAGTCACTGCGGTCAGTTAAGTACAATAGGCAGAACCGTAGAACCAACATTTTGAACATTCTAGTGAGTCATATTACGAAGCCACTTCTTCAAGCAGCCGTTAAAACACATTTTGTCCTTAGTGAACAATGAGTCAATCGATTATAATTTTTTTTTAAATAAATAGAAGAGACAGACACGGAAAAACTTAAACACTACAGACGTGAAACAAACGTGGACAGACATCAGTAAAACTGGTGGACTGGTTACCTTCGGTCTAAGGCACCAAAACATCTACTACAACAATTGCCCATGCTTATGCACCATTAGTGAGGTAGCTTTTGGTTGATGCATAGTATGTCTAAAATTATAGATGGAGATACGAAGGAGTTATCGAAGTACATCCTGCATCGTCCTACAAGCTTCTGAAACCACAGCACAGATTGTTGTTCCCGGAAGTTATGAGCAGCACCGGTGAGGGAGTAATTATTGTGTGAAAGTTTACGTAAGTGTTGTTTAGCTTGTGGTACAAGTTATTGAAAGATAGAATTCGTATCATGCAAGGTTAAAGTAACTATTGAATATTCTACTCTATGATTAGAGGAAAGGTCAAGTTAGTAAGGACTCAGTATAGAGATATCGACAGGAAGCTGAACTAAGGGTGAAAGTCAATCTAAATATGTGGGAATATAATAAGGGGATCGGGGGCGTGGCAATTTCCGCCAGCCGGATATAAAGTATGAAGCCAATAAGGACAGAACGATTAGGTTTTAATTATTAAATAATATAATGGTTTTTTTGGGTCTTTTTCTACTTTCTTTTGTCGCTTGTCTTTCAGCATAGATAGTGAGATATAATTTTATATATTTTGTTGACCCCAAACTTTACGTTGTATATGTTCTTAATTTTTTTTTAATTTGGGGGGTGGGGGGGTGGATTTATATAACTACAATCCGGAAATATACTTCCGGAGTTGGAAGTTTAGCATCACACGCCATTTGAAAGTAGTTAAGTCATTTTCACTTTTAGTTTTGTATTGCAGCTGCGGTCTTAAATAAACAATAAAAAAACATATTCTGAGGTTAAAGGGATCCTCCTCAAAAAGTAGGAAAAACCTGCGAAACAACAACAAACTTGTAGTAAGGGGTGATTTAGGCTACAAGAGAAGCCTAACTTGCGCTTAACTAGGGACTGAATTTCCATACTCTGTTTGAGGTTAGGGGACGGGGATTTTACATCAGGGAAATGTTCCGAGGACAGTTACGTCGGCTGCGCGAACTAAACAATTCAGTAGCTAACTCACCAACCAGATAAAATTAAATAACCTACCTACAAACCAATTAACTAACCAGTTAAATAACTATTAACACCGCGCAAACAACCAACTAACTAACAATTCAAATAGTTAAGTCAATACATTGATCAAGTAACCAATCAATCATTCAATAAATCAATCAACAAACTAGCTAGCTGGTAGACAGTTGGCATTTAACTAATGAACTAACCGACAAACAAATTACGTACCATAAATTGTCCGTTTGTCTTGTTCTTGTTCTCTGAAGAAGGTCGCGTGTAGGCCGAAACGGCAGTATTTTGTTGTGTTCCTTTTTTGTAAAGTTGTCACCATACCTTGTAGGAGTGTACTTAACATCCCACCACTTGCTCATTGCTACCAGCTTTACCGCAGCACTGCAGTTATTTGTCTCTTCCAAACAACATTTCAATAAATTAGTAACTTAGAAATAGAGATAATGAAAACTGAGAGAAACCCTTCATTGTTCTAAGATTATAGACTCTGTTTTTGTTGCAGACTAATGTTTTTTTTTTTCTTTAGTGCAGTAGACACAACAGTAACTATTACAACCTAACTATTAACATTTTTAAGATCAAAGACGCTGTATAATGCATGAGCTTGAAATGCTCGGCAACTCATACCTGACCGCGTACCTCAGAATTACTAAGGAACACCAAATTTTAGTAAATTCTTTTTCTACGGGGAGCCGCGATAGCTCAGTGGTTAGTGAACAGGACTACAAATGACAAGAGGTAGGGTTCGATTCCAACCGACGGCTTTCGGGTTCACTCAGGCTTAACTGGGTACTGGAATTTTTTTCTGTCAAAAGTAAATCGGCACGGGCGTAATACCGACCACATTACCCCCAAAAAATCATGCGCTGAAGGTCTGTAAAATGTATGGTCACTAACACCATTTTCCCTATACGCCACTTGACGTGACGGGTACTCTCTCTCTCTTCTCTCTCTCTCTCTCTCTCTCTCTCTCTCTCTCTCTATTTCAATACCCTGCAAAAGCTTTCTGGAAGTAGAATAACTAGTCTGTTCAAGTGAATAGAAGTCAAAGAGGGAAGGCAATCCGGTATAAAAATACAACACTGACTTCGGATGAAACAGACCAAAAGGCACATATATCACAGTCTGCTGTAAGCCAAAGCACAGCGCATTTAACCCTATTTAACGTCTTTTTATTGCGCATAACAGAAGGGCTAACGATTGTGAGAGCACAAACAAAAACATATCGATTATTTATTTCACTACTTAACTGTTAAAATATCAAAAGGCTCATTGATTATTTCATAAAGAAAATGTGTTTGCGTTTCAGAGCTTTCTTAGGGTGAAAGGACACAGCCAACTACATATATGACCTGCAGGCACAAAATAAATAGGAAAACGCCCCAAATAGAGTGACGTTTTAAATTGTGCGAACTCTAGCTGAAAATGTCGCTCCAGTAGGGCGGTGGTATTTTCCGATTCATTTTCTGCCCGCGGGTCATCAATATAGTTGGTTGTGGTTAGGGCATCTCCACGTTCACTTCAGATAGGTGGAGAGTTTGTATTCGTAGATAGGGAGGGACTTGGGGTGGGATGTATCAAGAGTTATCGTTACGGACGTTGTGAGCACCGGTAATGGAGTAGTTGTTCTTGTTTGAAGCTTACAATGGTAGAGTGAAGATAAAAACTGAAAGATACTGGTCATACACACGGTGTACAGGTCAAGGTAACTGTTAAATCTGCTGATAAATTCTTTGATTAGACCAAAGGTCACATTCGTAAGGCTTCCAGTGTGTTGCAGTGAAGTGGGAAAAGACGTTTGGTTTGAAGCAGTTGCTACTTACCTTAGTAATAATCAGACAATTTGTGTCTTTATTTTATAATGGCCAACAAACGTGTGACTCCCTATAATAATTAAGAGGCATTTTGCGACTCTGAACTGGACTACAAAGGACAAGAGGTAGGGTTCGATCCTGACCGACGGCTGCCTGGTTCACCCAGCCTTAAATGGGTACCGGATTTTTTTCTGGGAAAGTAAAGCGGCACGGGCGTAATACCGACCACATTACCCCAAAAATCATACCGAAGGTCTGTAAAAATTATGGTCACTAACACCATATTCCCTATACGCCACATGACGTGACGGGGTCTCTTTACTTTACTTTTTTATTTTGTGACTCTATTTTTATAATAGCCAAGAAACTTGTGACTCCATTAAATAATAACCAGACAGTTTGCGGCATTATTTTTGTTATAGCTAAGTAACTCGTGACTCTCATTTATAACAGTTGAGTTACCCTTGACAACATTTTATAAGAAGCAATTACGATTGTAAAGAAAACATGCTGAAAACATTCATGGTGATACTTCCCAATAAATAACAACATTGAAAAATGGCCTCGGCCCAAATTATTTCTCCTTCCCCAACTCCAAAAACATTTGGCGATCTCATTGAAAGTCTCGATCTAAACTCACAAGCTAGGAACAAGGTTGAACAGAAACTCGTATGCTTCCATCACTGAAGCAACTAAACGGACAGTACAAGGATCAAATAGAAGGGAATTCCTTAACCGGACAGGCCGAAAGATTAGGACTGGATCTCTTCAGTTTTGGTGAACATGAAACCTTGCTAAACGAAACAATGCAATAAAGTCCTAACGGCGATGTGACGAGTGTACAGAGAAGTAATGTCAAATAAACGTTTCTTTTTGTTTGTCGCTGACTCAGATCTCATTATTGGTTCTAGGATCGGTGAATTAATTAAGATCCAACTACACGGTAGGATAGAATCAGTTGAGATTATATTTAGTATAAAGCCAAGGGAGCCGTGGACTGCCAAAAATGTGAATGTGAAGATACAAGAAGCGGTAATTGTGAAAAGGTAGATTATAACACAAATGAGGAAAGGCGGTTCAGAATTGTAGGGCATGTATGGAGAAGAGGTGTGTTGGAGTTCTTAATAAGAGAAGAAACAGAGGCTAAGAGAGGTAGAGACAGGGAAAGGAAAATATGCTTAATAATTCGATGGCGTGGCAAGGGAACAGGGGAGTTACTTTACAACGGACAAGATTGAGAGTTATGGAGGGACATGATCTCCAACATCTCTCAGGTCATTGACCATGATTGAAATGACGAGCTAACTCCATTTTCCGTGATAACCCTTGTAATCCAGTCAGCCAGCCAGCCAAACAAATAAGCAATCAGAATAACCAGCCAACCAACCAACCAACCAACCAACCAACCAACCAACCAACCAACCAACCAAACAACCAACCAAACAACCAACCAACCAACAGGCATACATTATAGTCTGACATTATTTTTTGTTGTTTGGACCTTCGAGTAGGGCTTGATGAGATAGAGTATATCTGATGCCCATAAAATGCCAAGATGAAGTCGAATGTAATAGTTTGAAAGGGCAGATATCGGAGCTTGCTGTGTGCTTTAAACTACGACACTGAACAGTTTACGCCAGTCCGCTCTCTTGGTTATATAAACAAGAATTATAAAAAAAAAAAACAACACTGGACACGTCTTATTATAGTACCCATACTATTGAATGATCATAGGTAAGGTATATTGTAGTGTTACATCAGGTAGCGATACTTTTCTAGAGATAGTTTCTCCAAATTTTAAAGATTAGGTGGACCATAGAGTCCACAAACCGACATAATTGGGAGTTATTGAGTAATTTGTGGGTCATCATCATTGCACTCCAAACATGTGTATAGGTGCTGAGATCCCCTCCTCAGCAAGTCCCGCAGAGTTCAGCGGCAGACAACTCCAGTTCTGACATAATTGGGAATTAAACCTGAGCAAGTTGACGCTTCCGGTTCACCCAGCCTTAAGTGGGTACCGGATTTTTTTCTGGGAAAGTGAAGCGGCACGGGCGTAATACCGACCACATTATCCCAAAAATCATGTGTTGAAGGTCTGTAAAATTTATGGTCACCAACACCATATTCCCTATACGCCACTTGGTGTGACGAGGGTACTTTACTCTTTTTTTTTTTTTTTTTTTTTTTTTTTTTTAACTTCAAAAGTAGACACGAAGAATGATTTTGTTGAATAATTTTTAAATAAAAATGTGAACAGGTTTAGTTGTCAAGGGACACAATATGCCCAGAGAAATCTAAATTAATAATTGTTGTATTTGTATTGATTATTGCCCTTACCTATTGTTGCATGGTCGTTAGCTGTTTTTATGTGATTGTGTCTGTTCTGAGTATGTTCAGGCTATGAGTATGTGAACAGTTTCTCCTGGTGCACATCCAACATATTTACTGTTCAACTTTTATTCGGTTATACTTGTGTGAGTTTTCCAAGTTGTTTTTCTTTTGCAGTTATACGTGGCTGATTACTATGTATTCTTTGTCTCCTTTTCCTATTTTCAGAGTAACCACAGTCATTTCTAACCTTTTTCAAAGGTACTCCTTATAATATCCAAATAATCAACGACCCCCTTTTATAATAGCCAAGTAACTGTCGATTTACCTTTAAAATACCAAAATGAACCGCTACGACCTTTTGTAATACCTAAGTAACCCGTGACCCCATCTTATAACAACTAAGTAAACAACGATCCCCTCGATGATAATCATCGTGTGCCATCTCCGCAACGAAGGTTGGCTACAATGGAGCGCCATTCTGCTCTGTCTCTTGCTTTGATGGTGCAGGCTGTCTGTCATAGGCTGACTTGTCCATCTTTTGATGTTACTCGTCCATGTTAGTCTTGATCTGCCTCTGCCTCTTTTACCTTGTATTTTCCCCTCCAAGATTACTTTTAGTAGGCTGGTGTGTCTTTTAACATGGCCTAAAAATCTCATTTGTCTTGTTCGAATTGTATTTAGTAGTTCTCTTTTCATATTTAGTTGTTTTAAGACTTCATCGTTTGTTTTCTTTCCTTTCCATCCAATTCTAACTATTCTTCTCTATATCCACATTTAGTGTTCATTTCAGTTGTACATTTTCCAGCACTAGTTATACTATGGCCAATGTAGTTGTAGTTCTGAACTGTCTCCAGGTCTATTCCTTCAATTTTGATAACCACTTGTAGGTTTTGAGTATTTTCTTTGTTTATGATCATAGCTTTAGTCTTTTTGAAATTCATATCTAATCCATATTTTTTTTGCTTGTCATGTTTATTTCATTAAGTAATTATTGTAGATCTTTAGGATTTTCTGCTATTAGTACAGTATCGTCTGCATATCTTAGGTTATTGATTATCTTTCCATTAATTTGTAGGCCTGGCATCTCTGTGATGTTTTTAAAGATTTGCTCAGTGTATAGATTAAACAAGCTTGGTGATAGAATGCACCCCTCTTACTCCGCTTTTTATATCAATGGGTGTAGAGTTCTCTTTGTTATATTTTATTATTGCTGTTTGCTCCCAGTATAAATTACATATTAGTTGTATGTCCATGTCATCTAGATGTATCTCTTTTAGGCATTCTATAAGTTGTTTGTGGTGTATTCCGTCAAAAATGTTGGTATAGTCTATGAAGCAGGCATATGTTGGTTTGTTTACTTCTGTGTACGTTTCGATTAGTGTTCTCATGCAGAATAAGGCTTCTTTTGTCCCAATATTTTTCTTAAATCTAAATTGCTGCTCATCTAATTCAGTATTGATTTTATTCTGAATCCTTCCTTGTATAACTTTTAGCAAGATTTTTGTAGCTTAGCTCATTAGGCTTATTGTTCTAAAGTCACTGCATTCAACTGCACCATTTTTTTTAGACAATGCAATGAAAGTTGATGTTTTTAGTTCATTCAATATGTATCCTGTATGGTATATGTCGTTGCATATGTCTGTAATCACTTCAATGTCAAAATCTTCTAGTGCATGTATCATCTCTGTCTGTATGCTGTCAGGTCCTGCTGCTTTTCCCTTTCTCATTGTTTTTATAACCTTTTCCACCTCAGATTTTAAGATTTTATAGCCTGATGTACATTTTATAATTGTTTTCTTGTTTCTTTGATCCATTTATAAAAGCCAAGTAATATGTGAACTCTTTACGCGAGTCCAGTAATTTGCTACTCCAATTAGTATTTTGAAATTTTAAATATTCTGAAAACATTCGAAGTGATAGTTAGTTTAAAAATTGCTATTAAAATATCCTTTACGACTGCCCTTCCATCCAATCCATCTCCTTCATAGTAATTACTCTGCGACTACTTTGTGGCCTCAACACACAGGTTGAACCGTGTTTTTGAGCAAGTTTAGTTATATTTCTTGGAGTGATTTTTTAAGACTATTTCTTTGATGCTATTTCCTTTCATATTTTATTTTATTTTTCTGTTTCCTTTCCTAATAAACGGGAGAAGTAGTAACAATGAATGGAATATGCATAGAGGAAATGGACTTCATCATCGTCACCACTATCACTATCACTATCACTATCACTACCACTACCACTACCACTACCACTATCACTATCACCAACATTATTATTTTTATTGTCATCATATACTATATCTGACAACATAAGTGATCATGTCTCTCCATAAACTTTCTGTCTCTTCATTTGTTTATCAGTTTTAAATGTTAACTTCACGTATCTTTATCAGTTTATACATTTGTATGTTAACTTTCTGTCTCTTTATTTGTTCATAATTTTGTATGTTAACTTTCTGTCTTTTTATTTGTTCATCAATTTGTATGTTAACTTTCTGTCTTTTTATTTGTTCAAAATTTTTTATGTTAACTTTCTGTCTCTTTATTTGTTCATCAATTTGTATGTTAACTTTCTGTCTCTTTATTTGTTCATCAATTTGTATGTTAACTTTCTGTCTCTTTATTTGTTCATCAATTTTAAGTTTTCGCCAAGTTTGTTCAATCGTTTGTGTTTACTTGCTTAAGAGATAAGGCTGGATGAAACAAGAGTGCATATTTTGAGAGATGATTCTAGAGGTGGAAAAGGAGTCTGATCGATAGGGAGTGCTTAGTGGAAAAAGCAGATATACTTACAATCAATACCTTACACGAACAATCAGTGTGCATTCACAATCAGAAATGCTGGAACGTTAGGTGGAGCGGGTATGGGAATATACAAAATATAATGGCTCTGATTAAATGAATAGAAGAGAACAAAGGTTGACAGCATGTTAGTGGAATAACGGATGTGCTGGTTGACATAAAACGAAATATCACTTATAAGTAAGTAAAGTAAAGTAAAGTAAAGTAAAGTAAAGTAAAATAAAGTAAAGTAAAGTAAAGTAAAGTAAAGTAAAGTAAAGTAAAGTACCCCCGTCACGCCAAGTGGCGTATAGGGAAATATGGTGTTAGTGACCCTATATTTTACAGACCTTCAGCACATGATTTTTGGGGTAATGTGGTCGTTATTACGCCCGTGCCGCTTTACTTTCCCAGAAAACAATCATGTACCCATTAAAGGCTGGGTGAACCCGAAAGCCGTCGGTTGGGATCGAACCCTACCTCTTGTCCTTTGCAGTCCAGTTCACTAACCACTGAGCTATCGCGGCTCCCAAATACCACTTATAGCGGGCGTTAAATGTGAAGCAACAGCTGGAGACATTTGTGTATATGTCAGTGTACATGCACACACAGGCATTGTAACAAATGCTTTAGTAATCAAGCTAAGTGGACTGTTGAGCAAATGGAAGCAAATTGGTATAACAGGCTAACCAGGAAAGTAAACTAAAGGCCAAGTTTACAAATCCGTAATTTTGGAAATAACACATAAAGTCACAGTAACTGGTCTGATTGTGATAATTGTAACTGGTGACAAGGGAAGTGTAACTGTTGAAATGGGAACTGTACATGGTGACATGGGAACTGTAAATGTTGACATGGAAAATGTAACTGGTGACAAGAGAAGTGTAACTGGTGAAACGAGAACTGTAAATGGTGACATGGGAAATGTAACTGGTGACAAGGGAAGAGTAACTGGTGAAATGAGAACTGTAAATGGTGACATGGGAAATGTAACTGGTGACAAGGGAAGAGTAACTGGTGAAATGGGTACTGTAAATGGTGACATGTAAAATGTAACTGGTGACAAGGGAAGTGTAACTGATGAAATGAGAACTGTAAATGGTGACATGGGAAATGTAACTGGTGAGAAGGGAAGAGTAACTGGTGAAATGGGTACTGTAAATGGTGACAAGGGAACACTCTCACCATCGAGTGCCGTCTCCGCAACGAAAGTTGACTACCATGGAGCGCAATTCTGCTATGTCTCTTCCTTTGATTGTGCAGGTTGTCATAGGCTGATTTGTCCATCTTTTGATGTTACTCGTCCATGTTAGTCTTGGTCTGCCTCTGCCTCTTTTACCTTGTATTTTCTCCTCCAGGATTACTTTTAATAGGCTGTTGTGTCTTTTAACATGGCCCAAAAATCGTATTTGTCTTATTTGAATTATTTTGGTGCCATTCTCTATTCCTCATTCTTTGTCTATATTACTGCCCAGATATATGTAAGATTGTACGTCTAATAGAGGTATTTCTCCTATTATTATTTGGTTATTGCCATCTGCATTAATTCTCATAATTTTGGTCTTATCTCTATTTATTTTCAATCCCAGCTGTTGTGATCTCTCATCATATATGCTAATATTATCTTACACCTGTTGATGGTTAGGTCTAATAGGAGGGCTATGTCATCTGCAAAAGTCTAAATCATTAAGTTGCTTGGTTAGTGACCAAGCAACTTAACACCATATAATGCATTAAAAATAATGTTAGTCAACATAATCAAACATGTTACTGGTGACATGGCAAATGTAAATAGTGACAAGAGAAGTGTAACTGGCGAAGTGGGAACTGTAAATGGTGACAAGGGAACTGTAAATGGTGACATGGTAAATGTAATTGGTGACAAGGGAAGTGTAACTGGTGAAATAGGAACTGTAAATGGTGACAAAGGAAGTGTAACTGGTGAAATAGGAACTGTAAATAGTGACAAGAGAAGTGTAACTGGCGAAGTGGGAACTGTAAATGGTGACATGGGAAATGTAACTGGTGACAAGGGAAGTGTAACTGGTGACAAGGGAAGTGTAACTGGTGAAATGAGAACTGTAAATGGTGACATGGGAAATGTAACTGGTGAAATGGAAAGTGTAACTGGTGAAATCGGAACTGTAAATGGTGACATGGGAAATGTAACTGGTGACAAGGGAAGTGTAACTGGTGAAATGGGAACTGTAAATGGTGAATGGGAACCGTAACTGGTGACATGGAAACTGTGAAAATAAATAAAAGATAAATATTATTATAGAGAGAACCTTCCGAGGTGATATATCAGCGAATAACTTCAGGGGAAGAGGTATGTTAACAACACGCGGAGATAAATAAAAATTAACAAATAATACAAAAAAAAAAACAGCCAAAAAAACAACAACACAAAAAAAACAAAGAACAATAGACGTTCTGAAGCAGGATCGAAACCGTGCTCCTTGGCACAGCGCTTTGCCACGAGAACCAAACGGTAGAGAAACGGCCAACTCAGGCACCTTAAACAGTAGCTATCATTGGCGATGTCTTTCACGCAGGTGTAATCAAGACTATAACATTTGGTTACGAACACAACTCTGGAATAATTCGTGGATCTGTATTTCCCCATTAGGACATGTATCTCCAGTAGGGCTGAATACTTGCGTTTAGGTAAACTATTATAGGAGGACACAGCACGTTTCTAGTGGTCTACATTGGAGAAAAATAAAAATAAATGAATATTTTTTATTATAAATATAATATAATATAAAATAATATAAAAAAATGAAACCTCCGAGGCGATAGATCAACGAATAACTTCAGGAGAAGAGGTCTGTTTACAGCACGAGGAAAAAAAACACACACAAATAACCAACAAATAAAACACAAAAACGTTCAGTGTTGTAAACATACATATTCCCCTGAAGATATTCCCTTGGAAAGTGTAAGTGGTGACATTTGAAGTGTAAACTGGTGACATGTGAACAGTAATTTGTGACATTTGAAGTGTAACTGGTGACACGGGAAGAGTAATTGGTGACATGGAAGCTGTAACTATGACACGAGAAGTGTAATTGGTGAAATGAGAAATGTAATTGGTGAAATGAGAAGTGTAATTGGTGAAATGGAAAGTGTAAATTATAAGGGAAGTGTATCTAGCGACATATAAATAATAACTTGTGACAGGTGAAGTGTAACGGGTGACATGGGAACTGGAAATGTGATGAGTGAACTGTAACTGGTGACACAGGAAGTGTAACTGGTGAAGTGGGAAGTGTAACTGGTGTCATTGTTATTGGGTTATTGGGTTATTTGCGGGTCATCATCATTGCACTCCGAACATGTCCATAGGTGCTCAGATCCCCTCCTCAGCAATTCCCTCAGTGTACAGCGACTGACGACTCCAGTTCTATGTTGGTTGTAAAGTATTCTTACACGGCCACTAAGTTTCTCATTTCTGGCTGTGTCCATCTTCACTCCCATCTCTTTCATCCGAAGAAGTGACGTGGGTCTGTGTTTGTCGACGTCATGTGCTCTTCCCACATCTCGGAGGGCATTGATGATGTCCGCCCGATCCATTGGTTGCCCATCCTCAACGACAGCACAGCTAGTCAACCTGTCCGCTCTTTCATTTCCCCGTACTCCCGCATGTCCATGAACATAGACAAAGGTGACCTTACGTATTTTGGATTTCTGCAACGACTCTACCCATTGCATGCGTACAGAGCCCGCCTCCACCTTTTTATCATGCTCATCGAATCACTCAGTATACATGCGTGGGTGTAGTCTTGTGACTCTAACCATTTGAATGCCTTGGTCACTGCCATCGCCTCCATTGTCATGCTACTCGTGGTCATGACGTATGCACCATGGTCTTCCTTAACTATTCTGCCTGCCGAGCGTGCTGTAAATGCCCATGCACTTCTTTGGTGTCGTCTTACAGATCCGTCTGTATATATGACTGCATCTTTCTCATCGGTGTTATCGCAGATGAGACCGTTTACCTCAGCATTAACCACGGCCGGGTTCTGTTCCCTATTTTTCCTGTCGAGTGTGACAATACACGAGAAAGTCCCCTTGAATGACGTAGGCACCGGTATCCGCTCCTCACCAACGCTGATAAGCCCACATACCTGTTTGATGACATCTTCTGCACGGCCCACCCATGATTTGTCTCTTTTTAGCCTGGAACAATTCCCTGTGTTGAGCACGTGGTGCAATGGATGTTCTGTATCTGTACTAATCTTCAGGTATGCTCGTGCTCTCAAGATCTTGATTGTGTCATCCATGGTTGGAAAGTCAAGAAGATACCTCATTTCTACGCAGGGAGTGTCCCTCGTACATCCCAGGATAATGGGCATGGCTTCATTTTGTATTTTCTCCAGCCTATCAATTTGAGGGAGCCGCGATAGCTCAGTGGTTAGTGAACTAGACTACCACGGACAAGAGGTAGGGTTCGATCCCAACCGACGGCTTCCGGGTTCACCCAGCCTTAAATGGGTACCGGATTTTTTTCTGGCAAAGTAAAGCAGCACGGGCGTAATACTGACCACATTACCCCAAAAATCATGTGCTGAAGGTCTGTAAAATATAGGGTCACTAACACCATATTTCCCTATACGCCACTTGGCGTGACGGGGGTACTTTACTTACTTTCACATAACTCTACATCGAGGAGCATGAGTGGAGGACAGGCCCATGAAATTGCACAGGACGACAGACTTACTCATAAACAATGGAAGGTTTGATATTAAAAGTTCAATATTTATAATTTTTTTTTAATTCTCAGCAAAAACACAGTTTAATTTGATGTACTGAAATATTATTTACATATTTTAAGTGAACATATTATGTATTTGTAATTTAATTTACGAATTCTCATAAATAAAGCATAAATTGCAACAAATGTCAAGATCTTAAAAGTTAACGAATTGTTCGTGATACATCATCATCATCATCATCATGTACCGTACCGGTTGGCATTGGCAATCATGTCCTTCCACAATCTTCTATCCACAGTGCATCGTATCAGTTCTGTTGTTGACTGTTTTCCATGCCATGACACCAAGCTATCCAGTATTTTCTCTCTTTGTCGTCCGCGATCTCTCTTTCCTTTTATTTTGCCAGTTGTAACCAAGTATTCCAACTTTCCTCTTCTCATGATGTGCCGAAAAAATGTTGATTGCTTCTTTCTGATGTTTTTTAAGAGCTCCCTCGTGATTACATAGAAGATTTAAAATAAAAACAACTCAAAATGGAGAGAGGTCGTACACATTTGAAAGTAATTTACCCTTTCGTTAACAAGTGTATCTATCCCTCGCCAGTTGTCAAGTCGTCAACGATCCAGTTGTGTAAGCAAGCCGGTGACAATACACAAATCTATATACATCTGTACCACCTATGCGTCTTACATTTATATATAGATGATTTAATTCAAAACTTCGTCAAAGCAAAAGTAAAAAAAAAATTAATTGTTCATATATTTTGTAATGTAAGATTTAATAATGTTATTCTTGTACAGATATTCTACAAAATCAGAAATATTTGCACATGCATTAGTGTTAATTAATACAAGTTTAATTTATCATAGTGGTGTTATTTTAAACAATAAATATCAACATGGAGCTAATGTGAGTGTTTTGTGTGTGTGCGTGTGTGCACGCGCGTGTGTATGTAGTAGCCTCCGTCAGTCATAGTTGACTATGGATTTTTCAGCGCCCCTAGAAATGTTATTTTTTCTTCTCTTTCGCTGTATATTATCTTTTTCTATGAATCTGTATATAACATCTGGCATCTTGACAGACGGTTGGTAGCAAGCAATCATGATAAGTCGGTAGTTTTGTGAAAATTTGAGTGTCGTATACTGGATGCTGCTTTGCTGAACAGCTTCTTGAGTGGCTGAATCTGTCAGTATTGGATATACAGATCCGGCGACAGAACGACCAAGATGTATTCTTGATGACTGGTCTCGTCTTCTTTCTCCTGTGCCTTTTGTCTTCTGAATTTGATTTCAGCACTGCCTCGAAAGTTGCTGTGCCATTTTTTATTTTTGTTCTCAATGTGCCACGATCAGCAGAAAGATCCTCTAAGTTTCTTTCACTGATAGAGAATTCCGTCAAGGAAGCCCTGCAAACATCCTTATATCTCAGCAATGGTCTGCTCTTTGCTCTCTTTCTGTCCTTAATTTCGCCATTCAATATTTGTTTGGGAATACGATTGTTTGCCATTCTTCTTACATGACCCAGTCACCTTAGTCTACTACTCTTAACTGTTGCCATGATCGATGGGAGTTTGGCTCGTTGTAAGACATTAGAGTTGGTTACTTTGTCCTGCCATTTGATGTTCATAATCTTTCGAAGACAAAGCACATGAAAGCTGTTTAACCTTTTCTCCGGTCCTACATAGGTAGTCCATATTTCTGACATATATACATCTCTAATTTTTCTTTAGAAGAAAAAAAAAATCATATACTCCTTTCCCGGCCCTGACAATAACAATAAATATCATAGGAACATCTGAAGGTGAGAGGCAGCGCTCATCATTGATGATATTACCTTCCCTACTCAACTAGCCGGGCACATAAACTGTTTGTATATTGATCGACACGGTGCTGTTAATATGGGATTTAAATCCGTAAATCCTTGATAATGCATCCATTACCATTGCCAGCGAGCTCCTGGCACTCCAGTAGGGCAGGAAAAAACAAAAAAACAAATAAAACAAAATATATTCAAGATCTTACACAACTTCCATGTAGTAGTTCAGGAAACGAACGAGCTAATGTCGTCCATAAGTAGTGAGTGAAAACGGATGGTAAGCCCGTCTCATAAAAAATTTATTGAAGTCGGATGCGTTGAACCAAAAGGGAGTGATATTCCAGCATGTAACTATGACATAGCAAAACTTACGCCTATCTAACGTCTTTTTAGAGGCGTACGTGGAAGATAAATCATCGTAGAGCCAATACAAAAAGAGAAGGAAGGAAAAGAGGAAAACAACGAAACAATGTTAGTTCTATATTGTGCTGTAATACTTTTTCTCTACAGAAGGAGCATTAAACGCTTCTACAGCTAATTTGTCCTCCATTCTAAGCGCCGTGCAGCCTCTATATGGGGATACTAAATTAATCCAAGACCCTGAAGGTCTGAACTCTCTGTGTAGTCTATCTACTAAAGACATGATTTGGGCTTCTCGAGCATGAACGCTTCCTGACAAGATAAATGCGCCAATTAGTGGTATTTCTCCAACACTTTGAGAACCTATGCTGGAACTGCCAAAATATCTCATCTTTTAATACGAGTAGAGAAACTTCTAATAGAAGTAATAGGACAACACACAAGAAAATCACTGGAGGCTGTAGAAATGTGGTTTTACAGAAGAATGTTGAGAATACCATGGACAGCTAAGAAGAGTAATGAAAACGTTATGAAGGAGGCCGAAGCAAAAAAGAGAGCTGATATCCAATATTAGGAAGAAACAATCATCATTTTTCTGGCCTTGTAATGAAAAGGGAACAACTGGAATATATTGTAACAGCTGGGAAAATTGAAGGACGAAGAGATAGAGGGAAGCAAAGAGAAAAGATGTCAGACAGCTTAAGAGAATGGCTTGGCAGAAGGTCAACAACAGAAAGGATAAATAACTGTCGAGATCGAAAGTTGTGGAGAGACATGATCACCTACGTCAGCAGGCATGGTTCTTGATGATGATGAGAGAATTCGATTTTCAGAATTCATCAAAGTTAATCAAAGTTAGACCACTCCCTCTATCACAGGAAAAGATAATGTACTAAACAAAATTGCAGTCCCAATAGTTTAGTGTGGGAAAAATGGATAAAGAAGTCGACGAAAGCATCTTCACTGGGAACGAGCAGGCGACACACTATTAAACAAAAAAATCTCAAATTTTGTGAATGAATTTAACAATTAACTGCTGGTTTCATAAACATGTCTCTATGTCGAGGCAATATTCGGTGTTTTTAGATTGAGAAAAAAACTAGTGCAGAGGAAATCAGCGAACTCTCTAACCAACCACCTTATTAGTTATCCAAACATCAAGTCAGTGAATCAACTATAGCTTCTTTCATAACTCGTGCCCAACTTTTAAAATCTATAGCTTTTTAACCGCTTGTTGTAAGTTATTCAAAATTTGCATGTAAAGTTATAATGATTAGAACCCAACAGGGAATTAATTTCATTTAAAAAAAACATTTGGTTATTATTGTTGCTTATTTGATTTATATAAATTTATAACGACCCATTGATGTAGTCAAAACTTAATGTTTACAGTATTTTAAGTTAAAAATAGCGAGTAAAAAATCCATACACGGTACAATTGACGTGTTTGCACGCTTTCGCCGTTGTTTTTTTGACACAATTAGACACTTGAGAAATTGTGTGTTCCATTTCCGTTCATTCATAGGTGTAGACGTGAAATTCGCAAAATGTTGGGTATGAATGAAACTGTTACAATAAGAAAATTAAAAGTTTAGCTGAAAAAGAACAACAGTATTGAAATATCAAAGTCTACAATATGGAGGAATGTGAGAGTTGCAGGCTTTACATTCAGAAAGTATTCCAATGGACGAAACATCATCTGTGAGAAGCCACATATAGTAGTCATGAGAAGCAAGTACTTACGTGAAGTAAAAGAGGTGCGCAAGCAAGGTTATGATATTGTGTACTTGGATGAAACATGGATCAATGCTCACCACACTAACCAAAGGGAATGACAGTCATCAGATGGAAAGATTAAGAGATTAATACCTAGCAGCAAAGGACAGCGCTTGATAATTGCTCATGCAGGTAGTCTAAAATGGACTAATACAGAATGCAGAGCTCATTTTTCTTTCAAAATCCATAGACAATCGGGATTATCACTCTGAGATGAATGGTCACATATTTAGACATTGGATTGAAAATTCTGTTCTCCCATCACTAGATCGACCATCTTGCCTAATAATGGACAATGCAGCGTACCACAACTTTGTTGCACTTGAAGATAAAGTCCCGACGTCATCCAGTACAAAAGATGCTATTAAGATATGGCTCACAAAGGAGCACATACAATTTAATAACATGTACTTAAAACCTGAATTACTATCTCTAGTAAAGCAAAAACAAAGGACAACGATTTTTCAAATAGATAAGATTATCAAAGAGCACGGTCATATAAGTTTGAGGCTGCCACATTACCATGCTCATTTAAATCCAATAGAACTAATCTGGGCAAAATTAAAAGGACAAGTGGCAGATGAAAATACAACATTCAAAATATGCGATGTAAAGACTCTTGCTAATCTCGCTTTATTAAATATAGACAAAGATTATTGGGCTAAATGTGAAAACCACGTCTTAAAACGGGAAGAGGAATATTAGGAAAATGATGGTTTGTGGAATGTTCAACCCCAAACAGTTATTAATCTTTTAGACTCGTCTGATTCAGAATGAAAGTATATAGCCCCCACAATGTTGGCCCCTATATTACCTTAAATTAGTTCAACAAACGGTCCTTTTCAGGACCACACAACTATGAAAATTGGACATACAGGTATACCTTGATATTATCGTCCGTCCTCGAACTGAGCAGACAATAATTCTCCTGGTATTTCCCCATTACGGCCACGCCTTTACCTAGTGAAAATTAATCATAGACCAGCAACTACGGTAATTTCTATTATTTAGGGGTTCACAATTTACAATTTTGACAAACATCAAAGAAATTCGCCGCTTTAAGAAAACTGCAGCTGCAAGATATTTGTTAAATATACATTTGAAGGGTCTTTTGCATTCTAATAACATTTGGAAAATTTCAAAAGTTTTTAACAAACGATTACTGAACAATAGCGTTTTGAAGTTGGGCAAGTGATTTGAAACGAGCTATAAGCATTTTGTCAGTAAATTACTAAACTAGTTATCAGCCAGTCAAAGAGTATCCATCCATTCATCCATCCATCCATCCATCCATCCATCCATCCATCCATCCATCCATCCATCCATCCATCCATCCATCCATCCATCCATCCATCCATCCATCCATCCATCCATCCTTCTATCAATCCATCCATCCATCCATCCATCCACCCACCCACCCACCCACCAATCCATCAACCCATCTACCCACACATCCATCCACCCACCCATCCACCCATCCATCGACCCACCCACCCACCCACCCACCCATCCATCCATCCATTCATTCATCCATCCATCCATCCATCCATCCATCCATCCATCCATCCATCCATCCATCCATCCATCCATCCATCCATCCATCCATCCATCCATCCATCCATCCATCCATTCACCCACCTACCCACCAACTCATCCATCCATCCACCCACCTACCCATCCACCCACCCATACATCCATTCATCCATCCATGCAACCACCCATTCACCCACCCACCCGCCCACCTCCCACCAACCAACCCATCCATCCATCCACCCATCCCTCCACCCATCCCATCCACCCATCAACCCATCCATCCACGCACCAACCCATCCATCCATCCATCAACCCACCCATCCATCGATCCAACCATCCATACGTAAATGCATCCATATCTGTATCTATCCATCCACCCACCCACCCATCCATCCACCAACCCACACACCCACCCATCCACTCATCCATCCATACGTAAATGATCCATATCTGTATCCATCCATCCACCCATCCATCCATCCACCACCCACCAATCTATCCATCCACCCACCCACCAATCTATCCATCCACCCACCAACCTACACACCCACCAACCCACACACCCACCCATCCATCCATACGTAAATGCATCCATATCTGTATCCATCCATCCACCCACCCATCCATCCATCCATCCACCCACCCACCCACCAATCTATCCATCCACCCACCAACCCACACACCCACCCATCCATGCATTCATCCACCCACTCATCCATCCATACGTAAATGCATCCATATCTGTGTCCACCCCTTCGTATTCCGTCCACCCTTACAACAACCAGTCAAAACAGCCAGCTAATCAGCGAACCAAAAGTCAACCAACCATCCAAATATCCATTCAATATTAATACCAAAAAATCTACAACAAATAACAGACCAACAAATAACTAAACAACACCCATTTTGTGTTTTAAAATGATTTAGAAGGCTGCAAGCAATCTCTTCCAATCATTACTTTTCCAGAGTCCGGCAGCAAAGATGACTCGAATTTCAAAAATATGTAGTAGCTATAGGATTTGTATCCCAGAGTACATCATTTTATTATCGAACAAAAGGCAGCGTCATTCCGCAACTCTAGAGATAACGCTATTTAAATGTCTCTGGCGGGAACAACAAAAAAGCTACCATATTTACTTCACCTAAACGAAATGAATTATGGGCCTTGTTGATCCCGAGCTGCTAGAAGCGATTCTCGCAATTTCGATGAGTGATGTCCCCTCAGGGACAAGTCACTGTAATAATTTTGTCAGGTATCAGAAATAACCACAATATTGGCTTGGATTGTAATGGAAGAAATATTACTGCTTCTAGTTTCTCCGCTCGTTCGGTAATTTCTTAGAAAGTACTTCTCATTCTTGAGTGCCGTCTCCGCATCAAAGGTTGGCTACCATGGAGCACCGTTCCACTCTGTCTCTTGCTTTGATGGTGCAGATTGTAACAGAGGCTGACTTGTCCCTTTTTTGATGTTACTCGTCCATGTTCGTCTTGGTCTGCTTCTTCCTCTACTACCTTGTATTTTCCCTTCCAATATTACTTTTAGTAGCAATACTAAATAAAACGAAGGAAAGAAGAAAAAAAAAGTGGTATGGTGACAGCTTTACGTGGTAATTGAAAAAAAAATATCGACGTTTCGGCCAAGTAGCCTTCAGCTGGAACAACAAACAACAAACATATATATATATAAGGATATGTAAACACATCTAACTACATGGCTAATCTTGCTTGCATTTAGTAGACTGTTGTGTCTTTTAACATGTCCCAAACATTTCATGTGTCTTGTTCTAACTGTGTTTAGTAGTTCTCTTTTAATTTTTAGTTGTTTTAAAACTTCATCGTTTGTTTTCTTTTCTTTCCATCCAATTCTACCTATTCTTTTATAAATCCACATTACAAAGGTTTCAATTTTCTGTTCTGTTTTCTTGTCTAATGTCCATGTTTTTGCCCCATACGGGAATATTGAGAAGATGTAACATTTTGCTATTCTTAGTTTTAGCCCTGGTGTTATTTGTTTTGATGTTATTATTCTTTTCATGGCATTAAAATTACTTTTTGCCATATCCATTATTTTGTTTATTTCAGTTGTACATTTTCCATCACTGGTTATATAATGTACCAGGTAGCTGTAGCAAAGTACTTCTACATTTATGTATACCAGTAACAAGAAAATACAGATGAAATGTTATAGTAAGATTTTGGGCATCGCTTGCTTGGTTCGTATCACAAATAGGAAATAAAGTCCAGGAAAGGGTACAACAAGTATTCTGAGTCAATGAGGAACTTTTGCCTGTTATGAAGAAACACAAAATGAAATGGTTTGCTAACGTATCTCAATCACCCACCCGGTAAAGATCTTTCTCTAATTTTCTGTGAAAGGAAGGAGAAGGCTAGGTAGGTAGCGACATAGACTGGAATAATATCAGAGAAAGGACAGGCCTCGACCTTGTAGAGTACTACAGAATGAAAGAAGATAGAGATACATCATCATCATCATCAAGTACCGGGCCTGCTGGCGTAGGCGATCATGTCTCTTCACAACTTTCGATCTCGACAGTTTTTTATCATTTCTGTTGTTGACCTTCTGCCAAGCCATTCTCTTAAGCTGTTTGTTATTCTTTCTCTTTGCTTCCCTCTATCTCTTCGTCCCTCAATTTTTCCACTTGTTACAATATATTCCAGCTGTTCTCTTCTCATTACATGGCAAAAAAAAAATGATGATTGTTTCTTCCTAATATTGGAAATTAGCTCTCTTTTTGCTTTGACCTCTTTCAGAACATTTTCATTACTCTTCTTAGCTGTCCATGGTATTATCAACACTCTTCTGTAAAACCATATCTCTACAGCCTTCAGTAATTTTCTGGTCTAGAGAGATACACGGAGAAGGTTAATGAAGTTTGTTGTGTCCCAACGACGTTCTGGAGTTATGGGATGAAAAGGAAGAAGAAAAAGATGAAAGATATAGCAGTAAATACATTATCCTCATATTTATCAATCGAACGATTATATATTTATTGCTCTATAAGTAAGTCTCTAATATCTTCAGTAATAAAGAAAAGACGATGGTCATACGTTGGACATGTGATGAGAAGAGATAATAATCGAATAGCAAAGCAAGCCCTCATATGGGAAACAACAGGTAAAAGAAAAAGAGGAAGACCCAGGGAGACACTGAGAAGAACATTGATGAGAGAGGCAAGAGCAGCAGGAATCGGCTCCCTCAATGAGATAGAACTGCTTGCACAGAACAGAGACAGATGGCGAGATTTGATAAAATATCTTTAAAAGAAAACTGCTAGAACAAAAATTCATATAGGAGAAGGTGTATCTTGGTCTACGCCCTATGGGCCGGTTACGGCTCGAAAGGTCAATAGATAGATAGATAGATAAGTAAGTCTACTTTATGAACACAACTGCTATGATCTTCTTCGACAACCATGAGTCCATGTCACTCCTTCCGATGAAAGAGATGGAAATTAAAATTGGCCCAGCCAGAAACGAGAAACTTTGTGGGAGTATAAGAAGACTTATCAATCAACACAGAACTGGAGTCCTCAGTCACTGGACATTGCGGGACTTGCTGAGGAGGGGACTTGAGCAACTATGGACAAGTTTGGAATGCAATGATGATGACCCACAAGTAACTCTATAACTGTTATAATCCTCCCTGTTAAACGAAATTGGCGTTACTGATTGTCCGCATTCACTTGAGTGTGCCAGGGGTTTTCTGTGCGCTGGAGAATAAAAGCCGAATGCTATGTGAGGGTGCCAGGGGTTTTCTATGCGCTGGAGAATAAAAGCCGCATGTCCTGTGAGGGTGCCAGGCTTTTCTTTGCGCTGGAGAATAAAAGCCGCATGCCCTGTGCAGTAGCCTCGAGGTTGCTGGTCAGAATTTTTATTTTAATTTTGATAGAAAAAATAATAAAAACACCCTTTGACCCAACCCTAATTTGAATTCGCATCAACCTATTCGACATCTTTGTAAGAAATATTTCATTGACATCTTTCTAAGAAACATTTTATTGACATCTTTCTAAGAAATATTTTATTGACATCTTTCTAAGAAATATTTTATTGACATCTTTCTAAGAAATATTTTATTGACATCTTTCTAAGAAATATTTTATTGACATCTTTCTAAGAAATATTTTATTGACATCTTTGTAAGAAATATTTTATTGACATCTTTCTAAGAAATATTTTATTGACATCTTTCTAAGAAATATTTTATTGACATCTTTCTAAGAAACATTTTATTGACATCTTTCTAAGAAATATTTTATTGACATCTTTCTAAGAAATATTTTATTGACATCTTTCTAAGAAATATTTTATTGGCATCTTTGAAAGAAATATTTTATTGACATCGTTCTAAGAAATATTTTATTGACATCTTTGAAAGAAATATTTTATTGACATCTTTCTAAGAAACATTTTATTGACATCTTTCTAAGAAATATTTTATTGACATCTTTGTAAGAAATATTTTATTGACATCTTTGTAAGAAATATTTTATTGGCATCTTTGAAAGAAATATTTTATTGACATCTTTGTAAGAAATATTTTATTGACATCTTTGTAAGAAATATTTTATTGGCATCTTTGTAAGAAATATTTTATTGACATCTTTCTAAGAAATATTTTATTGACATGTTTGTAAGAAATATTTTATTGACATCTTTCTAAGAAATATTTTATTGACCCTTTTGTGAGAACTATTTAATTGACACCTTTATAAGAAATATTTCATTGACACTTTTGAGAGAAATATTTCATTGACACTTTTGAGAGAAATATTTCATTGACACTAATATGACAAGTCCTCCAGGAATAAACATTACATACATTTTTAAGTGAGGAATAATTCAAGGATTGCAAGTTACTGTTTAAAAATAATAGAAATATTCGCCTCCCCCCCCCTCTTACAACAACAAATATTGCTGCTACCTGACATTTACCGACATAGGTGAGAATTTTTTTTTAATTGTGTTCGCCAGCTTTTTGCCTCTGACAAAGTACCTAGAGACTAGTAAGTGAAATTTGCAAATTATTTTGTTTTTCCATGGTAGCCGTGTGCACAGGGGTCCCTCGCCGTACAGGCAGATAACTCCGTCTTCGGAAGTACTCATATTTTTTCGTCCACGAGTAATTGACGCTTCAAGACGGGCCTCGCTGCTGAGACCAGGGGTGGTTGCCGCAGAAAGAAATCATAAATAAAAACCCCAACTGGTGCAGCAGGGATTTGAACCCACAACCTCTCTGTCTCAAGGCCGGCGTCTTGCCTCGAAATCAACCAGTCCCCCCAGGGGAGGATAAATGAGGCAGTAAACCCAGAGACCAAATCAAAAGCCTATCTCCCAGGGATAATGTACCTTTTTTCTTAATATCACGCTGACATCTGTAGCGATGTAACTGATGACTGAACCAGCAACAGCTTTGGAAAGAAGGAAGCAAGGGAAGGAGAGACTACACAGCAGCAGTCATCCACATTATTACGCCCTCGCAAGCGCCCCGCGGTGGTTGTTTGATAAAATGTCCACGAGGGAACTACAATTATAGTTTCTAAGGACTAACAAGGCAATATCGATTCTTCCAAGGTTTCGCACTCGTTTCTGCTATTTCAGAGCTTATTAATGATTCCACTGACTTAGGGGACTATTATTTTTGTCCTTGTCCAACACAGTAACTATTTGTCATCGAACTTAATTTTTACATTTTCTACTAATTGGGCTAATAATAGTCAATAAAATCATCATCATCATCATCATCATCATCATCATCATCAAGATAGCTGTCGAAGATGATCATGTCTCTCCACAACTTTCTCTCACTACATATCTTTGTAATTAGAACGAAGACCGCTTAACGATATCACATTCCAAACAGTAGCTAAATTAAATAAATTAAAACAAAGCGACTAAAATACATCACAATCTAGCAGCATATTAATTCTTCTTCTTCTTCTTTCCTTCCTAATTTAACCTTTCAGCGTCGTGGGGAGATATAATTTACGGTCTGTTGCTCTTCTGTTTGCCTCTGCTGCTGTTACGTTTCCTAGTGTTTTTAATATTCTGTCAATCCATCTTTTCCTCTGGCCATGCCCTTGGTCTGGTGTTCTCGCAACGCTTATTGAAGGCTCGTTGTGTTGTGTTTTGATCTTACTGCCTTGTTACAAGGCCAAAACATTTAATCTGTTGTTTCTTTATATATTCTATGGCGGAGGCTATTCCTAGCTTTTTTTCTCAGTTCTTCATTTCTGATCTTATCTCTCAGACTGTTTCCTGTCATTCGTCTAACACATTTCATCTCTGTAGAGGTTATTTTTCTTATTGTTCTTGTATCTAGGGTCCAGGACTGGCATTGGTAGCACAACGTTGGGATGAAGATTGTATTGTAGAGTGCCCGTTTTGCCTCCAGAGTTATTTTCTTGTTGGATCAGAGGTGATATATGTCCAATGATTTGACAAGCTTTGTTGCATTTTGAGTCTATTTCTGTTGTTTGTGAATTGTCGTTTGTCACCAGACTTCCTAGGTATTTAAATTCCCCTACTTGTTTTAGTTGTCTGCCGTCTATAGTTATGTCGATGTTCTGTTTCTCTTTTGTGATTTTCATTACTTCTGGTTTGTTGATTTTCATGTTTGTGCCTGTGCTGTTGAGTTTATTTAAGTGTTCTTGTAGGTCTTCTATTGTTTCATATATTAGTGCCTGATCGTCTGCAAATAAAAGCTCATTGATGTCCTCTGTCTTTGACGGGTTGGCTAACTTGCATATACAGCCCATGTATGTAATAAACAGAAGGAGGATGTCTTACACCTGATCTAACTTCAAAGTGGTCTGTGTAGCCTGGTGCTGTTCTGATTGTGTAGCTGCTGTTGACGTAGATACGTTTAATTAGGTTGGTTAGATGATGTTATACAATATTCATAGCCCTACCAAAGAAATCGGGTGCGATTGAATGCGATGATCATCGCACAATAAGCCTTATGAGTCATATGACTAAGATATTACTAAGAATCATCATGCGAAGAGTGCGAAACAAAATCAGTCCAGAAATTAGCGATGAACATTGTGGTTTTGTTAGAGATAAAGGAACAAGCAATGCCATTTATATCATGAGATCATTAGAAGAAAGAGCCATAGAGGTGAAAACAGATCTATACCTATGTTTCATAGATTACACCAAGGCATTTGACAAAGTAAAGCACCAAGAAATAATCACAATTTTAGAAAGAATAAACGTAGACAGCAAAGATCTAAGAATAATAAAGAACATGTACTGGCAACAAACAGCGGCCATAAGAACTGGAAACCAATTGGGAATATTTCAACAAATAAAACAGGGTGTTAGACAAGGTTGTGTGCTGTCACCAGATTTGTTTAATATTTATGGTGAGATTATTTTAAGATCCATAAGGGTCATGCCTGGAATAACAATTGGAGGTCATAATATAAATAATCTAAGGTATGCTGATGATACAGTCTTAATCGCTAAGAGTGAAAATGAGTTACAAGAAATGTTGGACATTATAGTGAAAGAAAGCAAAAATAAAGGACTCAGCCTTAATAGCAAAAAGACAGAGGTAATGGTAACAACAAAGAAAAAGACATCACCTCAGTGCAAAATAAAGACAAGTGGAACAATATTGAAACAGGTAAATGAATTTAAATATTTGGGAACTTTGTTAACCTCACACGGAAGATGTACAACAGAGGTGAGATGGAGAATGGCTCAGGCAAAAGCAGCTTTCCAAAAAAAGGAGGAAGATACTATGCTATCCATTTTTGACAATAGAAACAAGAGAAAGAGTTCTTAAATGTTACGTAGAGCCAGTCGTAACATATGGATGCGAATCATGGACAATAGGACAACAGACAAGAAAATCACTGGAGTCTGTAGAAATGTGGTTTTACAGAAGAATGTTGAGAGTACCATAGACATCTAAGAAGAGTAATGAAGATGTTCTGAGAGAGGTAAAAGCAAAAAGAGAGCTAATTTCCAATATTAGGAAGAAACAATCATCATTTTTTGGCCATGTAATGAGAAGAGAACAAGTGGAATATATTGTAACAAGTGGAAAAATTGACGGACGAAGAGATAGAGGGAAGCAAAGAGAGAAAATAACAGACAGCTTGAGAGAATGGCTTGGCAGAAGGTCAACAATAGAGATGATAAATAGCTGCCGAAATCGAAAGTTGTGGAGAGACATGATCACCTACGCTAGTCGGCCCGGTACTTGATGATGATGATGAGATGTTGTTAACATGTTAATGAAGAAATTTATTGCTAAACTGAAAAAAGCACGTAAGACGCCCAACAGCATATGAGATAAAAGCAATCGATGACTCACAGCTGACTGTTTGTATCACATTAAGTTAGCCAGAATTGATCAAGTTGTTATTCCATTCATCCTCGGTTTGAAAAAAATAATTAAAATGACGAAAAACAGTTGACAATATAAGGTATTGACCCGCGTCGGATTGGAAGGAGACATCTTGAAGTGGTACAATTCATTTTCGCCCACAGTCCGCTGATAGGCACACGATGAAGAGGGAGAGTTGTCGGCTGCAAGCAGAAGAAGAAGAAGAGAACTTACCACGAGAAAAAGGATGAATTGGTAAAGGACCAGCGATCGAGAGATGATCAAAGACCTTACCTCAGCTCCAAAGGTTTCATTGAAACAGTTCGCGTAACAAGACACTAGATAATGTAGTTTCCGCACAGGTTAAGTCTGTTGATATAGAAGAGCTAGTAATGCCGTGCCCCTAGGCTTCATCTTCTCAAACAGTCCAAGAACCAATAAAGGTATTGCATCTCGCCACATCATCTTGGCTCTATGACAGTAGTTCCCAAAGTGTGCGCAGCGGCTCACAGTGGGCGCTGCCAAACCTTGGACAAGATGCAGCGCCGAGAATAGTATCGTGCGCCTACTCAGACGGAAGATGTACAAAAGAGGTGAGATGCAGAGGTGTGATGTTGCTCAGGCAACAGCAGCTTTAAAAAAAAAATGAGGAAGATACTATGCAATCCATTTTTGACAATCGAAACAAGAGAAAGAGTTCTTAAATGTTATGTAGAGCCAGTCTTAACATATGGATGTGAATCATGGACAATAGGACAACAAACAAGAAAATCACTGGAGTCTGTAGAAATGTGGTTTTACAGAAGAATGTTGAGAATACCATGGACAGCTAAGAAGAGTAATGAAAACGTTCTGAAAGAGATCAAAACAAAAAGAGAGCTAATTTCCAATATTAGAGACAATCATCATTTTTTGGCCATGTAATGAGAAGAGAATAACTTGAATATATTGTAACAACTGGAAAAATTGAGGGACGAAGAGATAGAGGGAAGCAAAGAGAAAAAATAATAGACAGCTTAAGAGAATGGCTTGGCAGAAGGTCAACAACAGAAATGATAAATAGCTGTCGAGATCGAAGGTTGTGGAGAGACATCATCACCTACGCCACTAGGCCGGTACTTGATGATGATGATGTATGGTTGTAATAGTTTTGACCTCCATAGACATTGAAGCTTATCTATTAGCAACGGCTTGAGTTACTTTAACTCACGGCTATACTAGTGAATACGGTGGCTGATTGTACACTGACATTTAACTCATTGAGCTAGAATGTTATTATGTTATGTATTGTGATAAAATATTATGGTCTCCGTTGCCTGCTCTGGATTCGCCACTGGATTGTTGTTCATTCTTCTCACATGACTCAACTACCTTAATCTTCGACTACACGCACACACGCACACACGCACACACACACACACGCACACAAACACACACACACAAACACTCACACTATTTAATGTACAATTTTTAATGCACATTTTTTGGGGCACAATTTCTTCTTGTATTTCGTTCATTCGTGCTATCCATTTTTCTCTCATATTTTCACAAATCACATATTTTACCTTAATGCAACAAATTATTATTTCAGCTTAGACATCCCAATATAATTGGTTATTTGAGCCTACCATCAGTGTCAACAGAATATTAAAAAAGCGAGACACTCTAAGTATGATGTTTGACCCCCAGACGAATATTTCCGGCTGCAACCATTAATCCAAAGTGGCATAGCGTTTAGGACCCGTAGCATTATAAAATGAAAAATAGAATTCACTAAGAAATAGTCAAACAAGCTGACGCAAAATTATAACTAGCAGTAGAATTTCAATTTAATTTACATTTTGCAATGAAGTAAGAAATATAATAGTTGGAATTTATGTTGATACATCTGGGACACGGCTGTAGAGCGAAGCTAAACCACAAGCAAGAGTGAAACTAATAGAATTGGCAGCGTGTTTCGGGATATGGCAGAGAAACAAAGAAAATACGTAAGCAAATTTGATTAAATCAAAGGAAAAAAAACAACCGGGTGTATCATAATTAGTATTGCAGACTTTGGCACGCTGAATATCTCATCTTGTAGAAAAATAGTTCTCATCCTTTTTAGCCAGCGTACCCCGTGATAGACCATTGTCACAATTAGTACTCTTCATATTATAGTCCGTTCAGAAATTCATAATCACACCTGAATTAGTTTTGCGTGATAACCGCTTGTTATTTTGGTTTCAAATTTTGCGTGCAATCTTAGAATATTGATGACGCAAAGATTTTGGTATTTTTTATTCCACAAACACAACAGATTTTGCACATCAGCGAATTCCTTTGATCTTTTATGACGATATCATACAAGTTGATTCACAATTTAGAGTTTACAGTAATCGTGTTAAATGTTCCAGTTTACTGCAATTCTTGTCAGAAGCGTATCTACATAGTGCATAATTGTGGGTGTTGTTCGTTATGTGTATTTGCAAACATGAATTCAATTGGTTACAATTAGTCTTGTCCTTCGGTCACCATTAGACCCCAGGACGTCCTAACTGCAGCTGGAATTGAATTCATCTTAATTTAATCATTCCGAACCTGACGATTCGATTGGATTAAGGTGCGCATGATATGCAGGGAGTTGAAAGAGAGGTGTGGCCGTATTTCTCAATGATTTTGTCAACACGGTAAACCTTTTTCTTTTTCGTATTCTTCACAAGTTGTAACAATTCGGGTTTTAAATATGTGTCGTCAAATTTGACATTTTCATTCGCAAGCCATGTCCTAATTTGCTCTTTTGTATTTGATGCAGTAGGCATTTTGTCTTCCTCTGATACGACATTGTGGTATGATGCATTATCCATGACTATGCATGAAGGTCTCTCCAGGATTGGTAAAAGATCGTTCTCCAACCAGTGCCTGAAAATGTTTCCATTCATTTCAGTATGGTAGTCCCTACCGTCGGTACTTTTTGATTGGAAAATAAGTCCCGCATCATGGACATGGCCGTTTTCAGTGCTTCCAGCATGCGTTAATATAATGCGCTGGCCTTTGCTGCTCGGAATTGTTCTTTTGAGTTTGCCATTTACTGACTGCCATTCTTTTGAATAGATGTGGTGTGCGTTGACCCATGATTCGTCCAAATATACAATATCATACCGTTCACTCCACCGCTCACGGATCTGTCTCAGGTATTTGCTTCGAGCAATGACCAAGTGTGGTTTTTCACAAATAATATTCCTGCCCCCGACAGTTTTTCTGAAAAAGTGAAGCCGGCTCCTCGCACAATCCTTTCATAGAGTACTTTTAGAAATGTCAATATTGCAGTCTGCTTGCAATTTTAATTTCAAATTCCTGAGAGTAACAAGTACATTATTAGCAAACATTTTCAATATTTCACGTTTTATGACATTCACGTCAAAGCTGTCGACTTTCCTTTTCCTTCCTTGATTGACATGAGTGCACTCTGAGTCTTGTTTAATCCAACGAGAAAATGACGATCTATTAAGACCAAGCGCGAGTTGCGTTCGTCTCTCTGGGTCATGAATATCACAATATAAATGCCCCATCTTGGATTCCCTAAGGAAGTGCTGATATAGTAAAAAAGTAACCTTTTGCATAGTTATAAATTTGCATTTCAAACTCATTGTATTTTAGATATAAATGTTGGTATTTAAAGTCAACAAATTGTCTACTGAGTCTTCACAAAATTAATAAAGATACGCATTTCCTTCGGTAATTAATGCCAAGGCCGTGGTGCGTCATGTCGTTTAATAACAGTTCAGTTTTGTGCACGGGATTTTCCTGAAGTTAGTGTTTCTGCAATAGCCAAACTATTTTACGTGAACGACCGCACCAAATTGATATATATATGCTAAAATGGTGTCAAATTCGAACAGGGTGAATTTAATATAGCCTAAAGAAGAAAACTTTTAAACTAGATCAAATTTCTCAGAGCAAAAAATATTTCTATAACGTCATCAAAATTCTAAGATTGCATGCAAAATTTGAAAGCAAAATAACAAACGGTTATCACGCAAAACTAATTCAGATGTGATTATGAATTTTTGAACGAACTATAGTAAAATATTCGTTAGTAATATTGCTGCTGTTGTTTCAACTGCATTTATATAAACTAAACTGGATATTAGTAGCAGTCTCAATTTGTGATCTATGATTTTCTTTTCTTTTTTAATTTATAAAATGGAGGCCGTGTTTTGGATTTTACGTGACAACAAATGTTTGCATTTAAAAGTGTCACAGTCCAATTGATAATACCTTTGTGTTCTTAGAATCAAATAAGCCTTTTAAAAATATGCATTACGAACTGTCATCTAATATCTCCCTTATTATCCAACTAGCACATCATACTGAGTTATTGAGTCATTTGCAGGTCATCATCATTGCACTCCGAACATGTCCATAGGTGCTCAGATCCCCTCCTCAGCAAGTCTCACAGTGGCCAGCGACTGACGACTCCAGTTCTGTGTCCGCTGATAATTCTTCTTACACGTCCAGTAAGTTTCTCGTTTCTGGCTGTACCCATCTTAATTCCCATGCCTTTATATCTCCCATATTATCCAAACAAATCATGTTTCTTTCCTATCGTATGGAGATTACTTTGTAATGAATTCAGAGACCATGATTATCACCATCATCACGTGCCACACCAGTTGGTGAAGACGATCTTGTCATTATACAATTTTCTATCCATAGTAAAGTAAATAGCTCCGTCACGCCAAGTGGCCTATAGGGTATATGGTGTTAGTGACCATAACTTTATAGACCTTCGGCACATGATTTTGGGGTAATGTCGTTGGTGTTACACCCGTGCTGCTTTACTTTCCCAGTAAAAAATTCGGTACCCATTTAAGGATGGGTGAATCCGGAGCCGTTGATCAGGATCGAACCCGACCTCTTGTCCTTTGTAACCCAGTTCACTAACCACTGAGCTATCGCGGCTCCCCACAGTGCATCGTATCAATTCTGTTGTCGTCTGTTTTCCGTACCATGACACCAAGCAATTAAGACTATTTTCTCTCTGTCGTCCACGATCTCTCTTTCCCTTCATTTTGCCAGTTGTAACCAAGTATTTCAACTTTCCTCTTCTCAAGATGTGTTTGAAAAATGTCGATTGTTTCTTTCTGATATTTTTTAGTTCTCTTTTTGTGTTGGCCTCTTTGATAGTTTCCTCATTGGTCTTTTTTAGCTGCCCAGGAAACTCTCAACACTTTACTGAGAAATCCCATCTTTGTGGCCTCTAATCGTCTTTTCGTTTGTTTGTCTACTGTCCATGATTCGCTTCCACATGTTAGAACTGGCTCTACATAGCACAGATGAACCCTCTTTCTCATATCTATTGACATAGACTTGTTTGTTGCACAAAAAGTTTTTCATTTTCTGAAATTTTACTTTGACCTGAGCTATTCTGTAAACAAAAGCAGATAAGACATCTAAACTATGAGCACCACTGCCTCAGACAAGTAAGTGTCCTAACTAAACCAGTCCTAAGAAGATAAAAGAAGCAAGAATGGTCGAGCCTGGGGGCACTATCAGAATTATCCGCTGACTGTTCAAATATCAAGCAAAGACAGACCCATGTGACCCAATCAAACAGATAAAAAGAACAGACGAAAGTCTCATCTTCCAGCTGAGAATAGGGCATGCTCTTGCCAATCAACATCTAAACAGATTAAACCCCTTGCATGAATAAAGAAGAAAGAGTAGGGCACTTTTAAAAAGCAGGCGCCCCTCCCCCCCCCCCGGATAAATTAAAAAAAAATAGTTATTGAGTTATTTGCGGGTCATCATTATTGCACTCCGAACATGTATATAGGTGCCCAGATCCCCTCCTCAGCAAGTCCCGCAGTGCCCAGCGACTAACGACTCCAGTTCTATTTTGGTTGATTAGTCTTCTTACACACCCATCAAGTTTTTCGTTTCTGGCTGTGCCCATCTCTTTCGTCCGAATGAGTGACGTGGACTCATGGTTGTCGAAGTATTGTGTCCTTCCCACATCTCGGAGAGCATTGAGGACGTCCGCCCAATACATTGTTTGACCGTCTTCAGCGACAGCCCAACCAGCCAACCTGTCCATTCTTCCATTTCCCCGTAATTCCGCATGCCCAGGGACGTAGGCAAATGTAACCCTACGTATTTTTGAATTCTTCAATGACTCTACCCATTGCATGAGTACAAAACCCGCCTCCACATTTTTTTATCATGCTCATCGAATCACACAGAAAAAAAATATTGTTAGTATATAACCCATATGTTTTTCACCATCACCATATGTTTGGGACATTATGCTCAGCACAACACCAGTGATGTATTTATCTCCTTAAAAAAGGGCCGGTACACATTTACAATTCTTCTTCTTCTTCTACCTTTTTAGCTCCCAGTGGAGCAAAGGTCTTCAACAAACACTTTCCAAGTCGTTCTGTTTTTTGTCATTCTTTTAAGATCATTCCATGTCTTCACCATCATCTACATCTCTGCTTCTATCTGTCTTCTCCAAGAATTCCTTGGTCTTCCTCTTTGTCTTTTCCCCTGGGGATTCCAAACAGTACATTTACATTTACAATTGTTGAATCTAATTTGTGATTGAGTCGGAGCTATTTGTCTTCAACAGATTAATTCACTAACCACCTCTCTACAAAGATTTTTTTTAATGACATGGGAACGTGGGTAACTTTAACATTATAGGAAAGTGAAATAGGGAAAGATATTAATGAATGATTTAGGACAGCAGAGCAGCGTGGGGAAGAATTCTATTGAGATATAAGATTATGGAAAGTTTCTTCGATATATATGGGTTTAGATGTTTTCTTCAATATGTACGGTTTTAGAAGTTTTCTTCGATATGTACGGTTTTAGAAGTTTTCTTCGATATGTATGGTTTTAGAAGTTTTCTTCGATATGTACAGTTTTAGAAGTTTTCTTCGATATGTATGGTTTTAGAAGTTTTCTTCGATATGTACGGTTTTAGAAGTTTTCTTCGATATGTACGGTTTTAGAAGTTTTCTTCGATATGTACGGTTTTAGAAGTTTTCTTCGATATGTACGGTTTTAGAAGTTTTCTTCGATATGTACGGTTTTAGAAGTTTTCTTCGATATGTATGGTTTTAGAAGTTTTCTTCGATATGCACGGTTTTAGAAGTTTTCTTCGATATGTATGGTTTTAGAAGTTTTCTTCGATATGTACGATTTTATAAGTTTTCTTAGATATATACGGTTTAAGAAGTTTTTTTCGATATGTACGGTTTTAGAAGTTTTCTTCGATATGTACGGTTTTAGATGTTTTCTTCGATCTGTACGGTTTTAGAAGTTTTCTTCGATATGTACGGTTTTAGAATGAAAGTTAGCAAAGACCTCAATCCACAACTCACTGAAATAATCAATTGTCGAGATACAAAGGCGCGAGACAAAAAAAAACAGAGCTGAAGTTGCCAGTGACTCATAGCTGACTGTTAGTGTTAGTATTGGTGAGCCAGAACTATCCGGAGTCTAGTCCATCTCTTCGCCTTTGTCTTTGCTAACAGACTAACTATAGGTCGTTCAGAAATTCGTGTCGTGCCACAGAGTTTATCAATTATCTCGGAAGCTGTTTGATGAATTTCTGTAATTCTTTTTCATGAAATCTTATTTTTTCACCGACCTTCAGATTTTATAACATTTAAGCACAAAGGTAATCTGAAATTTGCACAAATAGTTTTTTTTTAATTACAAAATTTTAGTAAAATATCAAACCGTGTGTTCTAAACATTAGATTTTACTGTAAATTATGTTAAGTTTCTAACAAACCTCTCAGTGGATTGCATCTTACAAATTACGGTTCAGTGAGCGCGAGATGGTGCTAAGATTGTGTGGAGAGCACGCACGTGAAATTTTCCCTTTTAAACGGTAAGTTGATTACAACGAGGGGAGCTGCGATAGCTCAGTGGTTAGTGAACTGGACTACAAAGGACAAGAGGTAGGGTTCGATCCCAACCGACTGCTTCCGGGTTCACCCAGCCATTAATGGGTACCTGATTTTTTCAGGGAAAGTGAAGCGGCACGGGCGTAATACCGACCACATTACCCCAAAAATCATGTGCCGAAGATCTGTAAAATATTTGGTCACTAACACAATATTCCCTATACACCACTTGGCGTGACGGGGGTACTTTGCTTTTTTGATTACAACAAATGTGGGTATTGTAAAATCCTAAAAATTAGGACAACCAAGAAAATCATATTTTTATATACTTCAAAGAAGCAACAATCTTTCCTACATGCTTGACAGTAGGGAAAAAATTCAGTCTTAAAGTCGGTGAAAAAATAAGATTTCATGAAAAAGAATTACACAAATTCATCAAACAGTTTCCGATATAATTAATAAACTGTGTGGGCACGAATTTGTGAACAAACTATAGTATTGTCTGCCAAGCGAGGTGCGACCTAGAGAGAAGATAACCCAGTACTCGAAAACACCATTCCGAAGACAGATGTGGTTGGTTGAAATGTGCAAATATCACAATTTTACTGCAAACAACAACGCAACGCATTTACGTCCCCTTTAACGTCCTTTTAAATGCGGCTGACGAAGAGGTATAACTTGCTTCGAGATCGATGAACCATAACTACCCAGGAGAGTAACTGCTCCTTTGATCGTCGGGTGAAGCTAGCAAGCATGAATGGTGGAATAAAATCTTCATGGATGTTGAATATAACCTTAAACTACAGCAAACGAAAGTATCAAGAAGTGGCTACACTGAAAGATCCAGTTTTCACTCTAGTGGTCAAAATTACCGACTGTGGGCTCAAATTAGAGGACGGCGAGTTTAACGGCTGGCAATGGCGCAGAATAATGTGTTCCTTTACACATTCTCTGGATTTTTTACGCCCCCTTTTACAAGTAACTTTATGTTTGTTCTTGAAACACACCTTGGTCAGTACCAACTTTTTAATAAGTCGGTGCACATGACCTGTGTTATAAGATTCACAAATAATTCAGAGTCAGGGCATGCATCGTGTGCTATAAAGGAATTAGAAGTAAGCTAGTGAGGGCCTGTATCGTGTGCTACAAAGGAATTAGAAGGAAACTAATACAAGTCTGTATCGTGCGTTATGAAGGAATTAGTAGTAATCTAGTAAAGCCATGTATCGTGTGTTATAAAGGAATTAGAAGTGATCTAGTAAAGACCTGTATCGTGTGTTATAAAGGAATTAGAAGTGATCTAGTAAAGACCTGTATCGTGTGTTATAAAGGAATTAGAAGTGAACTAGTAAAGACCTGTATCGTGTGTTATAAAGGAATTAGAAGTGAGCTAGTAAAGACCTGTATCGAGTGTTATAAAGGAATTAGAAGTGAACTAGTAAAGACCTGTATCGTGTGTTATAAAGAAATTAGAAGTGATCTAGTAAAGACCTGTATCGTGTGTTATAAAGGAATTAGAAGTGAACTAGAAAAGACCTTTATCGTGTGTTATAAAGAAATTAGAAGTGAACTAGTAAAGACCTGTGTCGTGTGTTATAAAGAAATTAGAAATACATTAGTAAAGGCCTGGAACCGTGTGTTGTAAGGATGGCATAGGTATGTCGGTACTTAGCTTGGAAGATGTTTATAAAGAAACTAATAAGTTAACCTACTATTGAAAATATAGCATGGATTATAGAATAAACCCTTTCAATATACAACAAGAAAAAATACGAAAGAACAGTCAAAAGAATGTGCTCTCCAACAGAAAAAAACCGTATTCTTGTGGAATGCTGTCCCAGGCAGGTGAGAAAACCATAAATAAATTAGCGGATGGCAAGGTAAAATCACCACTTTCTCCAGTACCGTAGACTTGGTTAGTCACAACCAATAGTATAGAGGATAGACCCACAGCGGGAGCCGCGATAGCTCAATGTTTAGTGAACTGGGCTACAAAGGACAAGGGGTAGGGTTCGATCCCAACTAACTGCTTCCTGGTTCACCCAGCCTTAAATGGGTACCGGATTTTTTTTTCTGGGAAAGTAAAGCGGCGCGGGCGTAATACCGACCACATTACCCCAAAAATCGTGTGTCGAAGGTCTGTAAAATGTATGGTCACTAACACCATATTCCCTATACGCCACTTGGCGTGACGGGGGTACTTTACTTACTTCTTTTTTTTTTTTATAGACCCACAAAACAGAAAAAAACAAACAATTTGCTGGATCGGGCACGTCATACTATCCAACATACACTTTAGAGTATGGGCTTTAGCCCTTTCAGCCTATGTGTAAATATGGTACAAAACGGTTCTTAAGGAAGATCATAGATCAAGCAGACTGCCAGGTTGGCAGGCAGTCTGCTAAGGTGCCACTCGCATGTGTTAACAGAAGACTTTAAATAGACATGTGAAGGGGTGCTAGAGCGCCTGCGGTCCGTGATCGCAAAAGAAGCAGGGTCGACGGACTATCAGCTGACCAAGACCTAGTAGAACTGTAGTTCTACCTCTTCATCGACTTCCCCGATAACAGCCTGCGTAAAAATAGCCTGGCTAACAGAAGCTAGGATCATCGTTCCCTGTAGTGGTGGCTCTTACTGATATTGAAGACCTAGTATAGCAGCATCTCTATGCAGGACAAATCACACAGGCTGGCTAACAGAAGCTAGGATCACCGTGTTCCCTGTAGTGGTGGCTACTACTGATATAGAAGATATAGTATAGCAGTAGCTCTCGGCAAGACAAGTAGTTTCCCAGCACAACCTGGGACTAGAAGATCTTCAACTTCAGCAGGTAAAAGCAATATCAAGAGAACCATTACGACCCGCCACATTCAATGAGTAAAAGACTCCCGCTCATATCAACTCCTAGTATTCCATCACCACTACCACTACCATTAGTACTACCACAACCACCACCACCACCAACAACAACGAACAGACTTGTGTCTAGCATATGACATCATCATCATCATCATCATCATGTGCCATACCGGCTGGGGTAGGCGATCATGTCCTTTCACAATCTTCTATCTACAGTGCATCGTTTAGTTCTGTTGTTGACTGTTTTCCATACCATGACACAAAGCTATCCAGTATTTTTTCTCTCTGTCGTCCGCGATCTCTCTTTCCTTTTATTTTGCCAGTTGTAACCAAGTATTCCAACTTTCCTATTCTCATGATTTGAACGAAAAATGTTGATTGTTTCTTTCTGATGTTTTTATGAGCTCCCTTTTTGTGTTGGCCTCTTTGAGAGTTTCCTTATTGGTCTTTTTAGCTGTCCAGAAAACTTTCAACATTCCTCTGAGAAATCCCATCTCAATGGCCTCTAATTGTCTTTTCACTTGTTTGTCTACTGTCCATGATTCGGTTCCGTAGTTCAGAATTGGTTCTCAATAACACCGATGAACTCTCTTTCTCATTTCATTCTAGCATACGGCGCATGATGACAAAAATAGAGATCTCATTAACTCAGAATTCCACTCTCGTGAAGATCAAACATCTTATATCCCAACTATTCTTCCCACAAAAATAGAGATCTCATTAACTCAGAATTCCACTCTCGTGAAGATCAAACATCTTATATCCCAACTATTCTTCCCACAAAAATAGAGATCTCATTAACTCAGAATTCCACTCTCGTGAAGATCAAACGTCTTATATCCCAACTATTCTTCCCACAAAAATAAAGATCTCATTAACTCAGAATTCCACTCTCGTGAAGATCAAACGTCTTATATCCCAACTATTCTTCCCACAAAAATAGAGATCTCATTAACTCAGAATTCCACTCTCGTGAAGATCAAACGTCTTATATCCCAACTATTCTTCCCACAAAAATAGAGATCTCATTAACTCAGAATTCCACTCTCGTGAAGATCAAACGTCTTATATCCCAACTATTCTTCCCACAAAAATAGAGATCTCATTAACTCAGAATTCCACTCTCGTGAAGATCAAACGTCTTATATCCCAACTAATCTTCCCACAAAAATAGAGATCTCATTAACTCAGAATTCCACTCTCATGAAGATCAAACGTCTTATATCCCAACTATTCTTCCCACAAAAATAGAGATCTCATTAACTGAGAACTCCACTCTCGTGAAGATCAAACGTCTTATATCCCAACTATTCTTCCCACAAAAATAGAGATCTCATTAACTCAGAACCCCACTCTCATGAAGACCAAACGTCTTATATCCCAACTATTTTTCCCCACAAAAATAGAGATCTCATTAACTCAGAATTCCACTCTCGTGAAGATCAAACATCTTATATCCCAACTATTCTTCCCACAAAAATAGAGATCTCATTAACTCAGAATTCCACTCTCGTGAAGATCAAACATCTTATATCCCAACTATTCTTCCCACAAAAATAGAGATCTCATTAACTCAGAATTCCACTCTCGTGAAGATCAAACGTCTTATATCCCAACTATTCTTCCCACAAAAATAGAGATCTCATTAACTCAGAATTCCACTCTCGTGAAGATCAAACGTCTTATATCCCAACTATTCTTCCCACAAAAATAGAGATCTCATTAACTCAGAATTCCACTCTCGTGAAGATCAAACGTCTTATATCCCAACTATTCTTCCCACAAAAATAGAGATCTCATTAACTCAGAATTCCACTCTCGTGAAGATCAAACGTCTTATATCCCAACTATTCTTCCCACAAAAATAGAGATCTCATTAACTGAGAACTCCACTCTCGTGAAGATCAAACATCTTATATCCCAACTATTCTTCCCACAAAAATAGAGATCTCATTAACTCAGAATTCCACTCTCGTGAAGATCAAACGTCTTATATCCCAACTATTCTTCCCACAAAAATAAAGATCTCATTAACTCAGAATTCCACTCTCGTGAAGATCAAACGTCTTATATCCCAACTATTCTTCCCACAAAAATAGAGATCTCATTAACTCAGAATTCCACTCTCGTGAAGATCAAACGTCTTATATCCCAACTATTCTTCCCACAAAAATAGAGATCTCATTAACTCAGAATTCCACTCTCGTGAAGATCAAACGTCTTATATCCCAACTATTCTTCCCACAAAAATAGAGATCTCATTAACTCAGAATTCCACTCTCGTGAAGATCAAACGTCTTATATCCCAACTATTCTTCCCACAAAAATAGAGATCTCATTAACTCAGAATTCCACTATCGTGAAGATCAAACGTCTTATATCCCAACTATTCTTCCCACAAAAATAGAGATCTCATTAACTCAGAATTCCACTCTCGTGAAGATCAAACGTCTTATATCCCAACTATTCTTCCGACAAAAATAGAGATCTCATTAACTCAGAATTCCACTCTCGTGAAGATCAAACGTCTTATATCCCAACTATTCTTCCCACAAAAATAGAGATCTCATTAACTCAGAACTCCACTCTCGTGAAGATCAAACGTCTTATATCCCAACTATTCTTCCCACAAAAATAGAGATCTCATTAACTCAGAACCCTACTCTCGTGAAGATCAAACGTCTTATATCCCAACTATTCTCCCACAAAAATAGAGATCTCATTAACTCAGAACCCCACTCTCGTGAAGATCAAACGTCTTATATCCCAACTATTCTTCCCACAAAAATAGAGATTTCATTAACTCAGAACCCTACTCTCGTGAAGATCAAACGTCTTATATCCCAACTATTCTTCCCACAAAAATAGAGATCTCATTAACTCAGAATTCCACTCTCATGAAGATCAAACGTCTTATATCCCAACTATTCTTCCCACAAAAATAGAGATCTCATTAACTGAGAACTCCACTCTCGTGAAGATCAAACGTCTTATATCCCAACTATTCTTCCCACAAAAATAGAGATCTCATTAACTCAGAACCCCACTCTCGTGAAGACCAAACGTCTTATATCCCAACTATTTTTCCCACAAAAATAGAGATCTCATTAACTGAGAACCCCACTCTCGTGAAGATCAAACGTCTTATATCCCAACTATTCTTCCCACAAAAATAGAGATCTCATTAACTCAGAACCCTACTCTCGTGAAGATCAAACGTCTTATATCCCAACTATTCTCCCACAAAAATAGAGATCTCATTAACTCAGAACCCCACTCTCGTGAAGATCAAACGTCTTATATCCCAACTATTCTTCCCACAAAAATAGAGATCTCATTAACTCAGAACCCCACTCTCGTGAAGATCAAACGTCTTATATCCCAACTATTCTTCCCACAAAAATAGAGATCTCATTAACTCAGAACCCTACTCTCGTGAAGATCAAACGTCTTATATTCCAACTATTCTTCCCACAAAAATAGAGATCTCATTAACTCAGAACCCCACTCTTGTGAAGATCAAACGTCTTATATCCCAACTATTCTTCCCATAATCCATTGTTACGCTGTGCAACGTTCCTTAATTTATTTTCATTTACATTTTTCACAAGAGATAACTCATAAGATACTTTATCGTAAGTCTGGACTTGAGAAAATGAATTATTCCACAATTTTACATCAAATAATAAGGTTTAAAAAAAAACAACTAATTCCGGAGCTAATGAGGTAAAGAAGATAAATAAAAGATATAAATCCAGAATAAAAAAAAAATAAAATAAAATTTGCCGGGGTTAGATAAGATATACACTTTGAAAATGAACTACAAACATTATCAGATAAGCTTTCACATGGAACCAACAGGGAATGGGGAAGCAGGAAGAATTTGGCTTAGAAAAAAATTGGGACGAAATTTGGAGACAGGGATCACAAAAGTTAATTACACCTGGAGAAGTCAAGAAAATGCAGCAAAGGATAGAACGGAATGGGAGCTCTTGTTGATAATCTATACCCACGAGGAGGATTAAAAAGGCAAAGGTAGAATAGAATGGTTGAGGACCTGAGTCATGTAGATACCAAGGTTTCTAGTTCTGAATACGCAGTGGACGTGCTGTAGCTAAACGTGTAAGTCCATCTTAATGAAGGCAGTAAAAAGCAGATATCTACAATCTAAAAATCTCAGCCGTTAACAAAAATTGATGATAAAATGGCTTTATTGTATGGAGAATATACGCGAATTTCAGACTATGCTGTACATTTGATTGAAGTCTTTAAAAAATGTGGATTTATAGAAAAATAGGAAGAATTGGATGGAAAGAAAAGAAAACAAATAATGAAGTCTTAAACCAACTAAAGATGAAACATGAACTACTAAAGATAATTCAAACAAGACAAATGATATTGTTGGGGCATGTTAAAAGACACAGCAGCCTACTAAAAGTAATTTTTGAAAGTAAAATACAAAGTAAAAGAGACAGAGGCAGACCAAGACTAACATGGACGAGTAACAACCTGCCATATCAAAACAAGAGACAGAGTGGATAGGCGCTCAATGGTAGTCAACCTTCGATGCGGAGGCGGCACTCAATGATGATGATGATGAATGCTGTTAGGAAGAGCCATTCTTATCGTGTAGCGTGTCCTGACTGTGGGCACACAATTGATCTAATCACCCTATATCTGCTCTAGTCTTTGTATGCCTCTGACCTTTAGAAAATTGCATGTTCTAGTTCAAGATGACACTCAATGTGTTTATCTTTATTGAGTTATTTGCGGGTCATCATCACACACTCCGAACATGTCCATAGGTGCTCAGATCCCCTCCTCAGCAATTCCCACAGTGTCCAGCGACTGACGACTCCAGTTATGTGTTGATTGATAAATCTTCTTATACGCCACGCCCACTATGTTTCACGTTTCTAGCTGTGCCCATCTTAACTCCCATCTCTTTCATCCTAAAACGCTGAAATTGCGTCTAATTAGTTCATTCTTTGATCAATGCTTAACAGACTAAACAGTTGTTGTCTTCTTCGTCCATACATTTATCCCCATTCTTCTACAATTCCACCTTTCACTGTTGTTTTATTATTTAATATAAGTGTTTCTGTCCACAAAAAAATAGTTCAATTATGGAATCACATGACTTTTCTCCCGATTTCAATTATCTATTTGTTTATATATAAGTAGATTTGTTCATGTTCAACATGCGCATTTATCGTTCGTAACATTTATGCTGATTCCGTCCAGCATTTCCTGTCCCTCGATACAATATGTCCAACGTAATTATGTTTTGGGTCTGTTTCAAGAGTTTATTTTTTTTCTATTCTAATACTACCTTATCTACCATGTACAATAGCCCTGTTATTACTATAATTTTAGCCTTGCTAATACTTTTTGAAATGTTAAGTCAATAAAGTGTTTTTCTTACTGATTCTGTAACTAACTGACCTAGCTCAGTCGACTTTTTGCTAGTAATACGAACACTTGTTATGTATCTTAAATAAAAAAAAAATTATATTCTCAAAGATGCATACACTTAGTATATAATTATGCCCCTTTTTTTCTATGTTTGAATAAGCATCGAGACAAAGCACATCCCTAGGCCCTATGCGACTCATTTCTTTATTTTCATATTTAAATAACAATCTCATATAGAACAAAGAACACATTCACTGAATTAGTTCTGAAAGCTTTCAGACGAGGAAAATTGAACGTGTTTTTATTAAATACACTATGTTGTAGTGTCTTTTTCAGTTTCATTTGCGCAAACTTCTAAAGATCTTGGATCCGCCAACAGTGTCCGCTGCCGCTGAAATCCGCCATCACCAAAATTAATCTAAAATGCGCAAAAAAAGGAGGGAGAGAGAGAGAGAGAGAGAGAGAGAGAGAGAGAGAGAGAGAGAGAGAGAGAGAAATTGCAGAAGTTGGTGTAGGTTTTAATAGATCGAATTCACATCTACACAGCTATATTCCTACTTTTGCATTAATGCAGAAAAGTGTCATCACTTCTACTGTGCAATTGTTTAACCAACATGTTGCCACTTTAAGTCACTAATAACACGTTGTTAGCATAGCGTTTTTCATATTTCTGCTTTCACGCGTCTAGTATTCTTAATTTTGTCCGCTTCTGGAAAAGCGTAAGTGGACGTACAGTGCCCT